>VMOF01000369.1:38966185-39033696 GCA_011764245.1 Trialeurodes vaporariorum | reverse complement strand
TGATGCTATGTGGGGGGGGCAGAAGGGCTCCAAAGAGCTTGATTCAAAATGGGGTTTTTCTCCCCCCCCCCCACCGATTTTCCTGAAGCTTTGTATTATGATAGTACTTGATATAAGTAGTCTTTTTTTCAAATAAAGTTTTTCCAAAAATAATCAGGGGGAGTTACAGTGTTGCAAAGTTGCACCTTTCAAAAATTCATAACAGCGAAAGTCGAGTGATTGAGGCTACCCTTGCTACCCACGTCTTGGAGCCTCTCCATAGAACGCTCGACTTTCGCTTACTAAACCGCGCATAGCTCCGCAACAAAAAACCGCCCCACGTTCTGCTTGGGCTCATTTTACGAAGAATTAAAGTAGGAATAACATATTTCAGTTTGATCAAAATAAAAAAATACCGTTTTCATTTATTTGACTTGAGCCTCTCAATCGAACGCTCATGGGCACCCCAAAAAACTCGTTTTTCGCTTACTAAATAATGCAGAACTCCGCAACAAAAATCGCCCCACATTCTGCTTGGGCTCATTTTACGCAGAAATTAAAGAGAAATAACAAATATAAACCCGGTCAAAATAAAAAAATACATTTTTTTTTTTTTTTTTATTTCACTTTAAGTAAATTTTGAGTGGCCTAAAAATCACAAAAATGACGATTACTAAGTCAAAAATTATTGAAATTGAATTCCGTTTAGATGGCATGAAAGTGCTTTACAAGCCGCATCTTTTGGTGGAAACCGCGTTTCAATCGAATGATTGACGCGAAACTTATGAATTTTTGAACGGTGCAACTTTGCAACACTGTAACTCCCCCCTAATTATTTTTGGAAAAACTTTATTTGAAAAAAAGACTACTTTTATCAAGTACTATCAAAATACAAAGTTTCAGGAAAATCGGTGGGGGGGGGGGAGAAAAACCCCCATTTTGAATCAAGCTCTTTTGCTTTTGTTCCGTTTTTACATTCTCACTCTAATGAAATTAGAAAAATTGAGAAAGTATTGCAATGGTGCAAAGATTTTTGATGCATTTTTGTTTCGATACTTGGCCCGCTGCGACTAAGTCAATCATGATAGTTATAAAATAATTGGCACTTATCATGTCTAATACTATCCTAAAGAACATCCATCCATGATGTTTCAATATTTATTAACCATATGCAGTAGAGAGGACTAAATGCACACAATCTCTGTGGCGTCTATCTGTCCATCTGTCTGTCTGTCTTTAGTCATGAACGTGAAACCCAGCATAACTTTTGAACTATTGATCCATATGCATCCAAAAGAGCTTGATTCAAAATGGGGGTTTTTCTCCCCCCCCCACCGATTTTCCTGAAACTTTGTATTTTGATAGTACTTGATATAAGTAGTCTTTTTTTTTCAAATAAAGTTTTTCCAAAAATAATTAGGGAAGGAGTTACAGTGTTGCAAAGTTGCACCTTTCAAAAATTCATAACTTTCGCGTAAATCATTCGATTGAAACGCGGTTTTCACTAAAAGATGCGGATTGTAAAGCACTTTCATGCCATCCAAACGAAATTCAATTTTAATAATTTTTTAATTAGTTATCGTCATTTTTGTGATTTTTAGGCCACTCAAAATCTACTTAAAGTGAAATAAAAAAAAATGCTATTTTTTGGTTTTGACCGGTTTGAAATATGTTATTCCTCTTTAAATTCTGAGTAAAATGAGACCAAGCAGAATGCAGGGCGATTTTTGTTCCGGAGTTATGCATTTTTTAGTAAGCGAAAAACGAGGTTTTTAGGGTACCCATGAGCGTTCGATAGAGAGGCTCAAGTCAAATAAATGGAAACGGTATTTTTTGATTTTGATCAAATTAAAATATGTTATTCTTACTTAAATTCTGCGTAAAATGAGCCCAAGCAGAATGTGGGGCGATTTTTAGTTGTGGAGCTATGCGCGTTTTAGTAAGCGAAAGTCGAGTGGTTGAGGCTACCCGGGCTACCCACGTCTTTGAGCCTCTCCATAGAACGCTCGACTTTCGCTTAGTAAAACGCGCATAGCTCCGCAACTAAAAATAGCCCCACATTCTGCTTGGGCTCATTTTACGCAGAATTTAAGTAGGAATAACATATTTTAATTTGATCAAAATCAAAAAATACAGTTTCCATTTATTTGACTTGAGCCTCTCTATCGAACGCTCATGGGTACCCTAAAAACCTCGTTTTTCGCTTACTAAAAAATGCATAGCTCCGGAACAAAAAATCGCCCTGCATTCTGCTTGGGCTCATTTTACTCAGAATTTAAAGAGGAATAACATACTTCAAACCGGTCAAAATCAAAAAATACCGTTTTTTTTTTTATTTCACTTTAAGTAGATTTTGAGTGGCCTAAAAATCACAAAAATGACGATAACTAATTAAAAAATTATTAAAATTGAATTTCGTTTGAATGGCATGAAAGTGCTTTACAATCCGCATCTTTTAGTGAAAACCGCGTTTCAATCGAATGATTTACGCGAAAGTTATGAATTTTTGAAAGGTGCAACTTTGCAACACTGTAACTCCTTCCCTAATTATTTTTGGAAAAACTTTATTTGAAAAAAAAAGACTACTTATATCAAGTACTATCAAAATACAAAGTTTCAGGAAAATCGGTGGGGGGGGGGGAGAAAAACCCCCATTTTGAATCAAGCTCTTTGCAGAGATGTTGCTTTTAATATTCCCCAGAGGGACTTTTTTTTGTTTTTTTTAAATTTTAATTTTTAGGTTAGCCATGGATGAAAAATGGTTTTCATTAAAATCAATGGGAAAATGGGTCAAAAAAGAGAAAAAAAATATATTTAAATATTTCAATATTGGATCTTTGGATTTGGAAGAAAATTTGTAAAAACATTTTACAACCAGCCCACAGTAAAATTAACCCCTCATGGTTCAGCAAAGTAACCCTTCAGACCGTTTAAAAAATCAATTTAGGGCGTGTGGGGGTTTCCCCCAGAATACTAAAGGGGGGCTGGGGGTCTCCCCCAGAATTCTAAAGGGGGGTTTGGGGGTCTCCCCCAGAATTCTAAAGGGGGGTCTGGGGGTCTCCCCCTGAATACATAAGGGGGGGTCTGGGGGTCTCCCCCAGAATACTAAAGGGGGGTCAGGGGGTCTCCCCAGAATACTAAAGGGGGGTCTGGGGGTCTCCCCTAGAATACTAAAGGGGGGTCTGGGGGTCTCCCCCAGAATTCTTAAGGGGGTCTGGGGGTCCCCCCCCAGATAAAAATGGAGGGAGAAAGTGTTCGTAGGGTGTTCCCTACAGTTTATTTACAACATCATTGGGGCTATGGATGAATGATGAATGACTTAATTAAGTTACAGCATCATTGATCGTTCAGCTATCACTCCAGCTTTTCATTTTTCATTTCCTCCCTCGGAAACGTTTTCCTTGTTTCCACGATCGGGCAACATACTTCAGCCAACACCCAACAGGTGCTGTGTGCTGCGGCGTTGGAGGAAAATACCTAATCATGCCCTCTATTTTCCTTCACCCACTCAATCGCAACGCCTCGCGGTTATCCGGCACAGCGGAGCAGGAGGTCAGTCACTCGAGGCTTTGAAGCTCAGTTGCCGAATTTTAAGGGTGATGGGTCAATTACAAACTTTTATTGCTACAGCTGTAATTATAAAGAGAGGGTCAATAACCTCTAGTGTCATTTATCCTGTTCAAATAAATAAAAGGACTTTTTTAGCCATTATTGATGTTTATTGAATAAATGAACGTTGAATATTAGACATTTTATCATATGATGATTCGTTGAGCGCGTTCAATTGATTATGTAGGCAAAAATGAGTATATCACTTAAGTAGGAATATTCATTCACCTGCTAGATTTAAATGAGCGCGCGGTGAGTCGACTAATAAAATGGGGCTCTTGCAAAATTTTGCTACAGGAGATTGAAGAGTTGATTCTTGCATCAAAACATGTAAAAATGACGATGAGTACACTAAAAAATCACAAAATTCACTCTCAAAATTGGACTTAATGGCGGAAAGACGCAGGTATCATGGGAGATTCCTATCTAAATTGAGGCATATCTCTGTGTTTCCTTAGAGAAAGTGACGAATGGGTCTGTTGCAAACTTTTGCTACAACAATTAAGAGTGTTTAATCTATTGTAAAATCGCCTGAAAAGTCCATTGGTGACATCGGAAAGTCATAAAATGCACTAATAAACTCACAAGAGGCGTTTAATGAAATCCAAGATGGCGGAGAAATATCGAGCTATTTGTATGCATGCACCACGAACATCCAAGGATAGCCAACCTCACAATATCGATCACAACCAATCACAACGTAAACAAACACTTAACCTCTACCTCCAGTGAGGTTGTCAAAGTTGGCCATCCTTGGATGTTCACGGTGCATGCATACAGATGGCTCGATATTTCTCCGCCATATTGGATTTCAATAAACGCCTTTTGTGAGTTTATTATAGAGTCCCTTGATGGAAATATTGTATAGGGAGTACCGACACGAGCTCAACGAGTTGTGATTGGTCGTTGGTTTTAGGCTCTCACGGAGTCGAGCAGGAGTCGACGACATCGAAGGCTCCACACGAAAGGAGTCGATTCGTAGAGGAACGTATGGGAACGGACTGGAATGCCAGCAAATCCGCCAGTCCACCACTGGTCCACTGTCGAACTTAACCTTCGAATGCGTTCACGCGGTCGACAAAATCGACTCCTGTCAAAATGCATAAAGCGTCGTGTCGGTACTCCCTATACAATATTTCCATCAAGGGACTCTAGTTTATTATTGCATTTTATGATTTTCTGATGCCACCAAAAGACTTTTCAGGTGATTTTACATTAGATTATACACTCTTAATCGTTGTAGCAAAAGTTTGCAACAGACCCATTAGACAGGAATCTCCCATGATACCTGCGTTGAACCAACATTATACGAACTTGACGTTTTATCAGTTATGTGAGTTTATTACTGAATTTTAGACTATCTTAGTGCGATATTCGTGATTTTTGCTGGTTTTTAAGGGGAGTGGGACTTGGATTTCGGTCAAAATTTTAAAAATTTGTTTTTTCAGCTAAAGTTGTTCCATATATCATCAGCTTTAATTTAAGACCAAGCTCACTTATTTTTGATGAGTAGTCTACTCTGTAAGAATAATTTCATTAAAAAAAGAAAAACAGTGTTAAGTGCATTTTGCATTTAAAGTGTTTTTTCCGGAATTTTTAAATTGTGTTTTCCCCGATTTTGTGTTTTTTCACACAAGGGGTACATTTTCTCAGCAACCACGGGGCCGATTTTCAAAAACTTTGGCTCATTTGATTCGTCATAGTGCCCTGCATATGTTAACACGGGCTTTTTCAAAATTTTGTTTCCCTGAATTTTTGTGAATTTTCAAGTCCCAAAAATAATGCATTTTTGGAACCAAATTTCAAAAAATCGTAAAATTCTCAGAATTCAAGATTTTAAAAAAAACCCCATTTTAAAAGTGAAGAGGGTAACAACACGAATAAAACAAGCTAAGTTTTTGAAAATGGGTTGAGTAGTTCCTCAAAATGTTCCTTAAACTTTGAGGGTTTTAACATGGTGAGATAGGCGGTCCCACCCCCCTTAAATTTAAAGTTTGGGATTATTCATTTACCCACATCAAAAGTTTGCAAGACCCCCTTTGGTACTTCAAGGGTTCAAACACGCATCAATCAATCATCTCCTTGGATTCGAGGCTACTTTTTTTTGTCTGAATTTTTTTTTTTTTGTTTATAGTTGAAGTTTTTGAAGAAACACATGTAAATTTTAGTAGTTCTTGCGTCTTAAAAATGTTTTTGGGGGGCATCAAATACTACCTAAATGGACTCAGTAACTCGAAAAACCCGCTGAAGCAATCGAAATAAACGTTGGTTCATGTGGAATGCTTTCGAGTCAGAGTAAGAGTCTCTTTTAAAGAGTACCGAATCTATTTTTAACTCTACCTGACATTGACGCGGAGCCACCTTATGTGTCTATGCTTAAACATATTAATCGTTGCCTCAAAATATTTTCTTTCCATTTGGATATTGAAAATGGTTGCATCTATTACCTCGTTTTTCTGTGGTACAAAAGATAAAAAAATTGAAAAATTTATACATATACACGGAGCTTACAAGTTTTCAAAGCTTTGTCGGGCTCAGTCGATGGTTAGTCGATGTTTTTTCATACCCAGAGTACAGCGCGAATTTTTCAAAGGGAAGATTCTTTGAAAATGATTTTGCTGACTTAAATAAGGGGTTTTTATTTTTTTAAATTCTGGCATTTCAATATTAACCCACAATTTGGCTTTTTGGTCCCATTACAGTCATGGCGTCGCGTGCCATCTGGCAACAATGCAAGTGCTCCTTTTAAACCCTTTAAAAATATATCGAATTTTCCTTGTGCACTGTGCACGCCCTGAATTCGATCGTTTACATGAGTTTAGATGGATAAAATACATTGTTGCCAAATTGCACGCGACGCCACTGATTACAGTAGAACTCTACAGTTAAGAATGAGACGAATATGAGCGGCGGTGGAGGCGCATGCAATTTGGCAGCAAGGGTCCTTCCAAAAAAACTCATGTGCAAAATCGATTTTTAAGAGGTTCAATGAGCCAAAAAGAATCGATAATTTTATATTGGTTTAAAGGGGAAAAAAATCATGGCTGCCAATTTCATGATCCACAATTGGAATCGGGCATAATAATTTGGTGGAATTTTGCGATAGAATCAATGTCCTATTTTGTAGTAGAAAACCCATTTTCCCAAAGGGTTTGTGAAGCATTGCTATCGGCGGTACGTCTACGGTTAGAATTCTAACAACAAAGCTGTAGATTTTTATAAACAACATTGCTGCTTATATGGAAGTAAACTATAAAAAAATATGAATCAATTTATTTTATTTTAATTGATTTTTTAGTTTTGACCCTTTTTTTGTTTTTTTATATATCATTTTCGGGCTACTTGATCATTTTTTTTTATTTTAATTTGATACTTTAGCTTTGATCCTTTTTTTGTTTTTTTTTTATATTCTAATAAATATCCGTAGATCAAAAAATTTCGATCAATTACGACGGTTTTTTACTTTTTTTTTCTACTTTTTTTCTTCTAAATTTTCTCGATGCAAAAGACCGTAGATCAACGTTAACACCATAGACCTGGCAGAGCTGGGGGTTGGCGAGATTTTTCACAAGACCACAGGCACATACCCACGGCCACGGCTCGGTCCAGCCCCCCTCCCTTTGCAATCACAACACGTCATGCCCGGGCCCCGCCCGCGCAGCACAGTGGAGCGAGTCAATGGGACACAGTAGCGCACCGAGATTTTTTCATCTCTCTCTTTCCTCCATTGAGAGACGTGTTAGAGAAGGATGGACAAGGAGATAAAACCCGATCTTCCCATTTTCGAAATATACATTCAAATGGGAAAAGAGAGATGGGAGATCCTGGTTGCGCCAGTGATGGGAGAGGTTGCGCGATCATGGCGTGGGCGACATTAAATGCGTATCTTTGTTACTACGCAATGTCAAAGTTTTAAGTGGTTTCATTATTTTTATATTGAAAAATTTTCTGCAAGAGCCACCTTTCATATTTTGTTTTTTGACTGTAAAAAAAAAAATTAAATTTGCAATTTTAGTCATCATTTCATGTTCGACCCATCCCATTTACTCGCTCCCACTGTGAGCCGCCGCGCCGTGCCGTGCGTGAGGGCGAATGTGCGTAGCATAATGTACTATCACTCTCGCACACCACTCGTACAGTTTCACACATATACGAACATCCAAAACACGGGTTCACCCACACGATTTTTATGGTCGAACGATTTTAGGGGGCAGTTCACCTAGTTTTCGAACGGTGGGGATCCACCTACTCCCCTGCCCCCTCTCTCTCTCTCTTCTCTCTCTCTCTCTCTCTCTCTCTCTCCTCTCTCTCTCTCTCTCTCTCTCTCTTCTTTTTCTCTCTCTCTCTCTCCCCTCCCCCCTCCTCTCTCTCCTCTCCCCTTTTTCTCTCTCTCTCTCTCTCTCTCTCCCACTCTCTCCCTCTCTTTTCGCTCCCTCTTCCCACTACCTTTTTACAATGTCAATTCGGTCATGTTTATTTACTTGCAGCTCGTTTCTCATTTAAAGGAAACGACCGAAGAGGCAGGACATTGCCGGATTGAATTTTGGACCCCTCATCGGAGTTTCGAGGTGGATTAATTCGATTGTTTTAGCGCGTGAGAGATCTAACAAAGCTACGTTGTGTGTTGATAGAGTGCTGGTGTTCGTTGCCCTTTTTTTCAGAAGTGGAGTCTTCTTCCGGGTCGTTAGGTAAAACCCATAGAGACAGTTTTAGGGGCGTGATATTGAAACTTCAAGGGGGTAGCCATGATGGGAAAAGCCCTTAGGGGCGTTTTCCACTCAGATTCGGTTTGTTTGCCTCACTTTTTTAATATTTATATTTTAAAAAAAAAAAAAAAAAAAAAAAAAAAAAAAAAAAATTGTGATAAATACATTTGAAATTGGTTATAAACGAAAAAAGTGCAAGTGTTTTTGAGTGGCTATCTGGACCCCAAAAATTGATATACCTTAAGTTTCCTGGAAAGATTTGCACGAAAAAAACTACACTGACGAAAAAAAAAAAAATTTTCCCTGGAGGGGATTAGAATTCTGTTTTCAGATATCCACTTTAAACGCTTGTTTGAACCACAAAATTTTTTTGAGCTTCAATTCTATAAGGGGACCTTACTTTAAAGCCGCACTATAATCTGAGATCGTCAAAAAATGACCAATGATCAGAAACAAAATTTTTCATATTTTTCTCATTTGTAAAATGTCAAGACCAATTTTTAAACACAAGAAAAACTTCCAACAAGTAATTTAAACCTAGCAAATTACAGAATAGTTTTAAAATTTAAACCTAAAAGGTCGGGAACGATATTTTTTATGACCTTTTTTTTTTTTTTTTTTTTTTTCCAATTTTTGACCACTTTTTTTCGATCTCAAACCATAGTACGTCGCCTTCAATTTTGATCAAATGCAGAAAAGTAGTTTGTAACAAAATTTCGAACTAGCATTGTTCATTTTTGTGAATGGGCGCCTTTGCCTCAGTTTCGTCGTTAATATTGTTCGTTCGAAAATTTGGCGATGAAGTTGTGAAAAAAATTTCAAATTTAATATGAGTTAGTTAATTCATTTGCATAAAAATCAATGAACTTTTCTGCAATCAAATAACCATTCTTGTAAGGCCATGCTACCTATGCAGAAATTTGCCAAAATTTCTTTCATTGATGTTTAGTAAAATGCCTCAATTAAAAATTTTGACCCACAAGTATTTCAACCGGACATCATACAATGACACGCTCTGATGAGAGTAAATCACGGGAGTAGGGTTTTTTTACTAAAATACTACTCTAGTGAACGTTCTTTTTTTACGCAGCATTTTTAAACATGGTATGAACTAAAGAATTAGATGTTTTTTTTTTTCTCTAAACATTTATTCATCGCCATATCCACATACATCACTAGCACATTATGGCGGCTAGTACAAATTGGCATCAGTATTTTTTCCCCCATCTTCAGACTAAATGTATTAAATCGATTCGATATTTAAGCAGTGTTTTTTAGTAATCGAATCTCGTACATGATTGAAATCACAAAATTCACTCAAAATTTATGGCTGAGCTATACGCAGGTATCATGAAGATGCCTATCTAATTTGATGTATATATCTGTGTTTGTTTTCGTATCTAGAAAAAAACATAGTAGACATAAATCTCCCATGATACCTGCAGAGCCCCACATTACGACATTGCCGTTACAGTTGTTTTCTGAGTGAAACTACTACATGTAAGACTTTTTTTGAGTAATGATTTTCGCGATTTTTACTGGTTTTTAATCAGATTTGATACTGATTCCATTTTTTTACCTAACAAAAGTTTGCAAGAGCCCCTTTCTGATTTTTGGACGATTTGGCAAAACTGGGAACTAAAAAAATAATGTCATAGTCTAGAACAAATAAAATTTTTTATGAACTTACTTTTAACTCTGTTCACATCGTTTAAACAGAGTTTATGAAGAACGTCACGGTCCGACTTTTTTCATGGTCAGACACCGTCATAAAAGCCGAATGGAGCGACGAATGGCCCACCTTTCAAATTAAACCCCGAAAATTTTATGTCTCGATGAGCAGACGATAAAATTATGGCGAGCCTCCCATTAAAAATGTTGAGGTACGGTATTTTTTGTCAGATTTTGAAGAGGGTGTCCCCCGGGATCTTCAATTTCAACGTGCGAACTTGTCGATTTTAAAATTTATGTTTCAGAAAAAATGGCAACAGTGTAACCATTCAGTGGCGCGACGTCTGGGAGGCACGTTTATGGGCGCCAAGTCTTGCAGCATGAAGTTAGATTGCAAGATGATGTACCGGGTGCTATCATCGGACAAGACAAAAAAGAGGGGGCCATTTTTCGCGAGTATTATATCATCATCTCAATAAACTGTTCGTTCACGGTCTCAGGAGATATGAAAAGTCTAGATCATGGACGCTATTCCCAACACCTGATTTCACGACCGTTTATTCATTCCTAACTGAAAACTTTACAAAGACAGAAATGAAACGCTTTCGCCATTAGAAAAGTAATAGATAGGTAAGTAGATGCGGATAAATTAATAAATAGATAAATAATGAAAAGTAAATATTTTGTTACAAATTGCTCACCACGGAAAGTAAGTGTGCGACGCTGTACAGTGACAGAGCGTCGTATTCATTGGCAACCTTCCAAAAATGCTTTTACGATTTAGGATTATTTCAAAAAGTGTTAGTGACAATTTTAAATCCTTGTTTACAAAGTTATGTTCAATGATGGAATTAAGAGGATGTGTTCCAGTTCAACAAATTCTCAGTGAAAACTTCAATCAAAGTCTAAAAGAGAAACTGGAAGTACAGATTATGTCGGTCAAGATATATGTGTACAATAATATAGTTTTCATGTGCGCATTGACCCTAATCCTCCTTTATAATTGATGGGAATTATGCCAGACGTTCAGGGTAGTGCGTGCTTGTGCTATACGTCCAGGGTGAATTAACACCTCAGAGACACACAGGTAAGCGATACGACGTGCCCTATCTCATAAATCCTTCTAATTGCGTGTTTAGATGTATTTTAAGATAAGGAATAAGGATGGTAGGCGAAGATGCCTATCACATTTTCTGCCAGGGTTCACACACTTTCTATTTGTTGGTGGCTTATTTTTGGCCATCCATTTTCGATTTTTAGGTTGGTCCTGATCTTCTATAGTCTCTTAGAGTACTTCCACTCAATTAATTTCTCAAATAATAGAAGTGCCTTACAATTAATTAGTGTCACACAACTACTAGGAAACTATTATACCCTGAACCCTCTTTGGTGGAAAATAATGATATTGATACTTACTTCTAGCAAAAAACAAAAAACTACGGTTTTATCAATGCGCTGTAAGTATCGAGTCCTTTTTAAGCGTGCCCATGGAACATGGCACGCTTATTCCGATCGTTTTGCTGCTAACAATATAATACAATGTATACAATGTAATAAGGCAGCCTATGCTTTCCACGTGTATTCCTATGCTGAGTGGCCTAAAGTTGAAAATCGGCTGTTTTTGAATTTTGTGATTTTTTCCTGTCGTGTCTGTTGCGTTTTGAGGATTGCAATGGTACAATTATGAAATCGTACCTTCTAAAGTTTGCAGCAAAAATAGTTGGATTCATTTTAATGCTTTAGTTTTTTTATAATTCCAATTAAACGACGGACTCACCACTTTTGAGGGGTAAGTGGAGTGCGGTGAGGTAATATTTTTGCGTTTTATGTTGCCAACTTTGTTGTAATTTTACTCTGCTGTGTTGGTTTTACGATGAATAAATTTTTGTTTGTTTTTATGATTAATTTGTTATGTTGGACATTGTTTTTGGGTTATTTTGTTACGTTTATTGAATATATAATTGATTTTAAAGTACATTCGGGGTTTTTTCGTTCGGGCGGCCGATAACGAGTCGTTGTGTGATGTTTTTTTTTTTTTTTTTATTTATTATTGTTTTGCAGCCGGTGATTGTTTGGCTGCATTGGCTGCACTGCGGCTCACCTGTTCACTAATTTGATAATCTTTCTCTGTGAATGTCTAGAGTCAGCTGATATTTTCGAATAGAAGGCGCGAAATAAAACCGATACAGATCATGGTTTTACTTATAGGATACCTTCTCACAAAAGTAAAGCTTCAAGAAGAACCCGCTAGAGAGCGCGGAATGAAGTAGTCACGTTTCTTTGCCTTTATTTGATCAGCTGATAAATGATTTTTTTTTTTTTTAAGCGCAATTTTTAACATTCAATCTTTTATGGGTTGAAAGTGGATCTCATTAAAATAAACAAATTAGATCAGTATTCTTTTAATTTTTTGGTTTCGGGAATTGTTACAACATTAACGCCTGTTCGAAAGTGTAAGCGAAGTTATGGTTTTTGAATTATTTTTTTAGAGGACGAGACAGGCTAAATTTAATGGTATTTTTTTTGATAAAAAGGGGGTCCATCCAGCTACCATTAGGAGTGCCCCCCCCCCTCAAAAATGGATGAAACTTTCAGGGATGATAGAGCTAAGCACACGGAGAAAAATCCGTCAATTCGTTCAACCAAACCAGTCTGGCAAAAGACAGTCTCAAATATGCAATGGATCTTCTAGGAGTCTCTACCAAGTTGATTATAAAAATAAACAAGTTAGAAAAACATAGGAACAAGATGGGTTTAGTTCCTTTCCTTAGGCCTTAGTCGAGCCGCAAGTCTGAAACATTTAGGTGCGTTATTCAAACGGTTCATTCGCTCTGTTGAACGGGGCTAATCGAATCTACTAAACTCAGACGGTTGATATCGTGAAAGAGGTTGCAGAATTCAACCGGTCAGATCATGGGCGCTGCTGTCTATTCTCATGAAATGAAATAGATACTGATGGTTGAAAATATAGAGTGTGATTATAAATTTAGTCACCCATTCTCGTAGGGTTTTTAAAACATTTATCCTTTCTCATTCATTCTTTGAAGGTTTCTTCGCGCGTTTTTTCTCATTTCCTTTGTAACTACCGACGAGGCTCCGGCTCCCATCAACGTATTTTTTCAAATGATGCGTGTCAAATCGAGAAAGGGACGAGACCGGAAGGAATGGCACTCAGGGCCAAGGCGTCAGTCTTGTGGTGCAGTCAGTTCGGTTTGTTGCCTGTTTGGTGTGTAATAGAAATGTGTCATCTTTTGATTTGTTTTAAATTATTTAGCTCTGTTCGAATAAAATATGTGTTGTGAGTGGTTCGTATGAATTAGTGTGTGGATTTATCGGGTTTACTTTGATCTGAGGGGTTTACGCTACTGCTGCATTCGAACTATTTAACTCAGAATGATAGTATGTTTTGGTGTGCAATTTTCTAGCTCAAAAGTGTAGTGTCTTCGTTCAAAAATGTTCTGTTTTATTTATTTATTTATTTATTTATTTATTTATTTATTTATTTATTTATTTATATTTTTGTGTTACAGTTTCCATCGTTTTATGTTCGGATCATATAAGTACCTTTAGAAATATACTCATCAATGATTGATTGAAGTTCTAATATAACAATTTTCGTTTCTGTTTTGAAAGTGGTTTACACATATTACACGTTTATTACAACCAACAATTTTACCATAAAGCTTTTTCGAGAAGAGACGTCTCTCATAATTTTGTGTTTGTGTATTTTCGTGACACATTTATTTGAATATTTGGTGATACTTTTGTACGGATTCATTCATGGTGTGTGCAAACGGGATTACGAGGTTGCTCAAAATATACATTTTGAAACTGCTTTTATGAAAATAACATTTTTAAACCCAAAGCCTGTTATTTTTGAAATCATTTTGAAATGACAACAATGTATTCATCTTGGTTCGGTTACTGCATTCTGCGTTTATATTGAAAGGTATTTACTTTGATTTTTTATTTAATCTACTTTTATTATACTAAGGACTAAATGGAACGAAGCATGTCAGAATAAACGAGTGAAAATAAGTTTTTTCTCAGAAATGAAAGAATACTTCTGAATTTGTGCAAAGTCCGAGCACTTTTAATTAAGGGTTTTTTTAGAACATCAGACTTCACGTTACAAAAAATTTTTAGAAAAACATTTGATTTTAGACGGAGCAAATATACTATGGCATACGCCATTCGATTAGCCGGGTTCGAAGAGCGGACGAGTCTCATTTCACTTACCAAACTGCCGGTTACATACTTTTATCATGTGTGAAAGGTGGCATGCTCACATGATATAGTCAGTACATTGCAACGAGGCGTCAAAACGATGCAACTGAGCAGAGAGACAACGCAACGCGACAAGGGCGACTCTGCAACGCAGCGAGGGGTACCCCGCAGCCAAGCGGCGAAACGGTGAAACTAGATGAGGATTCTAGAATTCAACTAGACTGGTCTGGCTGCTTTATACAGGAATTTATCTGTGCCGAAAATCAACTCAGCAGTTTGGTAAAAGAAGCTAGATTCTGGGCAGATGGCGCGAATCATTTTTCTCCGTGCATCATCTCTCAGAATATCTGCAGTTTTTTGAATTTGGTCAACTGGGAGCGGGAGTGCAGGGGGTCAAAGTCAAAACCTCCAATGCTCCATAATTTTTGAACGAAAATAGATTTTGACGTGAACTTTGCACCAAAAGATGCGTATTTTAAAGATATTTCGATTGATGTGCTACGGTTTAGTTCAAAAATTTGCCCCTTTTTTTTGCATTTTGTTTTATTTTTGAAGTTTCCAAAAATCCGTTTTTTGAGTTTGAAAAATAGGCGCAATGAAGGAATCTGAACGAAAAACTATGGGGGCCCATATATGATTTGAGAATTTTGAAAAAACTTATGTCAAAAATAAATTCAGCGACCCAAAAAACCCGCTTCCACCAAGTTTCAATGAATTTCATCGATTATTTGGGGGAGCAACAAATTTGTTTGTGGAATCGAAAATCGGAACCCTATTTTTGGCCTAGATTTGAAACTTTGCGCGGTCATAACTCTTGAACGAAATGTTTTTTGGCATCACGGTTTGCGCCATCTGAAAGCTTATAAAATCAGCTTTCTTCACAGAAGTTTTTTGTTCAGATTCCTACGTTGCGCCTATTTTTCAAACTTATAAAACGAATTTTTTTTTTTACTTTTAGATTATAAAAGAATTTTTTCATCTGCATTGAGGGTTTTTTTTCGAGAAAAATTGAAAAATGTGTTTGAACCCCCCGAATACACCCCAAGAGGTTGTCAGGAGCTTATGAAAATATCAGAAATGAAAAATTTGGAGTCAATTTTCTGTCTGAATGTTTTTTTTCAAATCATTTGTTTCAGTAATTTTTGAGAAAAATGCCAGCAACGGATGCTCTGGCTCACTTTGTATATAAAATTTAGTAGACTTTTTTACTATTTAGGTCCTCTGGTATTTAATCACTGTCTGATGAGTAAAATAATTGAAATCTCATGCGCTGAGTCCAGACTATACTTGCTCTCTTTGAGAGAATCCAAAAATTAAATATAAGCATCAAAGGTACCACTATACGGCCAATTTTGTAAAATAAGCACATGTGTGGAGAGGGGGGGGGGGTGGAAGCTTTTATATGCGTAACTTTTTTTGCTTCTCATTGATAGAATGTCATCGAATGAAAGGCTAGAAACTCTGCAACTCTGGTAAGCAACTCTGTTTGCTTGAAGGGACGTATCGCAATGAAGTAGGGGACTACACTAATTATAGTTGTCAAAGTTGATGCATAAATTATTAATACTTCAATTAGTATGTACGTCTGTAATGTTTTTACTGGATGCTAATCATAGCATTTTTTCCAAGTAGATGATTCAGCCTAATTTTATCTTGAGTATTCACCATAAGGTTTCTCTGTACAGTAAAGCCTTTAATGAAAACATAGCAGGAATTGCTTTTATTGACATTAATTGTAATTGTTTAATTTTCAGATCCAAATCGGCCAATGTGTCTAAAAATTCAGATATTGAAAGGAATGACTCTATTTCGTCTCTATCAATATGTAGACATTTATTAATTACCTTCTTTTACCTTTCATCACCATATTCCACCAACAAAACCATGGCCTACCTATATTTTCTTTCTCATTTTATTAAATTATAAATAGAATCTTTTACATCCATTCAACGCAGAATCGAATCATTTAAACTTCAAATACTCTATAATCAGTGATTTCATCCAAATTTTCATTATTGAATCATTCATGTATACATATTATTATAAATCTATTTATTCAATTCGTATGTTAGTTACATACTACAATGTCTCCTTAAGAATTGCTGATGCATTTCAAACAGCTGTAATCCACAAATGAACAAAACACTGAACCAATTGTAATGTGTCACTGCAAAAACAACGACTCAAAAATATTTTTTTCAAATATACGTCTCAAATGCATATACATTGTCATATTTTCTTAATCAAAGCTCCAACAGCACTTCCTGTACCTTAAATAATAAACAATAAATTGACAAATCTTCTCCCATGAACTACATTATAATAAATATATTTAAACCATGTATGCGTAAGCCTTTATGCAAAACTTATTTCTGCAAAACCCAGCAGAGCAGAAGACCAAATGAAACAACTTATGCGCAGATTTTTATGTTTATAATTCACAGGCACGCTTTTCCAATACATGCAATGTATCGGAGCTTCCCTGCTTGTTTTTACATATTTTTGGTACATTTTATTCAAAGATATTGCATCTGAATTTTAAATTGTTTTCCTATGTATTTTTGATTAATTTTGTCAAGCTTCTCATGACAAGTCTGACGACTTGTTCATTTCTATTCAAACTCATTTCGAAAATCGAATTCCCGGGCATTCACCAAACATCATACACTAAATCGATATTTTTTATGAGTTTCAATGAAGAAAAAGGGAACGTCACCTCATTGCAAGCTATGTTACTCAGTGTTGCCAGATTTGGCAAAAAATACCACTTTTAATTAAATCACGTAGGGAAAAGGTGAATATTTTTCACCAAACCTGGCTGTACTGTCACCGTTGCTTAAATGTACACAAGGAAAAAAAAGATTAGTGAAAATAACCATACGGATACCTGATTTTGGCACCTGCTAGATGTTATGGTAAACTTGACCAAAGATGTTACATTTACCGATACTTTGAGTAAATTCGACATGCAATCAGGTAACATCCTATACCTAGTCAAAACATAGTATATTCTGGTTAACATTACCATAACATCTAGCAGGTGCCAATATCAGGTATCCGTATGGTTATTTTCACCGTAGTTTTTTTCCGTGCAGTAAACGAATTAAATCATGTAAGTTGTCCCCCTTAGAATTTAGTTCAAGTAGGCAACTGCAAAAATCATCACAATGAATTGAAACATTGCAGGTTGCCTACCTTGTCACAATTTAAGGAGTCAACTGACATTATTTCATTTGTCGACTGTACCTGGAGTATATTTATTCTTTGGACTGAAGAATGTGGTTAAATTGCGTGAGGTAGAATTCAGGTATGATTTCCAGACCGGGTTTGAATTTTTGAATTTTTCAAATCGACCGCTTATTTATTCAGTAAAATTTTCAAATTAAATAATTAACTACAAAACATGATTCGATTGAGGTAATCTGTGTCTTGATATCAACGCATCGATTTATATCGATTACAGAGGCGGGTCGTGTAGTTTGGCAATCATGCTTTTTTTCATTTAAACCATTGCAAAAGTGTCGATTCCTTGGGGGTTTAGTAAATAACCTAGCCTTCAGATCGATTATTTTACATTGGTTTCAATGGAGGGAATCCATATTTCACAAGCCACGACTGATTTTTTATCGATATCAAAATGTCTATCAATCGTCTATATCGATGTTCAACTCCGCTATGTCAATGCACACCATGAACATCGAATGTCAATGCCTTAACCTGCCATTTAAACTAGTGCAAAAGTATCGATCTCCAGCGGAGTTTAGTAAATAACTTCCTGCAGGTCGATTATTTGACAAGGGTTTCAATGGAGGGAATCCAAATTCCACACGCCGCCACTGATTGGTAATCGATATTGCAACGACTATCGATCGTCTATCGATGTTTTCAACTCGGCGATGTAATGTCGATGTACCATAAACATCGAATGTCAATGCCTTAAAACGGAAATCACTCGACCTAGGTGTCACCTCACTAGTGCGTCTTGCCTCTAATGCGAGTGACAATGATCGTGCCTTGATCAATTGCATTATTGCCTCTCGAGCTGTTTATAATATTAATTTAAGCGGGCTGTGTAGCTGTAACGAGTTCTACTATCGATAACTTTGGCAACAATGCTTTTATCGATCCCTATTGAACTCAGCTGATCCTACTGCTGATTCATACTTACGCACTCTTTTACGGAACTTTACTCTATACGATGGGAGTCTCATTGAATGGAGACGCTCTTTATTATTCACGTCTCGTTTCACAAATGATCATGAACATGGCGATATATAAAACTGATCAGAGCGAATGGCACTGGTTTTTTTGTGCGTAATATTAGATATAGATCAGTTTCCTTTACGTGTTGACGAGCGATATAACGATGGCTTTAAAAGTGAGTACCCTTACACATCATTTAAACCTAAATTGTAAACTGCGATTGTGTCTATAAAACCTCTCCCTTTAACGTCTTTATTGGCTCGGCTTTTGAGATAAAGCCCGCGGTTCTTACCTTTTCGAGTGTTTTTAATTGATTTTGCACGAAAAAGTCCATTGCTAGTTGACAGAGAGAAGTAAGTTAAAGATGACAAAACGGAGTCGATTTTTACAGCCCAGATTTTATTTATTACAGATCTTTTGCTCTGTTCAAGTCAGTGCTAGCTTCCACGAACTGACAGCTGAAACATATTTTATCATAAATGGTTTATTGATTGATTTATTTTTCGTTCTGTTAACAAGTAACTTTGAGCCTCCAACCCCCCTCCCCCTCCCTCACCCTCTGTTTTTGTTACTTTTTCTATACATTATTCAGCCTTAATTAATCAAACAACTCTTCCTTGATATACGTTTTATTGAGAACCTAATGCTCGATCCATTAAAAGCCTTTAAGCGGAACCGTATTCTTCGTCATAGGTTATTTGGGAACTTTGGATCGGTCGTTACCCCATGACTTTTTTCAAGGCCTCATTAACACAAACGTAAGCTACTTTAGGAGAAGTAAAAAGGGACTGTTGATAACTATTTGGTGATTTTTTTTTTTTTTTTTTTTTTTTTTTGAACTAACTATACTCGTTTTTTGCTGTTATTCTTTTTTATTACCAATGGAGCTGTTGCAAACATTCTATACTGGCGGTGTTCAAGGGTCATATCAGCTGCATAAAACTTCAAAAAATAACGCTAGTAGAGAACTAATATTTCACAAAATTATTTCGTTAACTCATAAAAAATGTTTTAAAACGCGCTATCGTAACGACAGCGTAGCGCACTAATCATGGGAAAGTCCTACATGTAAGAATAACGTCACTTCATCAAAGAGTTGCCCTGGTAAAAATGGTTAGAGAAAATCCTTGACCAAATCTCCATGCAACATGGATTCCATGATATTGTGAGGAAATCCCTGTAAATCCTTAGAGATCTCCATAAATTTTTATGGAGATCCTCATGATTTCATGGAAACCCATATTGCATGGAAATTTGGTCAAGGATTTTCAAGGACCATTTTTACCAGGGGGTGGCTTTTCCTTCCCAGCATGAAAAGAGTGAGCATTTTATGAGTTTAGGAGTGGATCTCGTTAGTTTTTAGTGCTATTATCGTTATTATTTCAAGTTTTTTTTTTACCTAAATTGCACGTAGCAAAAGTTTGCAAGACCCCTATTACCTTTTTTTTTTAATTTTTTTTTTTTTTAAAAAAGAAAAAAATCGATGGGTAACACCAAAAGCCGTTCGCTCAAACCGACAACGCTGTGACGATTAATTAATTGAGGTAATATTTATGTTTGTTCAAGTAATTAGTTGGCGATGGAAAACAAGGTGACTTTATTGAAAAGAAAACAAGAGAGAGAAAGAGAGAGAGAGTGGGAGAGAGAGTGGGAGGAAGAGAGGGAGGGGGAGATAGAAAGAGTGAAAGAGAGGGGGGAGAGAGAGAGAGGGGGAGAGGAGGGAGGGAGGGAGAAAGAGAGAGAGGGGAGGAGATGGAGGGAGAGAGTGAGAGAGCGAGAGGGAGAAAGAGGGAAGGAGAGGGAGGGAGGAGAGGGAGAGTGAGAGAGGGGGGAACGAGAAAAAAAATAACTAATTGAATTCTTATTCCGTAGAAATCAAAATTGAGGGGTAAAAATATGGGTCATGCAAGAATAACCCTTTACTGCAATGTGGTATTCCGGATCCTGAAGCACATAATCTATTTTCCCCTTTTTGAATACTTGAAAGTTAAAGAAACATTTTGTCACGCCTCATCAGGCACAAGAGGAATGGTTTAAAGCGTTTGACGCAAGTTTTAAAAGAGCGATGCTCCATAAGGCGCGTAATCTGAAAGGGGGAAAAGCATGTTTGACCGTTTTACACTGATTAGGGGCGAATTTGCACACGTTCCTCGACATTTTTTTCAGAACTTCCTCGACTTTGAAAAGAGCCGCATGCAATACATTTAGGATAAAAGAGGACGAAGATCAACAAGAGGTTCACTGAGAAAAAGTTTCCTGTTAATTCAACCGGACGTCCGTCTAACACTTACTTAACCGAAATTCCTGTTGTTTCATCATGATGTTATTTCAATAGAAATTATTATTACTTGACCGGAATTCCTATTGAAGCATCATGAATTCCTGTTGCAATAATAGGAATTCCGGTTAAGTAAGAATCAACAAAATGTCCGTTCAAGGCAACAATAAATTTTGCTCAGTGTTGATTTGGGGAGATTGGGGTGGATGGAGAATTGTGAATTATTGGATTATGGAACGTCTCGTTAACCCGTTCAGTCACCATGTCCATATGTCCAAATCATATGCTATTCTACGGCTATAGGAAGATCCCAATGCATTCGAAACAACATGTCCAGGTCAATGGGCTTCTAGACAGTAAGTCTGTGCAGTGGCACCCTCTAGGTGGCGATTTTAGGAACTAACATATACATGTCAACATTGCGATTTTCGCAAGTGGTTGTCAAGGTGAAACCTCTTAGTGTAAACTGTGCGTCAACGTGATGATATAGGTTTTGAAAAAAAAAAAAAATTCTGTCGATCTTCAAAGTTGAGGTTATAACCTATCCAATGATGCCATAAAACTCTACTTTTTGATCATTTATAGGTTTCAAATAATTTTTGTAAGTTAGATGTCCATCTCAATGGACACTGTGACTCAAATAGGTCTCTTTTCCTACAATTGGTGACAGGTTCGTGGCGTTGTTTACTTCGCACCTCGTCAAATTTAGTTTTGTTCTTGCTGATTATCCTGTCCAAGGTCCATCTTGGTCCTGTCGATAAGTTTTCTGATTTTTGGCGAAACTTTCCGTTTCGTCGTTGTTCAGAAAAAAATTAAAATTAATTACCGATGACCTCTTTGAGTCACCATGCCCATTCAGATGGACATCTAATATCTTCCTTAGCATTGATCCGATTTCAATTTTTTTTAAAAAAAAAAAAAAAAATTCAAAAAATCAGGGAAACGAGAATCTGTAATCAGATAATTTTTATCTCTACTATTTCATAATTCGTGACCGAACAGGTTAAAAAATCCATTCCTCGCAGGCTGATTATGAACGATCGTATCGTAATGCCATCGAGTCGATGATCGAGTACGTGTTATTTTATGGATGGTATCCGATAGAAACCCTCCCATCTCTGCGGAAATTCTCTGATAGCTCAGGAGTCATTGGCAAATTTCCGCAGAGATATGAAAGGGTTTCTATCGGAATGAAACCTATCGAAATGAATTCTATCGGAATGAAACCTATCGAAATGAAACCTATCGGAATGATACCACCCTTAAGATAACTTACTTACACTTACACTTACACTTACACTTACACTTACAACTTACACTTACTATCGACCTTTTATCACATCATCAGATGGCATCTAATATCTTCATATCATTGACCGTTTTCCCAATTTTTTGCGCGCGAGGGCAAAATCAGGTAAGCGAGAATCTGTAATTTTTTAAATTTAATCTCTACTATTTCATAATTCGTGATCTTTAGGTTAACAAATTCTTTCCGCAGGCGATCGTAAACCCGATTATGAAGCCATGGGGGGGATGCCCCCGAGCCTGTTATTTTACGGTGTTATGTAGAAACCCTCAATTTCTGCGGATTCTCTGACATTCAGGAGTACTTGCAATTTCCGCAGATTATAATTTCTATCGAATTGTGAATATCGAAATTAAATTCTTCGGGAACAATATCCCCTCCTCGAATTTAAGCTATCGGAATGATACACCATTAATTTTACTATTTAATTAACTTACACTATCATACATTACATTACATTGGAAATTTATCAAAAATGGTAAGATGGTCCTCATTTCATCACGATACTATTGTTCATTTTCATTTTTTTAAGTAGGTGATCATTTGGCAAGGCAAGATTCCGATTACGATCGCAGTCTTAGGGTACTAATTCATAACCTCCTTAAATTTAAAATTTTAATGACTGTGCGAACCATTATATTTTTGGGAAAAATTTCCCGTCTTTCCCTTTTCCGAAATCCGCTCACAAGGGTTAATTGGACCAAACGCTATGTTGCCAAATTGCACTCTGCAACACGGGTGGTATCATGAAGCCTATCTCATCATCAGGCTCGAGTACCAAATCCGACGTTCGAAACTTATAAAATAATGTACTATGATCTTAAAAAGAAAGTCCTCTCATCGAAATTGTTCTTGATAACTTTTTTAAATTATTTCCGAAAGCGTTTCAGATTTTTTAAGGCATACTTTCAAGTGGAAATGCTGTTAGACTCTGAAATTCCGGAACAATGCACACAAATTTAAATCTGGTCTAGGCGTGGAAGAATGAAAATTTCTACCAGGATACTTTCTTTCGAAAGTCATAGTACATTTCATTACTATCAACCTAACATTTTCTGAAGACTAAAAATTTCTACCAGGATACTTTCTTTCGAAAGTCATAGTACATTTCATCACTATCAACCTAACATTTTCTGAAGACTAAAAATTTCTACCAGGATACTTTCTTTCGAAAGTCATAGTGTCATACATTTCAGTCATACATTACAATGCATATCAATACATATCATTTCATTACATTACAAGTCATACATTTCATCACTATCAACCTAACATTTTTGAAGACTAAAAATTTCTACCAGGATACTTTCTTTCGAAAGTTATATAGTACATTTCATCACTATCAATTTTTAACACATTTTCTCAATATGCTCCATCAGTTTCACAATCCAATATTTCAAGAAAATCGCCATTTACCAATCACATTCTCCCCTAAATCATCCTCCAGTTGATTCGCATTCTCCTTCCATCCTCTAAGTATTTCAAATAGCTTTTTTCAAGTCGAAGAATTTTCAAGAAAGAAAAAGTCAAGAAACGCGTTAAAATTCGTTCCATAATCTACCTTGGCGAACAACACGCATCGTCGCAGTTTTGCATAACTTTGCATTAGCATCATATTGCGTGCGCTCGGGAATTATTTGAAGCAAAAGTTTACAGTTTTACTATAGACAATTTCAATTTTATGTCACTAGATCTCACACTTACAGAGCTCTGACAATAACACCTAACAAAATTGAAATTCACAAAGCTAGAGGGTGGAAAATGTCTTAATCAATCTCATGACAGTGTATAGTGTATATGAGATGACTAAAACAATCGCTTCGCTCCTCCGGGGGGCACTTAGACGCGCATCTCAATGCTCACTTCGAGACAACTTCTCAATGAAAACTGCAAATTGAATTCAACACACATCTTTCCAGCCTCCATTTATACACATATAAACTTCACACCCTATATACGACTACGCAGTAACTACACGCGTGATGCACTGTACGGCGACTTCCATTTGCAAGCTTGTCAAGTCGTAATTAAAATTAACGCACCCCGCGTATAAAATTGACGAGATAAATTTTGTGCCAAACTATGCTAACCGAGTTTCCTTTAATTACGGTGCGGGGGAGAAAAAGGGGGAGGGCATTAAGTTCGAGGCCCTCATCTAGAAAGTTTTCAAGTGGGTAATTCAGCGAACGGCGTGGCGCGGCGCGTCGGTGAGGGGCGATGGGCCGAAAGGGCCCCGAAGGGCGAGCGGTAGAACTGAATTATTCGTGAATAGCTTCACATCTCAAGTATAACGTTAGTAAATTTCAATGATTTCAAGGTATATCTATGCGCAACGCGCAAGTGGATCTCTGAAATGAAATTTTCAAAGAGCAGTTAAGGTGATCTTCATGGGATGGGCAAAGAGCTCTTAAAACATAAGGTGTGCTCGTTATCTCGAAAGTATTATTACTCTGCTATCAGGATCTATTCGCAATAGCGCACCCACTTTTTTCTTGGTCTAGGTACCCTCTGAAATATTTCTTGAAGCTCGTTCATTAAAGATAGAGCTCGGCGCCGAGTGAAATTAATTTTTAACGAGCAGATATTGAATCAAGATTCGTTCTTGAGTTGGAGGCACTGGCTATTTTTCTTTTAAAGTTCAAAGCTCGCGTAAGTAAAATTGAAGTTTGGACCGGGCTTTTTGTTTTGAGTCGTTAGACAAGTTGGTGTTTGTTAAGGCTTGTTTATTACTCCGGGTGATTCTTTTCGACACACTGTATCAGGCCAACGAGCTCATGTTAAACTTTTGGCTCATGCATTTTAAAAACTTAATTAAACGGATGTTCAAGATTGTAACTTTGACTGTAACTTGACTTTCTCTCACTTTTGATGAACGGCCACAGAGACCATTTAAGCAGAGCTCGGACCAATTTTGAGATTTCCTCCAAATCTCAACAGTTTCCTAATGTCTTCGATAAATATTCGTTCCATTTTTTATGAATTTAAACTTTTCTCAATATATTCAATCAGTCGGGGGCTCATAGTGAACCATCTCAAATCTTAATCGTACCGAGTCAATGCTATAAACGCTTATGGCCGAACCTCATCGGTCCTTTCAAGGTTACAGGAATATAATACCATGAGTATAAAAAACATAACCTATAAATGCTGTGGTAGTCTCAGACCTATCACCTCAAACTCATCGAGTCGAGAGTTCTTCTCCATCGTATTGAGAATGACGCACAATTGTAATACTGGACTCAATCATCGACTCCAGTCTCAAGTCGATACTGTGGTTCATAATCCCCCCACCCTCTGCTTTGTACATTTTAAAACTATATTTTCGCAGGTCGCAGGAAATTCAAGATGGCCGCGTCTTTGGTAGCGATCATGTAAACAACAGTACCTACCCTGACCTTCCGTAAGACCGTAACACGAGACTTGGGAGGGGTTGGGCACCTACACTTCGACACGTTCGCCTCTGCTTATTATATCATTTAATGCAATTTTTTTTTAATTTAATTATTTATTTATTTAATTTAATTATTTATTTATTTCACTTCATTATTTATTACATTAGGTACCTATACATATAACATAAAGCCATTGATAATTTGTCGTCTATGCCACGCAAAAAGGGCGGATCATCTTGACATTTTTAGTTAGGGGCTACTTCCAAATGTATTGAACAGCACGTTTCATTCGAGAACGCTTTGAAAACTCATCTCTGAATATTTTTCGAGTTACCTGGCAAAGACAGAAATGCGTATATCGAGGTTATACATATATCTTTTCCAAATCTTCTACTCACTCTCCTAAAAAATCGTCAAAATCTGAATGAGCCTCTGTGCGCGGCAAAAGCCGAACCATCAGAATTCCATGTAATTTCTAACATACTGATTGTGAGAAAAATTTCCTGCTGCCGTGACAAGAATTCTGATAGAATATTCCCTCACCAGAATTGTGGTCACTGTTACTGAAATTCTGGGTTACAGTCACCGGACGTCCGGTTATTTCGACTGGAATTCCGGTTAGTTTTACAAGAAAACTCTGTTCAATATTTTCCAAAGCTGTATTCCGATTGAATTAACAGGAATAGTTTTCTCAGTGATGTAATAGTTATAGTTAAAGAATGGGCTTTTCCACGTTTAAACTGCTTTATTATATTGATCCATCCATGGTCTCAAGGTCAATTAATTAAGTATGTTACAGGCGCTAAGCGATCACTAAACTATCGCGCATTCTATACCCGTTGCAAATATTGCTAAAAATTTCCTAACGGGGAAAAAAATACCAAAGTAACTTTTGTTTGGAACTTTCAGTTCGAAATTGATACATCAATAGAGTCGTAAAGGGACAGGCATTTTTAAAAAGTTTAGGTCGCCTTTCGAGTCCTGGAAAAAATAAAATTATTTGTAAAACTTATCTTATAGAAACATGAAAGCGCGGCAAAAGTTCCAAGTCAATTATAGTTTTCTGTACAGAAGCAAGGCTAGGAAGGGCGCTGCGCGTCGCGTCGCGTCGGCTCGTCACCCCTCCCCCATCCCCCTATCCGACCCTTCCTCCCCCGAACCATCTCTCGCGAGCGCGCCCGCGAAGACACTTCTCTCGAACGCAGAGTGAGAGAGGGGAGAGAGAGAAGGCTTTTATCGATACTAATCCTTGTCTATTGACACAGTTACGTGATGCATTCACTGATTCACCAGACTTACTCGCCTCCTTTAAACACCGGCTGCATACAAATTGTTGATCGCGAGGCGGCCGTATAGCTGGGATCCAGATCCTTCGTCGGCATTTTTAGCTCGCTTTTGTCTCCTCTTATCAGTCCACTTTGGCTGGGGGAGGGGGGGGACGAAAAAAGTTTGGACAACTTCCGGGACCTAGAAGAACCTCATAATCGAGGAGCAAAAATTGCGGATATAGGTCTAACCCGGAAGCATTAAATGTTGTTGGATTTTTCATCCCCGTATAGTCGAGTATCTCTCATTTTTCCATGGAGCATGTCTATGGGCTCAAAAGTGGGGTCGCTTGGAGAGTTGCTTTCCCCTTGTTTTCAGCCCTTTTCCAAAATAGTTTTAGGGGCTTGAAGAGTTACGACCTTTGTTTTTCCGTTTTTTGACTCATTTTCCTGAAAAAAGGCGGGAGGGGAGGCTTGGCCTTTTAAGCCCCCCTTGCATTGACCAATAGTTTCACTGAAACTATCAAACGGTTCAATACAGGTAATGACTTGACTTGACTCTGGCCATGGGTGGATACAGGGCTTTGTCTTTCTCTTTCTCATCCCATTTAAGAGTGTGCGCTAGAAAAAGACGGAGATAGAGGCTAAAGTCACGTGATGGCCCCTCTGCTATCCTTCTCTAACACATACCTTCAAATTGCCGGAGAGTGAGAGGAAAAATCTCCTGTATCCGCCCATGACTTGAGCTTCAAAAGAATCCTCCAGATTCAATTTGCAACTTAGGTCATTTCCGGAAGAAAAGCCCATTATACAATGGGAGTGTTCTTCCTGGGGATTGTGCATTATGAACAAATAAAGGTTTTTAACTGAAGAACACACATGTTGTTTTATGGGCCCTTCTGGAAGTGTCCCTAATTTAAAAACACGCACATTCAGATTTCTCGAAGAAGTTTCAAGGGATTTTCAAACAAAGAATTCGCTCGAGACGGTAATTCAGGGATGTTTTAAAAACAAGAATTTCTACTCAATATAAACCTCAATGAGATAACTTCATGGCAGCTACCTTGAACTATACTCAATATTTCTCAAAAATTGCCGATTTACAGTTGGCAAATCTGAGTAGTGGATCTCAAGTAAGGTAGATGTCCCAATTACCGCCCCCCTTAAGAAAAAATTGCCGTAAAATGCCTGTAAAAATGTTAATTTTTATCAAATCTACGATCGGTTTTCACTAGGGCCTCTCAAATACTATCTAGTTGTATGAAAAAAATATAAAGTTGGGGCGTAATCAATCAGGAAAAAAAATTATTGATAAAACTCGAAAAAATGACCCATGTCCCAATTACCGCCACACCAAAAGTGGCTTTGTCCCAATTATTGTCATATCAGGTGCCCTAATTATAGCCATACATATTTGCGCTGGCTTTTCATTCAAATCATCATGTTTATTGTCAGGAAATAATGACATTATAATAATTTAAAAAGCAGAAAGTAAAGAGAACAGATTTTTAATAAGTAACCGCTGAGAGAAATCGGCAAAAACAGGTAATACGGGGGCAGGTGTCCTGTGTCAACTTCTATGATTTTTTAAGGGCACAACGCTGCTAAATATCAACTTCAAACTTTTTTCACCAGTTCAGCCAACCTATGAAAAACACTTATCCCATATACGCTTAAATTTGTCTGCTAAAGTAGGCTTATTTTAAAGAATAAATGAAAAGGGGGCGGTAATTGGGACAGGGGCGGTAATTGGGACATCTACCTTAAATTCTTTGAATTAAACTCTTAGGTTATGAAGATATCGAACCATACCAATGCAACCAAGATAACTCCTATCTCCCTCATTTTCCAATTTTGAATGTATATAAGTAGATGAAAGATAGGAAGAGGTGTCTCTTGCATGTCCTTGTCTAACGCACGTCTTTCAATGGAGTAAAGAGAGAGGTAGAGAATTTCTCCTTGCTCTGTCTACTGGATAGAACTTTCTAGAACAGTCCTTGTGGAGATGTTTGTTTGCGTAGTGCGTATCAATGTACATCAGAAACGAAATCGAGTGGGCGTTTATTCCAGGGCTGCCGTTTGGCGTATAACCAATGCTATTCTTATATTCACCGATGATTTCAACGATTGAGAAAAGATTACACATTTCAGTTCAGTGTATTACTGAAACGAACTAAAATACTCGCATCTGCAATCTTTTCTCAATTGGTCGAGTCGTCGATGACTTTAAAAAACTTGTGGATATTTTAATTAAGTAACGGAGTTTCCACCGATTAAGGAACGGTTACAGATCAGAGTATTTTCGTGCATTACAGTCATACATAGAACTGAACTGTGTAATCTTTTCTCAGTCGGTGGAATCATCGGTGAATAGAAAAATAGCATTGAATACACGCAAAACGGCAGCTCTGTTATTGACCCTTTCATTACCAAGTTAATTAGTCCATTCACCGCGCGCACTTTAAAAGCGAGCGATTATTGGAATGTTCCTTTCCTGTTCTGCAGTACTTGTTGTTGTATTTGCCTGCACCGTCAATTGAAGGCGCTCTCTAATTAAGCGTTTGAACTGTCCACGGTTCTACGCTCTTTTGTTTACAGTATTGGGAACTAAATCAAACTTGAAACAGATTAAAGTAAATGATCAACAATGCTATAGCGATAGAAAGGATTTCTTGGGAGTGATATTGAAACTTTACGAATGGTAGCAGTGGCGGCTCGTGCAATGTGGCAACAACGTAATCCCTCCATTTAAACCTATGTAAAACAATCTATCTTCAGGAGGTGCAGTTGCACCCCCAAGATATCGATATTTTTGCATACACTTAAATGGCAAACAAGCCTGGTTGCCAAATTGCACGAGCCACCACTGGAAGGTAGTCATGATGAAAATCTCTCATGGACGTTTTTCACATAGGCTCGGTTTGCTTGCCTCACTTTTTTAACCTTTAAATTTTTTTAAAAAAAATTGTGACGGGTACTATCGACAAATTAAAGATTGTCGCGAGAATTTCACGAGCTAAGTTTTGCCTTCAAGGTTCTGGTTCGGCCACTCTTCATACTTATCATACCTTGCAGGTGAGAGGGCAGTGCGGGTTGGGCGGGGGGAGCCGTTGCAGACCAGTCCCCCACTCACACTTATAACTGAAAATGTGTAAACATGTCGCGTCAGTCTTTAATTCGTCTATAGTACATTTGAAATTGGTTATGAATGAAAGTGTAAATATTTCAGAAAAGCTATCTGTACAAAACAAAACAAACAAACGAAAAATAATGATTTTGCGAGTCTTCAAAAGTTTGAAAATAAAGTGGATATAAAGCAATGAGCTATAACTTTAGAGTGGCACATCAAGGAACGTTCGGCTGGTTCATTGTTGTCACCTAAGGCGCCGCCATCTTTCCGTAAAAACCGATTTTGAGGTTAAATTTTGTAGGTAGTTTCCGGTCCCGTAAACAAACTCGGGCATCGCCGGAAACGACTTGGAAACGACCTACAAAACTTAACCTCAAACCATGGAATCTGCCGTCCAAATTCCGCTTTTCCCCGGGATCCCTTCTACTCTGTGTGGCACAAGGTGGACCAATGCGCTGCCACTCTAAAGTTATAGCTCATTGATTTAAAGCCACTTTTGATCCAAACCTGCTTCTTTCCATCTAAAGTCTCGTTCTTTTTCCCGATCAAATGGCAACGTTTCCATTTGAATAAACTATTATAAGGCAATTAAATTGATGCAGTATTTGTTTGGAGCTAGAACCAATCTTTTATCGCTACACATCGATCACTAAAATAATCTATCCATCTAGAAAAAAAAGATACGCGGTGGTCTCATTCTGCACACACACTTGAGCGACGCACAAAGGTCAAACATCGTTAAAAAGTAGCCAAAAGTCAGTAGTAAAATTTCTCATCAATTGCATCATTTATAAACTTTCAAGACCAATTTCAATCACAAAAAAACGCTCCTATCACAAGTAATTTAAACCTAGAAATGTTATTGAAACGTTTTAAATTAGGCTTAAAAAGTTAAAAACAAGAATTTATGATTATACTTTTTTTTCACGATTTTTGGCCAATTTTTGTTTAGATCTCGGACCGCTGTGCGACGATCGAAAAATCTCATAATGATAAACGTACGGGGGTAAAAAGCTTTATTTTTTAAAAGGAAAAGGAAAACAAAAATGGTTTCGACCTTTAAGGGAAGAAAGGGGGGGGGGGAAGATGCCGGTTAACGGCAAATGAGGAAGAATCTCGCTGCAGTGATGACTGAGGGAGGATCGAGGAATAAGTGAAGTAAGTACAAAACGGTGGAGCCGGATTTTCGGATAATCCATCAAACTCGCCCGCCGCTTTTGCCGTCACCGTCACCACCGCGTTGACACGACGACGTCACAGGTAAGTTTTTCGATACATGCACGTTGTCAACCGACCGTCGCACAGTTTGAAAAAATAACCAGCGTCTCGGCCAAAAACCACACATTTAAGGTTTACATCTGCCCGAGCTAGGTCTCACCCAATAAGCAAATTTTATTCAGTAACCAGCTTGTTTTTTTTATAATTCTCAAAAGGACGATTTGGGTCAGTTGCATGAATTTTTGTAAACTAGGAGAAAAATAAGGGGACACATATTTTTTCTTTTATCATTTTGAATATTGGTTCCGTAGATAAAGCTCTGTAAAGTTGCAATAACCGGTACGCCTAGTGACGTCATGAGGCATATATCTCCCATAAGAAATAATGTATTTTTGCTAGTTTGGAACTGTCCGCACAACTCGAGATCTATTGGACGTAGGGACAAACGGTGACTCATTACTGTTTCAGCCTGGCTTTTGTATTATCAAAGTATGAATAAAAATTGCAGAAAATCAGACTCATGCAAAAGACCTGTTACGAAGAAGGATGGCCAAAACGGAATCATATGAGAGCAACTTACGGCAACTGAATTCGATGTATTCGTGAACAATGAAAAGCTTAACTATACCACAATGCAATTCCATAAATCCATAAAATTGATACACACTTAGCACTTTAACTATAGTAAAAACAATTGAAATTCACTTAACTTGCGTCTCACTTTTATAACACGAGAACTAGAAAAGCGCGTGTACTGGGTCTCTATTCGTCTCTGATGTGGAAACTTTAGTCCAGCTAAATTGAACAAACAGACATAATTTTGGTTGATGATAATTTGATGACTTTTGGCCCCAAAGTCTGTGCTCTTCTCCCAATGTGCGTCGGGTGTCGCTCAACATTTCCATCAATACATTGTCAAGTCCCATGTGAGTCATCAGTGTTCAACGACTAAAATAATTTGCTCGGCTTTCTTTCTTCGGCTCTTGTGCTTTTTGTCCCGTACCCACTGTCTGGTATACGAAAAAGAGACATGAGAGTATGAAATTAGCATCTTCCCTTCTGTTTTTATTTTTTTACGTGGAGCTCAACACACCGAGAATCTCGGGCTGCATTGTTTACAGCTGTATATGTCCACGCAGTCTGCCCATAAATACTGTCACACGCAAAAACGCATTTTTTCAGAAAACAGCTGATTAAAATTACAAACAAGTATGGATATTCTGAAAAATTGTATCAATGGGCACTCGAATTTTTAAACAGTTTTACAAAAAAGTCAAACCAGTGCACACACGGGTGAAAATAGTGAGACAAACAGTGGCGTCGCGTGCTATCTGGCAACAATGCAACTGCTCCATTTAAACTCATTAAATATATCGAATTTTCCTTGTGCACTGTGCACTCCCTGAATTCGATCTTTTACATGAGTTTAAATGGATAGAATACATTGTTGCCGAATAGCACGCGACGCCACTGGAGACAAATAAAGAGTAAGTGCCGATTCATGCTCGATCTGGCATTCAGGGCTCAACATTATTCAGGCAGGAGAAACATAGAAAATGGATAAAAAATGACGGGCTGGAGGTAGAGGTAAAATAACCAATGCATCACAAAATTTTACTCACAACAGGTGTTCAAAGGGCTTATTATTGACTTAGACAAACGTATTCAACCTTGCGGGAAAATCAACGATTCCCGCAAGAACTTTTTCCAACAGAAAGCTATTTTGGCGATTTCAATGATGCAGTCAGTCAAATGGGGTAGTTGCAGGGGTCTGACATTTTATGTTTTTTACAAAGAATATGATAGCACTTGATGAGCTGATTGTGAGATTTGAGTACCATGGTACCTTTGGTTTTTTCCTAAGTGTCCCGGTTTTGGAAAAGCACGCGTAGAAAGTTGTAAAAAAATCGTGTGCGCAGTGATCGACGTCATTACGCGGCATTCTCATTTAATACAATTTATATCTTGAGTCAAAATCTCATCTTCAAAGGAATGGGATTTTATTAGACACCAAAGGCATTTTTGTTCTCAGCTCATCAAGTACTTCCATTTTCTTTAGAAAAAATACATTTCAGGCTCTTGCACACGGGAAAAAAAGACTGGTAGAATTTGGAGTCTGCTATACAGTATATGGCAAATTTTACCACCTATAGTAAATGCAACGTGCCTTGTGCTTGTGATGAAATGTACTATAATAGGTTATCTTACTTTGCCACAAGGTACGTTGCATTTACCATATGATGGTAAAATTTCCCGTACTTGATAGCAGACTCCAAAATCAGCTATGCAGATGGTAAATTCTTTCAGTCTTTTTTTCCGTACAAATGCCCCATTTTGCAAGTTTTGAGCTGTGCGAGACGTTAATACCTTCGTGACACAAGGGGTATAGAAGATAATAATGAACAGTTTATTAGTGGTAATTATATATGTATAGACTACACTCACCATATGAACCAGGTACAGCTTTTATAGTAATCCCATGCACTCTAAGATGTGGCATCTATGATTTGCTTGCGCTTGCCCCTATCGCAGGCGCGGAAAATGAGTTTTGAAATAATATTAAACAAGAAGAATCCTTTGGGAAAATGAAGACCATGAAGGAGAAATGGATATATCACTTCATTTTCAAAGTGATATCACTTTTTATCTCACTCCACAGCACACCGCACCGACGCGACGCGTCTCTGCGTCTCCCGCTTTGAGCTCAGGAGTTGCCACATTTACTCTTTCAGGGCCTTACTATACATACAGATACTTTTCCTGAAATTTGATGTATCGTTATGTATCGCATATATGGATAAATGTAAAATAATTTATTCCTAAAGGGTTCAATTGAATCTCCATAACAATCGATACTTTCGCATTGTTTCAAATTATTGTAGAAATGATATAATTATATTCGTTGTAAAATTTATAGATTTCAAATATATTTTCATCTGAAACCTGACAACATTGCTGAATCTCAGCGACTTCATTGGGACCTCAATCAATGCCAATCACGTCCGAGTATCACGGGCCGTAATCACTAGCGGATCCAGGAATTTATCCGTCTCTCTCTATACCCATTTGATCGCGTGTGTTAGAAAAGGACAGATTAGCCGGACAGTCACGTGACTTTCGCCCTCTCTTCTGTCTTCCCCTAACACACGCGTTTAAATGGACACAGAGAGAGAAACACAAATCCACTGGATCCGCCAGTGGTCGTAATGACCACGAGTGAAAATCAACGCGAAGCGAAATATCGCGAACAAGACTGCTCACACACAAGAGCTTATACATACGACGAGAGACTAAGAAAAATACGAAGGAAAATAAGAGGAACCGGAAATGGATATGACAAAGGAAGAGGAAATAAATGAGAAAGATTTGCAGAGTTGCCATGAAACAGAGCCGTATCCAGAAATGTGTCTTTCTCTCTCTTTGCCCATTGAAACACATGTGTTAGAAAAGGATATAAATAGGAGCTGCGAAGTCACAAGATAGTCCCTCTCCATTCTTATCTAACACGTGCAATCAAATGGACAGATCGAGAGACAGCCAAATGGGTCTGTTGCACACTTTTTCTACAGTGAAATGGAGGGATCAACCATACAAAGTTTAAAAAGAAGTGCATGAATTTATAGTCACTGTTTTGATTCTACACAGAGAAGAATGCTTCGGTAAAATTTGATCAACGAAATTTTCGGTTGCAGGAACCAAAATGTTCGGTCCTGAGTACCGAATGCTATATTAGTAGTACCAAGAATTCGGTAGGGGCGGAATTTGGGTTATACTTACTGAAGTCTTCGGTACTTACCACCGAATATGTTGGTTTCTTTAACCGAAAACTTCGATGATCAAAATACACCGAATCTTCGGTTCTAACAACTGAGACATTTTTCTCTGTGTACATGTTTCACTTGTAATCCATAGTGGAGCTCTTTCAAATGTTTGCTGCAGGTGATTGAAGAGCTGAATCAGTGGCGGCTCGTGCTATAAAGATCGATACTAGGTGAGGCGTAGCGCCTCACCTAGTATCGATTATTTTACACAGTTTTAAATGGAGGAAATCCATTGTTGCCACATTGCACGAGCCGCTGCTGAGCTGAATCTTGCATAAAAACCTGTAAAAATTACGATGAATACGCCAAAAATTGCAAAACCACTCTAAGAATCGGGCTAAATGGCAGAGCTACGCAGTTAGGGAGATTCCTGTCTAATTTTAGAAAAAATCTCTGCGTTTCCGTAGAGAAAGTGGCAAATGAGACAGGAATCTCTAATGATACATGCATTGATTCGCCTTTGCGATCTTGCCATCATTACAGCTGCTTTTTGAGTTTATTACTGAAAGTTAGACTTTTTTAGTGTGCACTGAAAAAACGAAGTTTATGTACAACCGAAGCAGCCTTTTACAATAGCTTCGCAAAGCAAAAGTTCTAAGTAGCCTTACCAGAAAAAATGCAGATGTAAGTACCTAAGCAATACTTCGGAAAAGCATAAATGAGAAGAAAGGCCGCTACTCTACCAAACTTTATCAGATTTAACTATTCATTTGTTTACAGCAAGAAAATGAAGATAGAATATGTTTCTAGCATTAGCCTTCAATATACATATAATAAGAGTAAGCAGAATAAATACTCTAACCAACTGTGCTTGGATATCCAATGCAAAGAAACAAAACAAGGAAGACCAAAGGTCATTCCTTCATTCGTATCACATGTCCACGCTAGACTCACTCGTAACGACCATCTTGCCTTGATCGCAGATCTGAAACTAAAATGGTGAGCGCGTAAATGATCAATTCTTGAGAAACAAACATTGACAATGGGAGAACGTTGCGGATGAGGTTCGAAAAACCTTCCATCATCTAGGATTCAACAAGGTCTAGAACCAAACCAATTAGCTCAAACTTCACAATGGTATTGAAATAATATTTATCAGTGTCTCGAAGGAGTGCTCGAGTCACGAACCGTTTTCTATATCTTGGCTTTACCATAACACCCGTCTTGCTGCAGCTGACTTACCAACTGCCGATGACTTACGAGCGTACATTTAATGACGTGTCGTAAGACACGTAAGTTGGTGATACATTAGCATTCATAGCTGCCGTTTTGTGTATTTATTGGATGGTATTTTTCAATTTACTGATGATTCCACCGGTTGACTCAAAGATTACCCGTTCAGATTAGAGGTCAGTTCAGTTCATGATTGAAATGCGCTGAGATACTTGCATTTGTAATATTTTCGGTGGAATCGCCTTTAATTATTAAAATATCAGTGATTTTGTCCAAGTCAGTGACGACGGCTCCACCGGTTGAGAAAAGGTTACACACTGAGAAAAAACCCGTGATCGTCGCTACCGAACTTCGACAGTGGCTACCGAAATCTATGGAGTATATGGCACCCTACTAACTTCGAGAGACACTACCGAGTGGTAGTGATCACCACGACCGAAGTTCGTGATAGGCTTGACCGTAGCTATGGGAGCCACTACCGAACCCATGAGAGCCACTACCGTAGGTATGGGAGCCACTACCGAAGCCATGAGAGCCACTACCGAAACAATGGGAGCCACTACCGAACCCATGAGAGCCACTACCGAACCTATGAGAGCCACGACCGAACCCATGAGAGCCACTACCGAACTCATGCCCAAATAAGAAAGAAATATATTAAAATAATCTTTCTATCATCTGCTCCTGATTATCTTCCTCCCCACCCGTGGTTTTCACAGTTATTCATCGTCTCTCCTCCCAACCTATTAGGTTGAATCCTCTGTCTGATGTGCGTCTCCTGATGGGAAAGATCGCGTTAAGGTCACTTCCGCTGACAATCACGATTATCCCTCCCCTTCAATTGCAGCGCATGTCACATTCAGCTCATTCTCGCAAGTTTCTCTGGAAGTGAATAGAAGTCTTGCAGACTTATAACTCTGCGTCTTACAACAGCGCTAGTATGGTAGTATTACAATATGACACTGTCGCGCTGGTTGGAGTGAAGAATAGTTTGTATATATACCAATCAGAATTGACAGTTTGATCTCTACTTTTAGGTGATCTTCAAAGTACAATAGCTTCTAGAGTTATCATTATTTTTTTTTCTTTTTTGCAGTACCATGTGGGAGGCAATTAGGAAAATCATTTTGTTTCATTAAACTTTACAAAAAACCAGTTTTGAGCCTTAGAGAGGTGTCCGAAAATGAGAGGTTCTCGCTCGTTGCGGCGCTCGGTTCGGCTCTCGGCATCGTGGCTCGCACTACGGCTGATACGCATCTTAATTGATACTCATGAATACGGAGCTCTTAACTGCCTTAATTTTATCGGATTTCTTTAAGTGATACATGCTTTCCTAGTCATTTTGGTACGCTGATTTCATATCTGGCCTTCTTTTTTGCCTTAAATACTTATTTCTTCGAATTTCTGACGGTTAATATTTTCGGTGACGCTCAATTGTAATGTATCAAATTTCTTTGAATGAAACATGTTTCCCGCATAATTTTCGTTCACTGAATTCAATCTTAACCTTATTTTTCATCTGAAATAATTTGTGTATTTTTTTTTTCTGCGATTGTTGTCTTGTTGGAATTGATTTAAGGTATGTACATGACTACATGCGTTTCGACGGAGACACTGCTAAAATGATTCCGTAAGATAGAAAAAAATTACCCAACTAGTTAATACTTCATTTTGTCTCAAATAATATATTGGCATATTTGAGACAACGATTATGTTCAACCTCCATTAATTCAATGTCTTTTAACAGATTCGCGAAGAAACGACAGTTTAGAAACGAAACGCACGCCTTACTCGTCTGAAAAAATAACGGTCAAATGTTGCTATCGAAAATTACGATACAGGGTAATTTTAGTCTCAATACCGTGGTACACCGGATCAAAGATTCGTGCGTGTCTACGAAGCCGCTTCGGTTCTCTCTGTCGAAGTTGGAGATAGGCAGAGAGTCGTCGAAACTATGGTAGTGGCTGTCGATAAGAGGACGACTTTACCATAGCATCGGTAGTGTAGAGAGATACCGAGACTCCTCGGTCGTAGGGACCAAAGCTTTGAGAGCCATTTGCAAAAAGTATCGAAATCGTGGTTGGCGCTGCCGTAACTTCGACCGCCATGACCGAAAAAACAGCTATCGAACCCATTGACAGCCACGACCACGGGTTTTTTCTCCGTGCAGATTCGAGTATTTTCGTGCATTATATAGTCATACACTGAATCAGTGCTTTGCGTATAATTAATGACATTTTCAAATTCACCGACGATTCCACCGGTTGAGAAAATATTACATAGTTTAGTTCAGTGTATGACTTTACTCCTCGAAAATACTGTGATCTGTAATTTTTTCTCAATTGGTGGAGCTGTCGATGATTTTAAAAATCTAGGGGAAAATTTTTAAAATTAATTAACGGCGTTTGGGAGCGATTGAAAAAAGATCAGATCAAAATTTTTTTGTGCAGTACAGTGATACACTGAACTAAATGCGTGATCTTTTCTCAACCGATAGAATCATCGCGGTGAATTGAAAAATGCGCCATTAATTTACGCAAAACGTCAGCTCTGCACTAAACATAATATATTTGGTAACTTTCAGTAAACTGGTGAAATCATCGGTATTTTGGGGAAACCCCCACCAAATATGCACAAGACGGTAGCTCTGCATCCTTTGAAGAGCTTTTGTGTTTTTCCCAAGAGCCCGTCTTGATAATAAATTTTCACTTAGAATGGATTCAAATTTGCGCTTTTGGGTTTTCAATTCTTCAAAAATTTTTTAACAATGCCCAACCGACACCGCCTGGGCAGAGCTTTTGAGGTACCGATGCAATACGCTCGCCTTCAATCTCGAAGGTAGGCAAAATGTTGACTGATCTGTTGGTTTAAGTTCACATCTCAAAGTTCAGTTTTTTTGTAAGCGTTGATCGGGAGGAGGTAAATTCAAAAATTATGGGACAAATCAATTGGGTAAAGCTGAAGACGGTAAACTGTTGAAGAACCCTTCAGTTTCAAGGGTTGCCAAATAGTTTTTTTAAATGGAAGCACTGTATTTATCCCATTTTTAAAAGAGCGGGGATAGCTTCACCTTTGAAGGAAAGGTTTTAATTGGAAAAACCCAGTACTATTTCATAAAATTATCGATTAAAAAATGAAGAGAATAAATAAATCGAAAGGCCTACTTTCCAAAAAACAAATTTGGACCGAAACTTTTTTTTGAAAGTTTTTCAGTAATAGCATCGGATCAATAATCAGTGAAATAATATTTGAAATAATTGTTTTGGAGAGGGAATCATTAAAAAATTGAATTCAAATAAATATTCCTCATATTTTTCAAAAACATTATCCATGGAATCAGTGGCGGCGCGTGCAATCTGGGTAAATTTTAAAGTCACGAAAAAGAGTAAAATTTTGGGATGAGCACGCAGTGAAACTCACTTGAATCGATATTTTACATGGGATCAAAAGACTAAATACATGGTTGCCGAATGGCACGCGCCGCCACTGCATAAAGGATATGATATTGCATTCAACTTGGTAGATAATTATTGGAAAAACAAAAACAAATTAATATAATTTTTTTTTTATTTCTAAAAAAGGTTCCCTCATACTTCATGCGGTAACAATCAGAGATTGGGTCTGATGAATAATAAAACCCAAACCCAAAGATCATGCGTTTCAGCCACGCTCTGACAATGGTGGAGCTCCGTTATAACCGATGTCGGATTGAAAATGTGTCTTTCTCTTCTATTATCTTTCGAAGGATGTGTGAGAAAATAAGTTTGAGTGGGGGGGGGGGGGGGGGTTAAATTCACAATAACCCCCACCCCCCCTTTCCCCCCCGCGTATCAATCCTCTTCTAACCCAATATGGGATCAAATCTGTGCACAAAATCTGTGATCACATTACGAGAGAGCGAGAGAGAGAGAGAGGAGAGAGAGATTATTGATTGATTGTTTGATTTTATTTAGCCTGGCTCTAAAAAGACTTTCAGTAGCCCTTTCTACCCTAGAGCCAGGATAATTGAATATAAAATTTAAAAAATAAATTAAATTATATACAAAAATAATCTTATGGATAAAAAAAATGATCAAAAAGACAAAATTAAAACGCAAACAAAAAAAAAAACAAAATAATGAAAGAGAAAAAAAACAATTTAATAAGTAGATAACAAATTTAAAATTTCTAAAACCCAGAGAAAAAAAAAAAGTAAAAAAATAAAGTAAATAAATAAATAGGCTGGGAGATACTTTCATAAAAAAAAATTTTAAAATAACTAGATAGTTGAGTAGATACATAAAGAGGGGGAGACAATTGGAGATGGAAAAGTATAAGGGGGGGGGATCAAAAGTACTTTTCTAAGTAGGAATCTTTGAGAAATTTAAAAAAATTTTTTATTGATGGTTCGTTTCTTAATCCCTTTAGGGGTATTGTTTTAAAAACTTAAGGAAGAAATGAGGAAGGACTTATTATAGATTGTAGTTCGGTGAATTGGGATGACGTACTTTTCACCCCCTCTCATTTAAATTCTCGATTTTGCCCATTTGGGGTAATTTTTGAGGAGGAACTTTGGGTTTTTTAAAAATTAGAATACGTTTGACAAAGCTTGCTATTTCATAGTTTCTTCTCTTTGCGATCTTTAACCATTTTAACCGGTGATAGAAGGGGGTTACATGAGTCATTAAGGGAGAGAGAGAGAGAGAGAGAGAGAGAGAGAGAGAGAGAGAGAGAGAGAGGAGGAGAGAGAGAGAAAGAGAGAGAGAGACAGAGAAATTTAGGAATGAGACAGACAGACCGAGGGAGGGGGGAGAGAGAGGGGAAAGAGAGAGACAGACAGAGGGGGGAGAAGGAGGGGGAAAGAGAGAGAGGGAAAGAGAGAGAGAGAGAGAGAAAAGAGAGAGAGTAAAAAAGAGAGAGAGGGAGGGGGAGAGAGAAGGTAAAAAAGAGATAGAGAGAGATAGAGAGAGAGAGAGGGGGAGAGAGAGAGGTAAAAAAGAGAGACAGACAGACTGAGGGAGAGAGAGGGGGAGAGAGAGAGATAAAAGAGATAGAGAGCTAAAAGAGAGAGAAAAAGAAAGAGAAAGGAGAGAGAGGGGAGAGAGAGAGAGAGAGAGAGGAGAGAGAGAGGAAAAAGAGAGAGAGAAGAGAGGGAAAGGGGAAGAGAGAGAAGATGATTGGGGAAAGAGGGGGGGGAGAGAGGAGAGAAAGAGAAAGAGAGAGAGAGAGAGAGAGAGAGGGGGAGGGGAAAGAGAGAGAGGAAGAGAGCGAAGAGAAAAAGAAAAAGAAGAGAGAGAGGGGAGAGGGGGAGAGAGAGAGGAAAAAGAGAGAAAAAGAAGAGGGGGAAAGAGGGGGGGAGAGAGAATTTTAAAGGGATTGGGCTAGAAAGGGAAGGAGAGAAAAAAAGGGAAAAAAAGAAGGAAAGGGAAGGGGTAAAAAAAAACAGCTTGGGGGGAAAAAAGGGGGAAAAAATTTTTTGGAAAAGGGCAGGGGAAGGGGGGATTTTGGGGGGAAGAAAAAGGGGGGGGGGAAGAGGGGAAAGAAAGGAAGAGGGAAGGAGGAGGGGAAAAGGGGAGGAAAAAGGAAAAACATCTTTTGAGTCCCTTTAAATTTTCGTTTAAAAGCCAACAAAATAGGGACGATTTTATGGGGGAAAAAAAAAAATGGGAAATTAAATTTTCTATTTTTGGGATTCTGAAAGTTAAGGGGGTTTTTTTCGAAAAATTTTTTCCTTTTTTATATTGGGGTTGGATAAAATTAATATGGTTGAAATTTTGACTGAACGGGATTTTGGAAAAAAAGGTTATTAAAAACTGGTTTCCCAATTTCGGAAAACTCAACACCTTTTTTTGGGGCCCCATGTTTTTTAACTTGGGGAAAAATTTCTTTTTTGGGAAAATTTTGGTATAAAATAAAATTTTAAATTTTCCAAAGTTATTTTTCCCAAAAAAAAACCCAATATCAGGGAAATTTGAAAAGGGGGGAATATTATTTTTCCCAATTTTTGGGAAAAACTCAAAACTTTTTGGGAGTTTTTTAATGACGGCACTGGGGTTTTACAAAAGTTGGGGACAAAAAATTTTTAAACCCAAATTTTGGCCCAAAAAAAACAAAAAAGGGAAAAAGAAAAATTGGGAAAATTTAAAGGCAAGAAAATTCTCCCCACAAAATTGGGGGGGTTTTAAGCGGGAGCTTTTTTACCCCAAAATTTTTTTAAAAATTTTCCAAAAAAAAAAAAGGGTTACCCTAAACTTTTCCCAGAAAAGAATTTTTTTTTTCCCCCCCCTTTTTTTTTTTTTAACCCCCGGGTTTTTTTTCAAACTTTTTTTAAATGTTCAGTAAAATCAAAAAAATGGACCAAAATTTAAACGCATGGACCTATCTTTTCTTGCCTTCATACGTGCGTGGACGTAAAACGTCTAGACGAATTTGTATCCGGACAAAAAGTCGTTGACGAAATGTCCTATAACCGTTCCCAGATGACATTTCCAAAACTTTTAAGTCGACAAATTTTTTATGTCCAGTTACCTAAATGTCCAACCTATTAACGTCCAAAAAACCGAGTTGTCCGTCTACAGAAAAGTTTAAGTATGAAAATAACTATATGAAAAGTCGAACTAGGTTTACCATGCAATTTCCAATTCCCAGGATATGAAAGTAAAGCCAGTGGAAGGAAGAACCATTCTCCAATGGCGGAGCGTGCTATTTGGCAATGTTGCAGTTCGTCCATTTATACCCATGTAAAAGGTCGAATGTAAAGGTGTTCACCGAACACCCAATAGTTCGATATTTTTCATGGGTTTAAATGGACAAACTGCAACGTTGCCAAATCGCACGCTACGCAACTGCCATTATCTTGATTTATTCTCTTTAAAATGGTTCCATCGAATATTAAACATTTGAACATTCGAGGATTCGATATCCAATCAAAAAGATGTTTCGAATGAAATTGCAACAGCTATTGAGAATATCGTTGGGCAATGTGCAGACTACAAACAAATTCAAACAGTCGACACTTACCTCCGCGTCAGTTATCGGCTTAAACCGAGAATTCCGCCTACAGAAGAAAACGCATAGGTTCTCTAGTCTCACTCATGATTAATACGTTGGCCCTTTGAAGTTTGACGTAACCCATTTGGGCATTTAACCCTTTAACTGCTACGGACGAGTATACTCGCGGCGGAGAAACCTCTTCTCTTAGAGCTGCGGACGAGTATACTCGCGGCGGAGAAACCTCTTCTCTTAGAGCTGCGGACGAGTATACTCGCAATCGTGACTGGATTCCTCAAAACTCTTAAAAAAAAACAAAAAAAAAAAAAATAATAAAAAAAAAAATTTAAAAAAAAATTAATCAAAAACGTAACAATTCGTAAATTTGCACGGTTTTCCATTCACACCCTGGCAGTACCTGCATTCCTAACTCAGCAGTCAAAGGGTTAATTAATGAACTTCAGTGTATTTGGCCCTCTATAGTTTGAACATTATGTTTTGGACCTCTCGTCGTTGGACGTTGCATTTTAGACTTCACAGTTAACGTACGTCCAGTTTACAGTTACTTATTGGACATTAAAATTTCGTAACCAACATCCGTGAATATATTATGCTGAGATAGCATGGGTATCATACGCTGCTCTTACACATCATGTAAAATGATGATTGATAAGAAAATATGTATACAGGATATGTCAAAAAACACGAATATTATTTACTTGCTCACTGGATCTACAGTGGTTTGCAAGGCGTCAGATTTCGGATTTAAATATGTATCGTATGTGTGTTGCACTATCAAATGCAAAACATTTGCTGGCAAGAATACATAACCTCTTTGCCTTCTGACACCCCCCCCCCCCAGGAGCCTAACTTCTGTCTGTACTTCGTCTTATCACTCGTTTTGAAAAAGAAGAGGATGACGCATGGCGTGTAACTCTCGTATTACAATAGTGACTCAATCAGTGGTGTAGTGTGTAATTTGGCAACGTTGTAATGTATCAACTTAGACCCATGGAAAAGGTCGACCACCGAACACCCAAAACTTCAATCTTTACATGGGTTTAAATGGACGAACTGCAACGTTGTCAAAATGTCACGCTACGCCACTTGATTCAGTTTGACAACTCTTCATTCACAAAACGTCGCTGAGCTGAGGTTTCCTTTGAAGATACTAATAAAATAGTGAGCCAAATGCACTCTCTATACACAATTTGTGTTGCCAGATGGTTGCGATACATCGAAACATCTGCATATAAATCAATGTAAGATTGAATGAACTTTCTTTCAAATATGGCAACCATGTTTTCTACCGTCAAGAAGGTTAATAAGTTCGCATAGCCGCCGGTCTTTTCCCTGACAACGCGTGCAATGTGAATCAGCGCAGGTTTGCGTCGTTGATTGAAAACCCTTTAATATGATTCTAGGCAAAAGTTAAGGATCTTTTAAACTAATAGATATATAGATAGATGGTGCCACAAGTCTCTTTTCAAAATTTTGTATTTTTTGAGTACAAGACGGTTTCAGTGTGGCAGCCGGACATGATTTTCCGAATAAAAATCAAGATTACATAAATTGTAAATAGCAAAACGACTTATGAATGAGTCAAATCATCGATTTTCGAGCTTAAAAGAAGTCGAGTACAGGTAACATGAATTTTGAGAAAAAATCGCAACACAAAAATATTTTTAAAGCAAAAATACATTTTTCTACAACCGGAAAAATCAAAGATGCGATCCAGTGTGAGGCGCTACAAAAGTCAACAATTAACGTCGTACAGTGGAGCGAAACGTAGATCTTTAGGACATGAAAAGTTTTAGTTTTCTGCTTCAGAAATGTTTCAGCTTTCATGTTTTCTTATAAAATCCATATTGTTTGACCCGTTTTAGGCAGTACAATGAATACAACAACTTACTTGAATGTTACATCGATGTGCATGCTTTATACTCTTGATTTTTGTCCTTACACTTAAAATCAGCGATGGGCAAAAATCATTTTTTGAATGGTCATGAATAATTAACTAAAATTATTCGCATTATTCTTATGTCATTCCTAATATAGTAAATCGAAGTTTTGACACTACCAGCATGTTAATCTATCTTGAGATCAGTGACTGGTAGTGTTAAAACTTTGATTTACTAATAGGAATAACATGAGAATAATGCGAATAATTTTAGTTAAATACTCATGGTTATTCAAAAAATTATTTTTGCCCATCACTGCTTAGAATTATATGCCTGGGAGATTCCTTATTAAGACCCACCAAGCCCCTTCGATGGTTAGCAAACAAAGCTTTCCATAGCAAAATCATAGTGAAAGATTACACTGTTAGAAACTTTACATCACTGTAACCTTTGCATTATACCAAAACACGACAAACGGCCCTCAGAATATAAATAAATGTGCATAAAAAATAAAAATGCATCCAATGGCGGCGCCCATGGTTTTACTTGTCTTAAGTATCTATATGTATACGCACAGAGACTCTTTAACTTTCATTCCGCAGTCAGCTCTTTTTAAAACACCCTGTCTCTAGAACACGCCGTCCCTATAGATCCTTCCCATAAAGCATGGGCGGATACAGGGAATTGTCTTTCTCTCTCTCCTCCCATTTAAAAACGTGCGTTAGAAAAGGACAGAAGAGGGGGCCAAAGTCACGTGATGGCCCCCTCTGCTATCCTTTTCTAACACATAAGTTCAAATGGAAGGAGAGAGAGAAATACAATTCCCTGTATCCGCCAATGCCATAAAGGTGAGATGATACTGATTACATTCGGAATCTTATCGTCTACGCGCAATTTGATCGCCCGGGAAATTCGAACGCATGATTCATGAGGAATTGAAGAGCCAATGCCGGAACGTGTTTATACTGCGCCTCTTCCGCAACAAGGAAGTTGTATTTCTCTCTCTCCTCCCATTTGCACGCGTGCGTTAGAAAAGGACGGAAATAGGGGCTAAAATCACGTGATGACCCCCTCTGCTATCCTTTTCCAGCACATGTATTCAAATGGTTGAAGAGAGAGAAAGACGCATTCCTATATTCACCCATGCTCCTCACATCCTCCTACCCTCAAAGTCCATAGCCCTTTACGACGGCTCGCTTTGGGGACGATTCAGAAAAAAAAATATGAATAAATGAACATGTAAAGTATAAGCTTATGATACTTTAATGTTCCGAGACCGTCCTTCGCTCGATTCCGGGAACGCTTTGGCGTTTCCTTCCTGGAAAAATTGAAGAAAGCAGGGGAAGAATTGCCAGTATTTTGGTCTCGTGAGAAGGCTAAGAACTACTTGATGAGAGGTTGCCGGGTTGGAGTAGATATTCATGAAATTTATCCATTTAATTTAATGTAATATTTGGGGATATTAGTCAGTAGCGTAGCGTGAAATTTGGCAACGTTCTATTGTGTCCATTTAAACCCATGTACAAAAGGTTAAATGCAAAGGTGTTCACTGGACACTTAATAAGTAGTTCGATCTTTTTCATCGGTTTAAATGGATGAACTGCAACGTTGCCACATTGTACACTAAACCACTGGTATCAGTTTCCGGCGTAAGTGAACTTAAATGTGATTCGTTCTAGAAGTTAATAAGTTTCTCTATTTTTTTTTCTAAACTCGTACAGTGAAGATAAATTCAATGAAAAAACATAAATTCATCGAAGTCTTTAGGGGTACATCCAAATTGGATCCTGTTGAGTTGGTTCCGGGTCGAATTGGCTCCAGTCAGACTGGCTTTGATCATGGAAGTAGATTATTTGACTGAAGTCAAATTGGATTCGAAAAGAACATTTTCCTTCCCATCTTACACAGGTTTACAACTGTCCGTTGACTAGAATCAGTGGCGTTGCATGCAATTTGGCAACATCGCATTTCGTCCATTGAAACAGATGAAAAAGGTCAACATCTTGGCGGTTCATAGTGCACTCTCTCGAATGGATATTAATTTACATATGTTTAAACTGACGAAAAGCAGCGTTGCCAGATTACACGCGACGCCGCCGCACCGCGCAGACAATAGAATAAAAGGCATAGATAGTGCAAAAAGTAGTTCTCAATAAATCTTAGTATCTTTTTTTTAGTTTTTTTTTTTAGTTTTTTTAGTGTTTTTTTTTTTTTTTTTTTTTTTTTTTTAGTTTTTTTTTATTGAAAATAATTGTCGTTGGTATGTCAGACCATGCACACATTTTTAAAAAGTCGATACTTTTGCAAGAAACCAAATGGGAGAAAAGCGATAGTAATCGATGAATCACTTAATAACTAAAGAGCACTTTGCTATTAAACGATTCGTCTCTCAATAAAGCCTCTTTTGAAACGAAGTGCACATCATTATTGGGTATGGGAGTCATGCTTGTACTTGGTATTCTGTTTGGTAAGTCTCAAAACTCGATTGGGGTTTGAATATTTTTATTTCAGTAGTTCGGCTACACTATATATGTGGAAGCAAGTGCATTGATATTCAAGCCTTTCTGAGTTCCTTTCCCTTCCGAACAAATAATTTATCCATAGACGTGCGCGTTTGTAGAAGAGTCTGAATAACAACCCGCTTTTATACAGTATCATCGATTCTGATTTTGTTCTCTTTTTTATTGAGTGAGAGACTTAGAATCAAATCTCTCTCCGAGCAAGCTGTGATTTCTTTCGTAGTTTTCGGGGTTTTGTCTGCTGCATAAGTCAAATAAACAGAATGTAGATTGTAGATTCTGGGCAAAAATGCTCTACATGCAGTTGTAGTTCGTGCTGTAACAAGAATTGACTCTCTCTATTTAAACCTATGTCAAATAATCGATCTTCAGGGGATATAATTGAACCCCCAAAAATCGATATACTTTTCCATACGTTTAAAGGACTAAAAGCATAGGTGTGGTTGCCATAATGCACGAGCCACCATTGTGTGCATTACAATTGCCCTGTTTCATCGGCGCGGCGGCGCGTGGTCTGATCAGATGTGTTCACTGTTCAGATCTCAAAATTCTTCCATTTTAAGGAGCAAGCCTGTACTTGGAAAAAATACGCTGTGAAATAAAGTTTTATAAAAAGGGAGATCAACGCTAATTATTTTCTTCTCTCTCTTTTTGATTTCAGATTGTGATTTTAACCGCTTGCTTAGGAATGCTTGCTCTCCAAACGGCGAACGGGCATTTAGTTCGCGACACACGGGAAACCTCCGCGAACACTGTCACAAGCACAAGCACGACGACAAACACAACAGTGACGAGCAGCGACCAACAGAACAACGCCACCGGCGACAAACAGAACTATATCAGTGGCGAGAAACAGAACGAAATCGCCAGCGATAAACAGAACTACGTCAGCGCGAGCGGCGACAAACAGAAGGTAGTCAGCGGCGAGAGACAGAGCTACGTCAGCAACGTTAAGTCTATTCAAACGGATCCTCAGGTCACGCCACTGGGTCACACGGAGGTCGAGCACCAGCAATTCTCTGACTTCGCCCACCAATACTTATTCGCGCTGCAGCATTATCAGCAGGCGATCGAACTTCAAAGCCGTCAGAAGGAACACGAGGAGCAACGGAAGTTCCATGAGGAGCAGAGGAAGATCCACAACGAGCAACAGAAGTTCCATGAAGAGCAAGGTAAATTCCACGAGGAGCAACAGAAGTTGCACGAGGATCAACAGAAGAACGAAGAAGAAGAAGCAAGCGCCAAGTTGACGGCAACGACCGTGAGCTCGGTGACCTTGAGCTCTGAAAACGTGACCTTGAGCGACGATAACGAGACCTTGAGCTCAACGACGGAGACCTTGGAAGAAGATTCGACGGAGACGATCATTTGTGAGCCTGAAAAGAAGAGTCAGACGATTGAAGTTATTGGAGCGAATTTGGCACAGTTTGTGGTCTACGAGAGGCCGGGACTTCAGCAATCATCTCAACGTTTAGAGCTGCAGAAAGATGATGAACAGGAAGAGGGAGATGACAGCAGCGAGGAAGATTCTCCGGCGGCATCAGTGCAAGCTTCCGGCAAATTGCTGGGAGTTGTTTATTCGGCGGCCACAGATGTTTCGAAAATACGGGTTTCTGTGAACGGTGTAACCTACGAATTTTGAAATGGGTTTGAAACTGAAAATAAAAATCGATTAGAAATGAGCGATTATGCTTTAATAAACGATTGTGAAAAAAAAAAAAAAAAAAAAAAAAAAAAATCTTGGCTGTGTTAAATTACAATTTTGAGTAAAAAAAAGCTTGAGAGAGTTATTATTTCAAATCTCTGAAGCCCCCCCCCTAAGTAAAATGGTCTATACAGGATCATAATCACTTGCCCATACAGTATGGATATGGATATGTAACTATGAATGGGTCCAGAAATATCTAAATGGAGCCATACATATCCATTTGGATTTATATCTATCCATTTATGGGGCCATTCATATCCAAATTGTATAAGGAATGGGTCTGTTGCAAACTTTTGCTACAGCGATAAAAAGTGTTTACTCCAATGTAAAATCGCCTGAAAAGTCCATTGGTGGCATCATAAAGTCAATAAATACAATATTAAACTCACAAGAGGCGCTTATCGAAATCCAAGATGGCGGCAAAATATCGAGGAATCTGAATGTATGCACCGTGATCATCCAAGGATTGCCAACTTTGACAACCTCACCGCAGGTAGAGGTTATGTGTTTATTTACGTTGTGATTATGGTTGTGATGGATATTGTGAGGTTGGCTATCCTTGAATGCTCGTGGTGCATGCATACAGATTGCTCGATATTTTGCCGCCATCTTGGATTTCATTAAACGCATTTTGTGAGTTTATTGTTGCATTTCATTGCTTTCTGATGCCATTATTGGACTTTTCAGACGATTTTACATTAGATTGCACACTCTATAGCGCTGTAGCAAAAGTTTGCAACATAGACCCATTGGTTGGACCTTTCTGGACTATTTTTTACCGGGTTGTTACTAGAATGTTGCTTATTTTCTAAATTTTAAAATCTTAAACTGCAAAACTTATGGGCGTTTTTGGGAGTATGATGCATCAGTTCTTTGAAAATCTAACCTGTTTTAATGTCCAAAATACTTTCCGCTTTGGTCTATGCTAGCTTATACGTTCATTCTTTCCTGTAAAACCATTTTTGATCGCCAAAACGCAATTTCTTTGCCCACTTGTTTTCCGGCGCTCAAAAATGGCCTTACTACGAACAAGCTAGTAAGAACTGAGAAAAACGGATGAAATTATCGACCTTCAGACCTACAGCGCAGCAAAGTCTCACAGGATTGATACAATAAACACCCAAAATGCGCATTTACTTATCACTTTTTGTTTAAGGACTTTTGAAGCATTACTTTCCAGAATTGTTTTCCACATCCCTGAAATCGCTGTTACTCCTAGCCATTTTCAACTGGAAAATTATCGAATTTTTCAATTTTAAAGATAAGCTGCACCTAGTCGCTATCACCAAAAAGTCTTCCGTCCAGGATATTTGTCAATATCTATAGATGAGGTCGATTTCAATTTAAAAAGGGGGCTCTAGTCTCAGATGTTTCGAGTTTTCTGAATCATCACGAAATACGATTCATAGGATTTTGAACCAATTTCCGCCAGGACCAGTGACTTGTTGTCATAGCTTCGGCTGACCATCCATCAATGTCACCCCTCTTTTATGGGAAAACAATAACGAAACACATCATGAGGCTGATAATGTAATGTTCCTAGAATTAGATTACTAGGGGCTGATAGATTCCGAGCAGTTTGAAAGGTGCACGTGGAAGAAAGCATTGGAATCGTCCCTGAATGATATCGCAATGAATAATTCAGGTGGACACGCATCAGGTTGGAAATGTGCGATACGTCGGAAAAAACACAAAATGTTAGTTTATCTTTAAAGATATCTTGACTTACCTATTTATCCTTGGAGCTATGGTATAAAGCTTATTAGATTTTTAGCTTTTTTTAAGCTTTTTAGTTTCAAAACCAAGACTATTAGCTCATCTGTCTGCTGCGCTAAGAAGTTGACAATATATCCGTTCATGTTTTTGTCTTTTTGTTTATAAAAACAAGCAATAGTATCCGACACTTGTATACAATATGGGGCAGTTGCATACGGGGGTCTGACTGTTGGTGTTTTTGTAAGCATGTGAACGTTCCGGTGAGCTGGAAACAAGGATGCCTTTGATTCCTAAATAGATACCATAGTTCTGGAGATGCGTTTTTGGATCAAAATATATATTGTTTTATTTTAAACGCAGGAATTCAACGTTGTGACGTCACAACACACACAATTGTTCACACTTTTACAAGGGTATGCGCCATAACCGGGAAATTTAGGAAAAAGTAAAGGCACCTTTTTCTCTCATCTAACCAAATAAATTCAATTTCTTTCAGAAAAAATAAAACAAAACAAAATAAAACCTAAGTTATTTTTGCAACTGCCCCAGATTGATGAAAATAATATTGTCTCTTGTCCTGACTAATTGTTAAGAAATGCTTTTTGTTGACTGCGATACAATTGAAAGTCATCGAGGATGTGTGTATATTCTGTCGCAGTAAAGGTTTTTGGTTGAATGAGACACACTCCGGTAAAACATATAAGACCGACTGAGCTCTACACAAGGTTTTATAGAAAATGTTTGATACAAGATATGGATAAAAAATGTGAAGACATGCTTCATGCGTATAAACACAATAATAAATCAGTGAAACACAGAAGGCTAATAAAAATAATTACAACATTTCTCGTAAAATGTCACTGTGCGCCAATATAAGGAAACGGGCTGAAATTGCCTATAGGGGTGCGAAGTAATTTCATACAACGTCCGATGACGGATCTTGAGAACAGAGTGAGAGGACGACAGGAAGTTAAAGGACTTTCGAGGGAAGGAAATCGGGCGGCACGCGCGCCGCGCCGCCGCACAGTGGATGACCGAATCGATGGGTAGGGGCCGGACATGGATAAATAATTTATTAATGTATGAATAAAAATGCAAATTTGAATGTTTTTACGGTTGAAAAACAATAAATAAAGATGCAGATTCATAAAGTAAATTTTACTAAAACCAATGAAACCACTTTGAAAGTTCTACGTTGAGTATTAACAAAGATGTACGCATTTAAAGTCGCCACGCCTACGCCTTGTTCGGCCTCTCCTATTGACTTGCACCACTGTGAGCCACCCTAATCCTAAAATGGTCTTTGCTGCAGCTGGTTGCGCGGTTGCATAAAGAATTTGACGAAGGTGAGGGTAGGAGGCAGTGGCATGGTGGTCAGGGGGGTTGGGGGCTCTAGCCCCCTACTTTTTTTTGGAAAATGACCCAAAAAAGGTAAGGAGAAAGGTTGCAACACCTTGAGTCCCCTCCACTTTTATTTAGAAAAGTATTCCAAAAAAAACGTGAGAAGCGAAAAAAAAAAGAGTCATCATATTTTTTTTCAAGCCTCCTCCACTTTTGAAATCACGGACTATACCACTGACTGGTGCTACGAGGAAATTACAGGTAAACAGAAGCCCATTTCTGGAGACAGTAGCGCACCGAGAGTTTCTTCATCTCTCTCTTTTCTCCATTAAGAAACGTATGTTAGACAAGGATGGACAAGCGGATAAAACCCCCTCCTTCTGTCCTTTTCCTACTCATACATTCAAATGGGAAATGAGAGAGATGGAAGATATCCTGGTTGCGCCAGTGTCTGGAGAAATTTTCGAACCTACTTGCTCCATTAACTGAAGCATCCACTTATTAAGTGACGATTTTGAATGACAGACTCTGTTAAAAAAAAAAAAAATTAATTTTGGTCATGGTAGATTGAGGATTTGGAATTATGACCGAAAAGTGGTTTATATGTTGAAAAAGGATGTAACTCCAGAAAAACAAATATGTCGGCGGAGTCGGACTTATGAAGCGAGTTAGCTAATCATAATTTTCACCAAAGAAACGGAACCGTCATGTCACTCGAAACCTCAAGCATTGACTAAAAACACTGGGAAAACAATTTTAAATGATTAATTTAACAATTATTCTAATGTTAAAAGTCGCAACCGCACAGTTGATTTTGTTAATTTAAAAAAAAAAAAATAGATTTTTGAATCAATATAGATAATATTATTCTTTAACTGACCTGACTGAATAGATTATTAAAGTAACAAAATTTTAGTGAATTTTACACACACATATATTTCTTTATTTAGCAAGCTTTTTTGTGAGTTCAACCATTATTTTGTCATGATTCTGCAATTATTTTTTTTTTTTTTATTAAAATAACGAAACCATTTTGCGGTCATGATTTTTAAGATTAGAATAAAATTGTTAAGTCAACTATATTGCTTTTTGTTTTTTTCTTCACTGACTTGTCGGGAATGGTTTAATGAAAACCTTGAGCCGCACTCTTGTACACGTATGCTCAGGGTAGATACGCTACGAAAAGCTTTGGCGATCGTTAAAATAGACGTTTTCAGCGTTCAGGAGTTTTCTATTACCTCTTATCGTTACCGCAACTCTCACTTCAGCGCATTGGTCTTTGCAATTCAGGGAACTAGCCCACTCAACGCGCGGCTCTGGGAATTCGGCCGGTCCCGGTAGACGAGCCGGGAGCCGGGTGATCCCCTAATAAGCGCGAACGAGATAGACTGGATGCGGTGAGAATTCAGTATCAGAGCCTTATAAACTTCAGGTGCGCCCTTTACTAGCCTTCGCAACACAATTTTAATGTTAAGTTCTACGATTGAGGACACACCTGAAGTTCTGTGGATCTCCTTCACCTTATATATAAGATCACTTGAGACCCCGAAAAGGGTCAAAAACCTCAACCACACTCACGAAATGAACAGGATATGAAGAAAGCTCGCCTCTCTTGTGGTAGGCGGGTTCGTTCTGAAGTTCGGCTTTCTCCCTCTTTACCCGTTTAAACGTGTGTATTTAGAAGGAAAGGATTTATAGATATGGGTCAAAGTCACGTAGTAGCCGCAAACCTGGCCGTGTATCCTTTGCCCACCAAATGTGTTCAAATGGAAGGAGAAAAGAGAAATATCTATAGTCACTTCTGTTCGTGGTAAAAGCTGCCTAATGCAGGTCAAAATATACCCTGTGTCGCGCGTATAAAGTGGTTTTATTGTATGAGTAAACGCTGATTGGTCGGCATAGCAAAGAGGTTGATTCATCTCCCATAAGAATTGCAGAATTTACAGAATGGGACAGTTGCAAGGCAGTGGCGTAGCGTGCAATTTGGCAACGTCGCAGCTCCTTCATTTAAACCTATGAGAAAGATCGAACTATTGGGTGTTCGGTGAACACCTTTGCATTCGAACTTTTACATGGGTTTAAATGGAAACAACACAACGTTGCAAAATTGCACGCCTCGCCACTGTTGCAAGGGTCTGAAATGTGTTTTTTATAAAGAAAATTAAAGTACTTGATGAGCTGAGAGCAAAGATGCCCTAGATTTATAATTAAGTCCCATTGTTCCGGAGATGAGATCTTGACCCAAAATACATTATTTTAAATGAGAATTTCGCGTAGTGACGTCACTACGCATACGATGTTTTGCAACTTTACATCGTGTGTATCTCCGAAAGCGGGACACTTGGGAAAATACCAAAGGCACCATTGTTCTCAGCTCAGCATGTGCTATCATTTTCTTTATAAAAAACACAACATTTCGGACCCTTGAAACTGCCTCATATGTGTTTTACCTATTTTGGTTGCCGAGTTATCAGGGAAAATTACTTTTAAAACGACCCTCGTATGCATGTATACAGATAATTATTTTCGAACGGTTGTTGATCGGGATGAGCCCAGTGGAGTCGCGTGTAATCGGGCAACGTTGCAATTTCGTCTTTTTTAAACTCATGTAAAATATGTATTGAAGATAGTTCACTGATGCATACCCCCAATAGTACATAGAACTTTTTCACGGGTTTAAATGAACGAAATAAGATGTTGCCAAATTGCACGCGACATCACTGGATGAGCCTATGATTTTTGTTCTTCAGATCTGCTGCGCAGGAAGCTGCTCTAATCCTAAGTTCTCACTTTGGAAATTGCATCAACTGAAGCTCAAACTTATGTTTAACTTTGACCTGGACGTAGCGCTAAAACTCACTAGAGGCGGTGGGCATCCAATTTCAGAAATAATGAGAGCTACTGGCTGGTGAAAGAGTTGATCACTTGAGATGGTCCAATTCAAAGAAAAACTTAGGGAGGTTCGGTTAGAAACACTGGCGTAACTAGGAATTACCTTTCTCTCACATTATCCATTAAAACGTGTAAGGTAGAAAAGGATAGGAAAGGAGGATCAATCCCCTCTTCCAATCCTTTTTCTACCTGTACATTCGGATGAGTAAAAAGAGAGATAGCATGATTTCTAGTTACGCTACTGGTTAGAAAGAGGAAATAGGAGAGAGAACGAGAGATATCAGTAGGAGATAGAGAGATAAGATAAAGGACAGGAGAAACTTTCGTAATCTATAGAACGAAGAAAATATGAAGGGGCAAACCAAGATGCAGGATAATTAATTGGTTTAATTAATTAATTATTTGCCTCTAAAATTTGTTGTTCGGAATCAGTGCAAATGCATCACCGGTATGTAAGCATAGGCGGAACTAGGAATTTTTGTTAGGGGGCTGAGCTTTTTGCTTCCTATGCGTTTGATTTCGGATAACTTTGACCATCAAAACCCTTGATGCCCCCTTTTCTTTTACAATCCAGGCAAACTTTTGGAATTTTGGGGAAAACCAAAGGTTTTGCTCCTTGAATTTCAAATCACACGGCCAAATGGCTAACGTTTTTTGAGTCCAACATTTTCTGGGTGGGAGGGGGGCTTGACAGACCTCTGGGGGAGGATTAGCCCCACTAGCTCCCCTATTTCTGCCAATGTATGTAAGGAGATACTAGGTTTATCCATCCAGGTACAGCTATATGTCATACAACCTTTTTTTATTTTTTTGAGTGATAAATTCGAAGGAAACACAAGTGTTAGGAGGAGTACGTACAGTGAATACCATCTCAAGTGTTCGAGCAAGTTTTGGAGTGATTAGTCTCCAGAAGAAGCCGTATAAAAAGAATCAATAAATCATACAATATCGAATATTTTAATCATCATCTGGAACATGATTGTAGAGTATCGACGTCTCGTCGAGACAACGCCAATCGATTAGACCAAGAACTTAAGAGACTCATGGCAATTAAAGAACTGGCCGAATACCTAGATATACATACCTTGTGAAAACGATATTATTTGTCTTTCATTATTATTCAAATACCAACTAGATACGCCTAGAAATAATCAAATTAACATTACCTAAGTACCTAAGTAAAGATTACCATTAAAAACAAATCTGAAATAGCCGGAGGCCGACCTTGACATCAAGATGAGCATTGCGCATCGAACTGATTGCAGCTTCAATAGGCTAATTTAAAGGTAGTATCCCATGTAGACATATTGCCTCTCTTATGTGGCTGACTCATCAACAAATGTCATTTAACTTTTTTAAATCCTCAATTTTATCTTGAAAAAGTTGGTTGTGGACAAAAGTTGGTTGGTTGGTTGTGCGTGCAAACTGGCAGTGGCGCGGCTCGTCCATTTTGGCAACAACATTTTCCCTCCATTTGAATCCATGTGTAAGAATCGATTGCAGGTGAAGCACTGCTTCCACAATTGAATAGATTGATTTACATGAAGTCAAATGGAGAAAAAACATCGTTGCCAAATTGCACGAGCCCCCACTGTGAAAATAGGTCTTCTTGGAGGAAATAAATAGTACTTTTCTACCTTACCTTGGAGAAAGTAAGAAAGTAAAAGTCGGAAGTGAAGTATGGTATTTTACATTGAATCAAATGGAAGGAAAACATATTGCTATCAAATTTCAAGCGCCAGCGCTGAAATCATGGTAATGTTGCATTTTGTCTCTTTAAACTCGTGTAGAATATTGATTCAAAATTGTGCGCGGTGTACCTCCAATGTTTCGATCTTTTTAGTGAGGTTTGATTGACTGAATGCAACGTTGCCTGATTCTACGAGCTGTCGCTGCTTGTCGTTGACAAATGTCAAGTAAAGGTTAAGCAAAACTTTCTGTACTCAAACTGGCGCTCTGAAAGAACTCGATGCGACATGTATCAATTCTACACAATATGTGTTAGACACAAGTCAAACTCAACCATTTACATATAGTAGCTTGTACTCATTGTACAGTCAATGAAAGATTGAAAAGCCGGGCTACGAAAACTGAAAACAAACTCGTACGTGGTATGAAATTGGGTTGAAAAAAAAAAAACAAAACAAAACAAAAATATATAATGATAAATGGGTGGTTTAAAAAAAAACAAAAAAAACAAAAACAAAAAAAAAAAAAAACAAAAAAAAAAAAAAAATTGAAAAATAAATATCACAAGATTTCGTGTTTACTGGGTATCCCTTTGATATTAGTTCATTCTCTGGAATAACATTCCATCGTGAGACGATTGAAACACGTTTATTGAATGCATTAGTTTGTGAATCGTGAATAAAATTGTGCTCGGCTGTGAACCGTGCAAGCCGCGAAAACAAAGCGCGAAGTAGGAAAACGATGCAGTCAGTCACAGGTGGGTGGCTGCGGCGGCATGCGGCATGAAAAATCAAGGAGCTTTTCCCCAAAAAGGAAAAGGGATATTGGAAATAAGGTGACAAGGGGGGGGGGGGGTAGTGCCTGCGGAAGCCGATGGTGGATCAAACGCAAAGCACGCTGGAGGGGAAGGGGGAGAAGTGTTAGTCGCCATGGAAATGACATTATTCTTGCATGAATTCATTGTATTCAGTTCGAAGTTGAGGTTGCTAAATCATTTTTGATTCTGATGAAAGTAATCTTCGACGCAGATAAGTATGAAAGTCCTAATTTCTGAGGTGGTTGTTTCAATGGCAACCCTCCCATGAAACGTCCGGATAAAATTGAGCTGGGGTGCTCAGTTATCTCCCGATCTCATTTTTGAATGGCACGAAATAAACAACGAAATTCTATTCTCAAATCAAATAGAAGTTCCTCGCCAAGTTCTAGAGTGTCATCACCTCAATTTGATAATTTAATCTAACATGGATTCAGTGACGCTTATCCGAAGGCATATAGTGCTTGTATTCACATTGTATCCAAGGACAAATGTGGTCTTGCTAAGTCTGCCTTACTGTGCGCAAAATCATGTCGAGGTCACCAATGGTTTTACTTATATTGTCCAGTAAGTTTTACGGAGAGTTGAAGAGTGTAATTGATAAAATATCTCGTACCAAATCCAGAGCAGAAGGACGATCCACGTCGAGGTCACCAATGGTTTTACTTAAACACTAAACGTATTAATAACTAAACTATAATGTATTATTTATAAATATATTTATTGATTATAATTAATCACTGTAAAAAGGGTATAAAGAGGGATAATAAGGGAGTCCAATCACTAGCAGCTCGTGCGACGTTGCGATTCTAACCAAGAATAATGCCATTTCCATGGAAACTAACAGGAAGTAGTGAACCGAACCGTTAAGGGAGTGTGAAGACGGAGGATTGTGAGGGTGAGGGAAAGAAGGGTGGGGTGTAGGAGGGGTGCGAAGGGGAGGGGCGGCGAGGGGAGGGGAAGGGAGGAGCGAAAAGAAAGAAAATGCAAGGGGGTGGAGGGAGTGAATATGAGATGTGCGATCCTCCGTGAGTGCGAATCAGTCAGGTACACGGTTTCCAGATCTTGCGGATCTTCCACGTTACGCGGATCTCGCCTTGACTTCAATGGGATCTGATTTCATCGAGGGATTTTTCGATTCATCAATTCGGCAACTGCGATTCTCAGGAGTCGACAGAGACAATTAAAAACGGCACGCAGGGATATAGACGGGATCCATCGGCATCGCCCCCGCGACCGCCCCGAGCCCCCGAAGAGAAGGAAAAGAGCGCGCGGCAAGTCAAAACTCAAGCTCAGAAGTTATATGAGAGGCGTGAGAGCAGCGCCGACAAGCGATGTTGCCGCGAAATGGCGGTGTTGGCGCGGATACAGGATATTTTCTCTCTCTCTCTCTCTCTCTCTCTCTCTCTCTCTCCCTCCTTATGAGTGTGTGCGTTGGAAAAGGACAGAGCAAGGGTCCAAAGTCAATTGAAAGCCCCCTATTCTATCCTTTTCTAACACATGTGTTTAAATGACCGGAGAGAGAGGAAGACAAACTCCTGCGTATCCGCAACCATGGTTGCCGACATGGGCGGATACAGGGATTTGTCTTTCTCTCTCCTCCTATTTTTGAACCCGTGTGTTAGAAAAGGACGGAGATAGGGGCTAAAGTAACGTGATGGCCAGCCTCTGCTATCCTTTCCCTACACATGTGTTGAAATGACTGGAGAGCGAGAAAGGCAAACTCTTCCTGTATCCGCCAATGATTGCCGAATCGAAGTTAATCATAAATTCCCGAGAAATGATTCCTTTAATGACTTGTACTTTGACCTCCAGAAAATGCATCCTGGTAGAAAGTTTCATTCTTTCAAAACTCTGTTAATTTTAAAGGCTTTTGCAGTTTTTAGATATTTAAGGTTTCAAGGAATTATCACTTGGAAGCATGCATTTGAAAAAGCTAAAAATCTTTAAGTAATAGTAGAAAACACTATCAAGAACGATTTTGATGAGAGGACTTTCTGTTGGAGGTCTTAGTACGTCAGTGGCAGCTCGTGCCATCCGGCAACAATGTCTTCGCTCCATTTGAATCTATGTTTAATAATCGATTGCTGGTGAAGCGCTGCTTCACTTTCGAATCGATTGTTTTACATACAATCAAATGGAGGGATGACATTATTGCCATATTGCACGAGCCGCCACTGCAGTACGTAAATACACAAATATCGTAGTGGTGTAAGATGAATATGAAATTGATACCGGCAATACATACTGCGCGAAGAGTATTCAGAGACTCCTCTTCAAAAATTAGTGATGTTGTTTACTGCCTAAGTGCACTATTTAGTCGAATGAAACATACAAGAGGAATTATTGGAAGTTGCAGAAGGTTTTTTATAATTTTGAATAATACAGAAAATCTTTGGGCAGGCAGTGCCAGGTGCCTGCCTTGCTTTCTAATTTCTGGTATCGCACCCATAAATAAATGGATAAATTGATTTATTTAGCAAGTACATGGAAATCCGATAAATGATGGTAGATACTTTGAATATTCTGCGAGAACGTTCACCGTCAAGTCGTTTGGAGGAATTTCAAATCCCTCGCCTCCCACCAAAAAAAAAAAAAAGTCTGCAAATATACTGAAACAACTTCATCCGAGGTCTTCAACGATTTGGCAGGGAAATGTTTCCGGAAGTTCAAATGACCTCGATGTTTTGCTAGGAATGTTACGGGCAGTATTGGCCCGCTCGCATCAACTGGATACAATAATACAAAATATAGATAGCATGGTCAATGGTGAAAACACGATACTAGATACCTACACTATACAGTTTAATTTATTGAAATTAATAGGATGCAAACAAAAAAGTTATAGTGAAGAGTATATAAACAAGTATGCATAAAACAGAGAAGAATAATAAATATACATATGTATATATTTCAAATAAAATCGAATAAAAAAAAGGAAAACGGAGGAAGGACAAGGTAGAGGTTGGGTACCAAAAATGTGTATGAAAAATGTCCTTCACTTTTCAAGCATACTACGCGAGTCTGCAATTTACGGGATAGAAACAATGCTCCTCCTGACATAGGTCGATACATAGGAATTTGCCTGTCTCTCTCTCCTCCCATTTGGATACGTGCGTTAGAAAAAGACAGAGGTGAGGGCTAAAGTCACGTGCTACCTTTTTCTAACACACGTGTTCAAATGGAAGGAGAGAGAGAGAGAGAGAGAGAGAGAGAGAGAGAGAGAGAGAGAGAGAGAGAGAGAGAGAGAGAGAGAGAGACGGACAAATTCCTTGATCCGCCTATGCCTCCTGACGCGACGTCCGGATGGATATATGATTTGTTCATCGCTTGATTCCCATCACTTCGATGTAATCGATAAAATATTTTATAAATATAAATATATAATATCGATGCTAATTTCGGATGCACGAATGTACTCTCATTTGTCAACACATTCCTCGAATGCTTTTAACGTACGATTTGCGGGTGGATGAATGGCGAAGTGGCGGGAATGAGATGAGTTGTAGGGATCATACGCGTATAATGCGAGCGCGCGTGTACGAACGTGGTACCGGCGAATCCAGGAATTTGCCTTCTCTCTCTCTCTCTCTCTCTCTCACTCTCTCTCTCTCTCTCTCTCTCTCCTCTCTCTCTCTTTTCTCTCTCTCTCCCCTCTCTCTCTCTCTCTCTCTCTCTCTCTCTCTCTCTCTCTCCTCTCTCTCTCTCTCTCTCTATCTCTCTCTCTCTCTCTCTCTCTCTCTCTCTCTCTTTCTATCTATCTATCTATCTATATATCTTTCCATCTATCTATCTATCTATCTATCTATCTATCTATCCATCTATCTATCTCTATCTCTATCCCTCTGTCTATTTGACCGCCTGTGTTAGAAAAGGAAAGAGGGAAGGGGCGATCAGGTGACTGCCCAATGCCCATCATCTGTTCTTTTCTAACGCTCGCGTTCAAATGGGAGGAAAGAGAGAAAGGAGCAGCGCGGTACCACACAAGCGATGAGTGATGAGCGATGTGAGATCCTCACGAGGGGTGTGATGGAGGGGGGAAAGGGGTCCTCTTCATTGATATTCAGAGCGCGGAAGAATTTGCGAAGACCACCACCATTCACGATTCACCATTCGCCAGTTGTTACCCTTCAGCATCCACCCATCCAACGATTCCACCGAACCGACGACGTGATGAGACAAACGCATTGTTGACAGATATTTTGTGCGTTTTTCTTTTTTTACTCACCAGACCTTGCGCACCGATGTGGCGCAATAATACACGGAGTTGCATCGGAACCGCTCCGTGACCTCACGATAGAGCTGGTGTATTGTGCGCCATTATGTATAAATAATACAGAGACAAATAGAGACGGAGCAGAGGCACTCTGAATTCTCGCGGATTCAACAAAACAACAGTCAACGTCGCATGGTACGTGTTGAATGGTGAGCACCCTCCTCTTCACTTCCTGCCCATCCCCTCCGTGTTTTCCGAATGTCACCGTTCAACACCATGCGACATCTCGGTGTTGACAGTTGTTTTACATGTAATTCGGTTGAATCCCCGAAAATTCAGTGTGCCTCAAATCTTCCCTATGTATTTTAACGTAGTGCTCCGTCTTTATTTGTCTCTGAAATAATACAAAAAACACTCCAATGCGACCGCAACATTGCGTTTTGTAAACAAATAATGCAGTGGAGTAAATACGCAGAGGCAAGCCAGCATTTTCCGGGGGTGGCGCGGTAAAGAGGGGGGGGGGGATACTGAGTATAGAACAGTCATCAATTGCGTAAACTGTTGAAAATCATTTCTAAAACAGTTCGGAATGAAGCTGAAGTTAGGAACTCAGAAATAGGGATTTAAACTGTGTACCTCAGTAAATAAAAATAAATAAGCTGTAAGAAGTGTTTCATAGTTACTTATATCTGGCACAGGTTTGGCAGTGAATTATATTTAGTAATTTTTCTCAGAATAACCAGATGCTCTAGAAAAAGGCTCTCTCTTTTTAATCTGAGCAAGTTCTGATTAATTGCAAGGCCTTCCTCTGCATTTTTTAATGAATTTTTAGCTCTAATTGATTTGTTTTTGCTCAGGTGTGGTTGTCAGATCTTCAGCGGCGTCGCGTGCAATTTGGCAACAATGTATTCTATCCATTTAAACTCATGTAAACGATCGAATTCAGGGAGTGCACAGTGCACAAGGAAAATTCGATTTATTTAATGAGTTTAAATGGAGCACTTGCATTGTTGCCAGATGGCACGCGATGCTTTTGCAGATCTTAGAAAATCAAGGAGGAATAAATTCGTAAAAAAATTACCTGTCTCTCCACTCTCGCTTTGTGTGATTAACGCCATAGTCAATTTATGCAAAGAAATGGTAAATAATAATAGAACGTTTTTGTCATGACGTCATGATCAAAATAATTGAACCCAAACAATTGTTCTATCAATCTCATTCTTATGAAGTTACCTCATAAGAACTTTGATTCGCAGTGCCTACTGTAAATTCACATCTAGTAAACAACCTGTTCTGTTATTAGATCATCGAATTCTGTGCGTGCCTTAAAGCATCAATGCTTAAAATATCAGAGATGTGGTGAGGTTTTAATTTCAATTAGAATACGAATTCGCTGAAAAATTGCAACACTGAATAAAAAAAATATCTCAGCATTACGTAATGACAATTAGAAAAGTGATACCTTCTGCTGATGGATTAAATTTATAGTTGGTGATTTGCATCGATACTCTCTGCAGACCAACGATTCCGCCTTTTGCATTAAATAAGATAAATGTTTTGAATGGAAAGGGATATTTTTGAATTTAATGGGGAGGGGCGGGCTTTATTTTGTCTCTTGAGTGTAAATAATCCGTGCCGTTGGATAGAAATTAAGTAGAGTGCCCTGATTAAAAAAAAACTAAAATTTTTTGTAAACTTATACTACTTATTAACGTTTGAAAAAATATACGCTGTACAGTGTATACGGTCTACAATCATTAAACACACAATGGGTCTGTTGCAAACTTTTGCTACAACGATTAAGAGTGTATATAATTTTATGTAAAACCGCCTGAAAAGTCCTTTCGTGGCATCAAAAAGTCGAAAATGAAATAATAATAAACTCATACAAGAAGCGTTTGATGAAGTCCAAGATGACGGAGAAAATTGAGCAATCTGTATGCATGCACCATAAACACCCAAAGGATGACCAACTTTGACAACCAACTGGAGGTAAGGTTATGTGTTTGTTTACGTTGTGATTGGTTGTGATCGATATTGTGAGGTTGGCTATCCTTGGATGTTTATGGTGCATGCATACAAATTGCTCGATATTTCTCCGCCATCTTGGATTTCATTAAATGCCTCTTGTGATTTTATTATTGCTTTTATGACTTTCTGATGCCATAAATGGACTTTTCAGGCGATTTTACATCAGATCAAAAGCTCTTAATTGCTGTAGCAAAAGTTTGCAACAGACCCATTGGATCACTTTGGTACTACAAGCTGTACAAGGTGGAATCGTTCGATCCGCTTTGGTCACATCGAAGCAATTACTTCACAGACCGACGACGTATGTAACAATTAAAGCCAATAATCAAAGCGCAGATTTTTTTTACAATGGCTAAAAAACTTCCCCCCAAAAAAGAGCTAAAAATGGACAAGGGGGAAAATTTACAGCTATGTAAAACCCAGTGAAATTCTCAAACCCAAACCCTGATCACCAAAATTAAACGGGAAATTTAAAACTACAAAACTTCAAACTACTATGCTCAAATTTGTGAAAAACATCAAGAACCGACTCTAAAACGCACTTGAAAATCAGTAAAGAAGAGTAACATTTTTGACGAAATATCGATCCGCCGGACTAATAGAGGAATTCAATTGGCTAAAAAAGCACTGTCACTGACAGTGATGAAAAATCAATCTGAAAAAACGACTTAAGACGGAAAAATCATCGTATGGATTTCAATGCTCATAAATAGCGAATACATTATATAACAGCAAAATAAAAACCAACCGAAACCAAATATGCACTCCCTTAGGATCGTGCATAAAAACAATTAAATACCACTAATTCTTTTGAGTATGTGTATAAGGTGCCAGGTTACAAATTTGAATCCAACGTCATCTCGCTTAAAATTTAGAGGGTATTTAAAATGTTTCGACTCCGCTGTGTTCAATTTGCCTAACCCTCTAATTGAAGGAGCTTCGCAACGAAACGTAATTTTGCAAATGTGTTAACAATAGTGAATCGATTTTAAACATCAAAAAGAAATCGACATTGCGTGAGGCAGAGAGGCGTGGTACATCGAAAGGTTTTAAAAAAAAAAAAAAAAAAACGTAAGTACATGTAAACTATAATCGCAATAAGCTAACCCGATTATAAATACCTTAAAAAGAAGCATCACAGTTTTTAAGAGATGTTCAACCACTTACCACTCCTTTGGAAAACTCATAGAGCCAGTTTAAACCTTCCGTTCTTTTCTGCGCGTTCAGTTTTTGCTTGTTCTTAGACGAGTTTTAACACAGAGCCAAGGCTTTTCAAGTGGCTTAACCTGCAGCTTAAAGCCAAAATTTAAAATTTAATTCACCTTCCAACTTCAACCAGTTCAGGTGTTTACAAAAGTTGACTCTAAAACAACCTAAAACGCTTCTCGCCTTTCAAAAATTTTCAGAGTGGTTTCTGAGAAGGCCGTGTAAGTCCGAAGCGTAAAGTTGTTCGCGAGAGCGGCTATATCCCCTCCGTCTTGTTTGACTAACTTGCAATTGTTACTTTTATATATATTATTTTTATCCTTTTTATTTCATTAAATGTTCGCTTTTGTAGCAGAGAAGGAAAGAGAGTATGAATGACTTTCTATCCAGCGCAGCGGATTGACTGAATGCGGAGGTGGAGAGCATCGCAACGGATCCTTGATTAGGCTCTCGCAGTACTCTTGGAGCTCTCGAAAAGGAAACGTGAAAAACTCGGAACGAAGAATAAGTAAAAGGGACTCTGCTGGTGACGTAGGTGAGTTGCGTCGTAAGTGCTATACCCTTACCTGCTCGTCCGTGGTTGTCGGGTTTTTGCATGCACTGAGAAAATGGTTCCATGTCAGTAGGGCTACAGTAACCTGTTTTCCACTCATGACTAATCAGAGGAGAAAATGGTTCCATGTCAGTAGGTCTACAGTAACCTGTTTTCCACTCATGACTAATCAGAGGAGAAAATGGTTCCATGTCAGTAGGTCTACAGTAACCTGTTCTCCACTCATGACTAATCAGAGGAGAAAATGGTTCCATGTCAGTAGGTCTACAGTAACCTGGTTTCCACTCATGACTAATCAGAGGAGAAAATGGTTCCATGTCAGTAGGTCTACAGTAACCTGTTTTCCACTCATGACTAATCAGAGGAGAAAATGGTTCCATGTCAGTAGGTCTACAGTAACCTGTTTTCCACTCATGACTAATCAGAGGAGAAAATGGTTCCATGTCAGTAGGTCTACAGTAACCGTTTTTTCCCCCATGACTAATCAGAGGAGAAAATGGTTCCATGTCAGTAGGTCTACAGTAACCTGTTTTCCACTCATGACTAATCAGAGGAGAAAATGGTTCCATGTCAGTAGGTCTACAGTCCCGTTCTCCACTCATGACTAATCAGAGGAGAAAATGGTTCCATGTCAGTAGGTCTACAGTAACCTGGTTTCCACTCATGACTAATCAGAGGAAAAATGGTTCCATGTCAGTAGGTCTACAGTAACCTGTTTTCCACTCATGACTAATCAGAGGAGAAAATGGTTCCAGTCAGTAGGTCTACAGTAAACCCGTTTTCCACTCATGACTAATCAGAGGAGAAAATGGTTCCCTGTCAGTAGGTCTACAGTAACCTGTTTTCCACTCATGACTAATCAGAGGAAAAATGGTTCCATGTCAGTAGGTCTACAGTAACCTGTTTCCACTCATGACTAATCAGAGGAGAAAATGGTTCCATGTCAGTAGGTCTACATTAACCTGTTTTCCACTCATGACTAATCAGAGGAGAAAATGGTTCCATGTCAGTAGGTCTACAGTAACCTGTTTTCCACTCATGACTAATCAGAGGAGAAAAAGGTTCCATGTCAGTAGGGCTACAGTAACCTGGTTTCCACTCATGACTAATCAGAGGAGAAAATGGTTCCATGTCATAGGTCTACAGTAACCTGTTTTTCCCCTCATGACTAATCAGAGGAGAAATGGTTCCATGTCAGTAGGTCTACAGTAACCTGTTTTTCCACTCATGACTAATCAGAGGAGAAAATGGTTCCATGTCAGTAGGTCTACAGTAACCTGTTTTCCACTCATGACTAATCGGGTCTGTTCAAATAAGATTTCATTTTGCATGTTACTCGCATTTTTCTTCTTTTAAATCACAGATATTTTTTGTTTGGTTTTGTCCTCCCCCCTTTAAATTTTTCCCGAACCTATTTCTAGGCAAGTTTTGGCTTATATTCTCACATTTCTCACTTGTTTTTTTACTTTGAATACCAGAAATATCATTACCGTAACCTGTTACTTTGCCGAATCCTTAAATTTGACCTTGAATTAAACTGAATTCAATTGTGCTAAATTTTTCTTGCAGCCGTTTTTTTTAAATTTCCCGGGATATCCTAAGGATTAATTTTCTTAGGCGGGAAAGTTTAAAGTGCAAAAATTTTAGCGTTCAGTGAGCGATTTATGCTTGTTACTGGATCCCGCCTCATTACCGTAACCCCTTGATTTCGCGCCTGTTTTCGTCGCTATAGGTCAGCAGTGGCGGTTGTTTACATTTGAGTGACAATTTTCTGGCAGGAGCACGCATGGTGAGTATTTATCCGTTCTTGTTTTAAAAATTTTTGGCAAATTTAGTGTCAAATTTATTGAACTTTGTGTTAAAGGGTAACTTATTACCGTCATTACCGTAACTGACTAAAAATTGGGTAAGTATTCAATTTTTCTTGAAATGATTTCGTTTTCCTACGTAAGGAATGTGTCTGACCTCAAATATGAAG
>VMOF01000369.1:38949898-38965685 GCA_011764245.1 Trialeurodes vaporariorum | reverse complement strand
TTTCCCCTCCAATCACTAAGTATTGCCTCTTGAGCTCCCAAACGGGTAAAGTTTATGTTTTTCCACTGTTTGTCCATACAAGAGTTGTTCCAAAATTTAAACTGTCTCAAAAAGTTTGCCTTTACCTGCTTCGTTTGATTCTAGAAAGCCTTACGATCATCTGTGATGTCACCACTCTTCCTCTGTCAAAACTTGAAAGTCCTTATTTTTCTCTGATTTGGGAAACAGATCACAAACAATAAATTTGGGAACTTGGATGAATTAAATGGACCCCTTTAAAATTTGGAATCTAAAAGAATTAGGTAGAGTGAATAAACTTAGCCCTTCCAATTGATTTCGCATTTTGGGCCATATGCAAAATCGTTAATTTCCACTTGTGATCAATAATTCTTACTTAAATGCCGCGGAAATCACATAAAGCGCTGATGCATCAAGATTTGTTCAGTTTTAATTGAGACTGGCCATTCGATAAAAGCTGCTTCATGAAAAATATCCTTGCCAATTTTTCAGACCAATTGTACCTATGCTTGCAGGGCAGTCATGGAGAGCAGAACTATTTAAAGGGGGTTTTAAACAAAAATTGGTGTAAATTTTTTGGAAATTTTAGTGGCGCTGGGGTTCGATCGGAGAGCATCCATCTCACTGGACTATTTGAGCCCCTTGGAGGGCCTGCAATGCAGAAGCAGGCACCCCCATTGCTAGAACCTAATACTAAAAATTCTTCTGCTTGGTACATTCATATCTAAATTATGATAACTTACGGTTTGAAAAAAGTTAAAGTTGAAATCCGAGCTGAATGCTGATTCTTACATGAAGAAAGCGCATTGATTGAGGAGATTAAGCTGTGACGTAGGTGGGGTACGAATGCCCCCCCCCACCTTTATACTTCCATCATGGAAAAAAATCATGAGCATCGCCTCATTGTGACATTTTCAGAATTTATTTAAAAAATTCATGCTCAAAAGTGGAAATTACCACAGAGCAACTGACCAAATGAAATTTAAAAGGACTTAGTCCAATAGCTTCGATTCGTCGAAGTTGACTCGATTGTTCATAATCGGGTGCCAAGAAATTACATCATGCAGAAATAGGTAAAAAGGGCTTTCACTGCACTTACACGTTTGGAAGAAGGGAAAAGTGCTGATATCAAAGATGGTCATGGAGGGCTTTCTAGAATCAAACTTTAGCCGATAAGTGCTGATAGTTGGAGACAGTTAAAATTTTAGAAATGCTCTTTAACAAATAAACAAGATTTATCTCTGGATGACACTGGGAAAATGAAAGGGGCAACACTTCAGTAAGCATCAGATCACAAAGGCTTCTTTGAGAGAACAGTCATCAGAGCACTCTTTCACAATGGACAGAATGACTTGAGTGAAACTGGCAAGTTAAGTCTTGAACAAAGTTATCTACTTCAGATCACTCAACTTAAGGGATGGGCATGATAAATCTGTCTCAGGAAGAGAGAGTTTGCTGAGAGAGGTCAAATTACAAAAATTTTTGAATAAACCACCACAAACATACCACTTTCACACGTCAAAATGCCAAGAAAGGCAATGAGTTACGGCATTACGAGGCAATAACACGCACTGTAGAATCTGGCAAATTAAATAAAAGCTATGAAGAACTTGAGTGAGTCAATAAGTAGAAAACTGAAATTAAGGCTTTGATTGACAGAAAAACACGCATAGTTTATAAAGAAATTCAGATTTTTAAAGTCTCTGATAGACTTCGAAAACACGCGAAAATACATTGCGGAGGGAACTTCGGTTTGTTTTCACAACACAATCTCTAACCTTAAAATATCCGAGGCAATTACGCATGTTTACCAAATCCTCCGAACTAGATATAGCTCGTTGGTAATCACAGACAAAATATGAAACTACCAAATTTTATTCATAACGAGAGACAAATCCTCATGAAAACTCGGTCAATTCTCAGTCAAAACCTAACTCAAAGATTATTCGAACATTTCAAACGGCGCACTATGGATCCAAATCGAGTCCTAAATGGCACAAATACAAAGACATGAGATATCACAAGAATTGTCGATCCATCATGATATTCTCGATAAGTATGGGACAAGCTAGGAATAAAAAACGGAGCCAAATAAACCCCTTAAAATCCAACTATAGTACCCTAAAATACTAATTTCCAACTTTGAAAGGATCGAATTTGGACCGCCGACGATTTGATTTCTATCCATTGTGCGGCGCACAGTGTGTAATTTTGGCAATCTAGCACGAAAACCTCCAAAAAGTATATTGGCAGATCATAAAAAGAATATCTGAGATTCACAAATTAGAAGTACAAGGAGCAAAAAATAGCATCATATATATGACCATAAAGCACCTTTTAAAGGGTAAGGGCTCCTCAAATTCATCAAATTTAGTGAACACGAATCATACATCAGCCGGCGAATCTCAGAAACACAACGGAAAAAAACCATAAACATAGATAGATTCAAATGAAATTTTCGCATGATGTACTCAAAAATACTCGATTTTCCTTTAAATTAAAGAAGCTGAGAGTCTCTACTTTCTTCATCTGGAAAGACATCCTGCGAATTTTTGCGATTTTAAAAGTTGCGAGCATAAACGTGAACGTCCTAATCGACGGTTTTTTTCTGCAAATCTGAGAAATGTAAAATAAACCGTAAACATGGATAGATTCAGATGAGAATTTCGCATGATGTACTCAAAAATACTCAATTTTCCTTTGTATTAAAGAAAGCTGAGAATCTCTGCTTTCTTATCTGGAAGACATCCTGCGAATTTTTGCGATTTTAAAAGTTGCGAGAATAAATAGAAGGCAAATTGATCTGTTAGTTCTGCGCTTCTCAGAAACGCACTATTAAAAAACAAGTAAACATCATTAGATTCAGATGAAATTTCGCATGATGTACTCAATAAAACTCGATTTTCCTTTGTATTAAAAGAAAGCTGAGAGTCTCTACTTTCTTCATCTGGAAAGACATCCTGCGAATTTTTTGCGATTTTAAAAGTTGCGAGCATAAACGTGAACGTCATAATCGATCGGTTTTTTCTGCAAATCTGAGAAATGTAAAATAAACCGTAAAACCTGGCAGATTCAGATGAGAATTTCCCATGATGTACTCAGAAATACTCGATTTTCTTTTGTATTAAAAGATAGCTGAGTGTCTCTGCTTTTTTTATCTGGAAAGACATTCTGCGAATTTTTGCGATTTTAAAAGTTGCGAGCATAAAAAGAAGGCAAAGTTGATCGGTTAGTTCTGTGCTTCTCAGAAACGCACTATTAAAAAACAAGTAAACATCATTAGATTCAGATGAAATTTCGCATGATGTACTCAAAAAAAACTCGATTTTCCTTTGTATTAAAAGAAAGCTGAGAGTCTCTGCTTTCTTTACCTGAAAAGATATCCTGCGAATTTTTGCGATTTTAAAAGTTGCGAGCATAAACGTGAACGTCATAATCGATCGGTTTTTTCTGCAAATCTGAGAAATGTAAAATAAACCGTAAACATGGATAGATTCAGATGAGAATTTCGCATCATGTACTCAAAAATACTCGATTTTCCTTTAAATTAAAAGAAAGCTGAGAGTCTCTACTTTCTTTATCTGGAAAGACATTCTGCGAATTTTTGCGATTTTAAAACTGCGAGCATAAATAAAGGCAAAGTTGATCTGTTAGTTCTGTGCTTCTCAGAAACGCACTATTAAAAAACAAAAAGTCATCATTAGATTCAGATGAGAATTTTGCATGATGTACTCAAAAATACTCGATTTTTCTTTAAATTAAAAGAAAGCTGAGAGTCTCTGCTTTCTTTACCTGAAAAGATATCCTGCGAATTTTTGCGATTTTAAAGTTGCGAGCATAAACATGAAGTTCCTAATCGATCGGTTTCTTCTGCAAATTTGAGAAATGTAAAATAAACCGAAAACATGGATAGATTATGAGATCACTTTTATGCTCGCAACTTTTAAAATCGCAAAATTCGCAGGATATCTTTTCAGGTAAAGAAAGCAGAGACTCTCAGCTTTCTTTTAATACAAAGAAAAATCGAGTATTTTTGAGTACATCATGCAAAATTCTCATCTGAATCTAATGATGTTTACTTGTTTTTTAATAGTGCGTTTCTGAGAAGCACAGAACTAACAGATCAACTTTGCCTTTTATTTATGCTCGCAAGTTTTAAAATCGCAAAAATTCGCAGAATGTCTTTCCAGATAAAGAAAGTAGAGACTCTCAGCTTTCTTTTAATTTAAAGAAAATCGAGTATTTTTGAGTACATCATGCGAAATGCTCATCTGAATCAACCATGTTTACGGTTTATTTTACATTTCTCAGATTTGCAGAAAAAACCGATCGATTAGGACGTTCACGTTTATGCTCGCAACTTTTAAAATCGCCAAAATTCGCAGTATGTCTTTCCAGATAAAGAAAGTAGAGACTCTCAGCTTTCTTTTAAACAAAGGAAAATCGAGTTTTTTGAGTACATCATGCGAAATTCTCATCTGAATCTAATGATGTTTACTTGTTTTTTAATAGTGCGTTTCTGAGAAGCGCAGAACTAGCAGATCAACTTTGCCTTCTATTATGCTCGCAACTTTAAAAAATCGCAAAAATCGCAGGATATCTTTCCAGATAAATATAGCAGAGATTCTCAGCTTTCTTTTAATACAAAGGAAATGGAGTATTTTTGAGTACATCATGCGAAATTCTCTCTGAATCTATCCATGTTTACGGTTATTTTACATTTCTCAGATTTGCAGAAAAAACCGATCGATTAGGACGTTCACGTTTATGCTCGCAACTTTTAAAATCGCAAAAATTCGCAGGATGTCTTTCCAGATGAAGAAAGTAGAGACTCTCAGCTTTCTTTTATTAAAGGAAAATCGAGTATTTTTGAGTACATCATGCGAAAATTTCATTTGAATCTATCTATGTTTATTTTTTTTTTCCGTTGTGTTTCTGAGATTCGCCGGCTGATGTATGATTCGTGTTCACTAAATTTGATGAATTTGAGGACCCCCCTACCCTTTAAAAGGTGCTTTATGGTCATATATATGATGCTATTTTTTTGCTCCTTGTACTTCTAATTTGTCAATATCAGATATTCTTTCCAATGATCTGCCAAAATACTTTTTGGAGGTTTTCGGGCGCTAGATTGCCAAAATTACACACTGTGCGGGGACCGAAGAATATCGCGGATTCGATATGGCGCGCGATTCGTTTAGTGACTGCTTAAAGGATAGGGAGACTTTTCGCGTTGCCGCTCCGCAATATATCGAACGAAAGGAATCCACCGAAAAGCAGTACGCGATCATTACGCGCGGAAATCTGACAACGCACGTTTGCGACCAAGCCGAAAATTGTCGATTTTTTTGCAGGAAGTTTATGGCCAAAATCGATACAAAACCAAAAAAAAACATCAGTACTTACCATTTTAAAAAAAAAAAAAAAAACAGACCCCTTTGCCGCGGAAAGTTTTTTCATTTTTTGTTTTTCAAATAAACGAATTAACCCTTTGAATTTTGATCATGTTGTCCACACCAGCTCTTGGCAGTTGGCTCATTCACTCTTATAATTTGATTACCTATCTGTCAACTAAATCAATTAAAAGCACATTAAAATCATAATCTCACAAATTCAGAGCTTTTTGGCCTTTTTGGGGTAAAAAAACCGACTGACAGCTGCTTCACCATTTCTTTTCTGGACTCAAGTCTAAAAATTTCCCCGTCCAACTTTTGATATGCAAAAAAATCATAGCCTCTCCAAAAAAACCGAGCCATTGAAATCAATCACGATGTTCGGGCACCAACCTTTTTTTGAGATGATGATTCTTAGATAAATCTTTTTTTATTTTTTTATTTTTGAAATAGAATCACAACCAGAGTTGATACTTTTTTACAGCGATACATTAGATTTTCAATCCTGAACTGCGAGGTACCATGTGATGCCATTTTTTAAAGCTGGGCCCAAAGGGACCCCCAGGCCCCAGAGGTTCGGCCCAGGGATTGAAAAACTCAACCCTCGTTTTGGTAAATGTGCCAATTTTGGTGGTGATTAATTTGGGAAAGAGTTGAATAAAGATTTTCATCTAAAAAAAGGTTGGTTCACAAAATTTATTTTAAAATTCTTATTTGTAACCGTCGAAAAACTATAGTTTTTTTAGCATATTTAAGTTGGGCGGAAATTTTCAGATTTGAGTCTAGAAAAATCTGAATCGTGAAGTGTAATGTACCTCATCTGTTGAATTTCAGTCACAAGAATAACCCTCTGAACTAGTAAATTTTATGACCGTTTTAATGGTGTTTTGAACTTTTTCTAGCTTAACTAGGAGTTGAGACCGACAATAGGGCTTGATGTTTAAATGACCTTTGTAATAAAACAAACAATGTAATATTTTAAAAGATTTTAATCGGTCTGCCGGTTCGTAGGTAATATGGTTGAAAAGTTCGGAAATGTTTAAAAAAACCCGTTTTATTCTTTCACGATCTTATTTTTAGTGCAAAAAATTCACTGTACTCACCAAGATGATAACTATAGTAGCAAGACCCCCATTCTGTTTTTCGCAATCTGTATTTTTCTGACAAGAGATTTAGATGTAGTTGCAGTTTTTTTAAATCTCACCGGTTTTTTTCCCGGGGTTTTCCATTTTTTTTAGAATTACTTATAACTGTGTATACAGGGTGCCCGGTAAGTCCCGGAACGGCTGCGCCATTTCTTTATTTACGCAGATAAAAAAACCAAACTTGGGAATTTCCTAGATAAAAAAAACTACTTTTTGGGGGGGTAAAAATTTTGGTCGCCCCCCCCGGGGGGGGCGGGGCGCCCCTAACTTTTTTTTTCAAATGGCAACCCCTATGACAGAATAATACAATCAAAAGGGGAAACTCCCATAAGAGCCAATGGAAACAAGATTTGGAATTTACCAGCAAAAACTGGCAACTGTGCCTACTCACTTCTCAAGATGGCGGACATGCTTTTTCAGGCTATACAACCAATCAAACTCGGCAGTTGCCGAGGATCTGCCGAAGATTGCCGAAGATACTACTTTCGAACATGGCGCCCGAAGTAAAGAATGTTTCAAAAGAATTAGAGTTTCCGTTCTGATTAGAGTATTCTGTGCCCCATCTTGTGATACCTCTTCGAAAGAGGGTAAAAAACTGAGCATTTTGGCGCAAACCGCATGTCGATATCTCTTTTAGTATTCGAGTTTCGAAGTTAAAAATCTATGGAAACCCTTTTTAAAAAAAATCATAACTCTTATTCAGAAAGTCGCTATTTAAAAAATAGGGGTCTAAACTACTCTACATAACAAGCTCTTTCCAGGGAAAACACCTCTGCCCAAAAAAATTAACTTGCAGTTATTGTTTTTTTTCCCCCCAAAAATTTTTTTAAATTTTTTTTTAAAATGGGTTTTCATAGATTTTGAAGTTCGATATCTCGAATACTAAAAGAGATATCGACATGCGGTTGGCGCCAAAATGCTCAGTTTTTTACCCTCTTTCGAATGAAGTATCACAAGATAGGGGTTGCCATTTGAAAAAAAAAGTTAGGGGCACCCCCCCCCCCCCGGAGGGGCGCCCAAAAATTTTGCCCCCCCCCCCCCTAAAAGTATTTTTATTTATCTAGGAACATTCCCAAAGTTTGATTTTTTATCTGCGTAAATAAAGAAATGGCGCAGCCGTTCCGGGACTTACCGGACACCCTGTATTTTTCCCCTCCCATTTTTTACCATGTATCAGTTTGAGAACTTTACAGTTTAATGAAATTTTAATTTTCTTTACTGTCTCGTTAAAGTGAACGAACACGCAATCTCAGTAAACACGCAGGTTAAAATTTACACTTGGGTCACACTGGCGTCAGAAAAAAATTCTCCTTCCCTCTCTACGTCCATTTGAATGCATGTGTTAGAAAAGGATGTACTAGGGGGGGCAAAAGTCACGTGACTGCCTCTAATCTGACACCCTGCTGCGGGGAAAAAGAGAAAGAAAAGGGGAAAAGAGGGAAAAGAGATGGTACAAATTTCTGGATCCGCTAATGTTGAACAATTTGTTATGTCGGCCCCCTCTTCAGGCAGCTGTAGGTCTCCAGCTCTCATTATAGGCTAGTCGCTAGGTATACTTTGCAGAAAATAAAAAAAAAGTTATGGAACTCTGAACATTTATTTCAAACGTTTCATATGACATCAGGAAACGCCTCATCTAACAATAAGTTTGCACCAATTTCCCGGTATAGTAACAACGATTCCCGATAAAATAACAACTTTGCCGGAAGAAAAAAAGTTTAAAACTGAATTTCAATGCCTTTTTAAAAAAAAAAAAAAAAAAAAAAAAAAAAAAAAAAATAGGGGGAAAACCCCCCAAACCCCCTCTTCTTTCTGGTGGATACCCTTGGACCCCCAGGCATTCTGGCTTTTTTCTTGGGGGCCTAAAATCCAAAATTGCGTATAGGGCCTCGAAAGATGTGAATCCGCCCTTGACTATAAGGAAATAAGTCTTTTGTTTACTTTTGTCTAACATTTTAAATTGCTGTTATCGGCCCTCTTTTGGTGATCGAGGTAAAAAGTTATGAAAACATAATAATGGGGCTGTTGCACAGTTTTGCTACAAGCGATTAAAATAGTCGATTCTGGTTAAAAAAAAATCCAACAATAACGATAGCAACACTGAAAACTTCCGAAATCCACACCTAAACTCAAAAAACTCGACTTTTATTTGCGCGATCGTATAATGGTGGCTGAAGGTAGTAACAATGGGAGATTTCCATCTAGGAATACTGTAACTCCATCAAGAAGTGACCAATAAGAGACGACTTTCATTTGACACCGGAGTCACTAGGTGTCACGGTGCCATTCATCCGATGTGGATCACTACTTTGATAACTAATTATTCCTTCTGTTGGTGTGAGTGTGTCCCCTCGCTTACTCACACGAATGTAAGGATTCCTCCATTTACAGTGAGTTTTGGTTCCACGGCGTTAGATGTTGCGTGCAAAAATTTGTGCATCACACCAACTTGAAGTAGGCCCATTTTCAGCGTGTTTGGGTCCACGATGGCATATGTGTGTGTGCCCTCGCTTACTCACACCAATGTAAGGATTCCTCCACTTACAGTAAGTTTTGGCTCCACAGCGTTACATGTGTGCGTGCAGACATTCTTACACTCACACCAACATGAAGTAGGCTCTATTTACATGCAGCGTGTTTTGGGTCCTTAATGTAATACGTGTGTCACACTTTTCTGGCTCAATTTTGGTCGGAACTCATCGGAACAACATAGCCAAGTATTGCCTACTCTTGACTGATGAGCGTGTGTTTTGCATTCGACAAGCAACCCGGCTTCCGTTTCCGGGACCGCCGACCAATCACAGTCTTTTGTTGACCATCACCATTCAACAGTAGGCTATGTTTATCGTTGCAGCCGCTGACTTCCGAACAAAACTGTGCCCACTCAAAGATATTATACTATACAGATACGCAAATGTGAATCTGAAAGGGCTCAAAAATCAGGGGCAGGGGATGCAACCTGTTAGCTTCATGATACAAACAAATATCAGCAGTTGTAGATTTGGAGGTTATAAACAGTGATTGTTTGTGTTGGAGAACATTGGCTATTTCATTTATCTTGTAGCAATTCCACAACTTTTTTGAACTTTTACAACTAAATCATCTTTCCTTCCATTTTGCCTCTCACAACTTAAAATTTTAGAAATTCCCTGTTCCTCAAAATATGTTTTTCATTTCCCTCTTTTACTCGAAACTCAACGATAAATAATTTTTGGTCTCTGTCGAAGTTTCCCAATGTGACAGTTTTTTTAAAACTTTATTATCGGGACCAAATTATGTTACAGCTTGACGGTCCTCCGAAAGACGTTAGATGGTGCGTACTTAAGTATTATTGAGTATGGTTTATACCCCCCATAAGTGCTCTCCGATCATCTGCATGCAGGACCGTCAGGACGTATGATGTTTTGGTCCCAGAGAGTCCAAAGGTACTGATGACAATTCTTGGTGGAAGCTCATGAATTGGTATGGGTACCATTTGCTTGATAGGTTTTCCAGATAAAGGGCGAGGGCTCCTAAATGACTTATTTCCTAACGATTAATTGTGAGGATCTTTTAATACTCTAGCCCACTGCCTACTTGCTTCCGTCTAGTCAGTTACCTCGCGTCATATTCATCTCATTCTAGGACTCACTTGTCGTCAATTGCATGAGCTGTTTTGAGGGCTGCATCCACAGTGGATATTTATTTTTTAATTTAGAATTTTATACAAATAGAGCTGTCTGAACTATACAACTGTTTACACGAGTCAACAGTATAGTGAAAATTGAAAGGTTTGTTCACAAGTACCCGAACAGCTTTTTTTTGCTCGATAAATGCACTTTCAGCAAGTGCGCTCCTTCCCCACAGTATGATACCACTTAAAATGAGACAATGTTGGCATGAAAAAATATTAAAGCTGTATTTAAGGAGACTAAATTCACTATATTACTGAGTGCCCATTTGTGTTTATGAATTTTTAATCAAACAATCTATATGCTCAATCCACTTCAGTTTGCCATTGATGGAAAACCCCCAAAATTGAGTAAAGCTACAGAGGAGTAGACTTAGCGAGTCAGAAATGTTGACACTGGAGGAGTTGATGAATTCTAAATTATTGAGAGAATATTGAATAATTTGTGACTTTTCATAATTTAAAAATAAAACCCTTTACATTGAACAGTATCTTTCTTTGAAAAACCTCCTCTAACTCGGAAGTAGCTTCTTTTCCACATTGAATGGTTGAGGTATCATCGGCAAACAAAAAGGTTGGAAAATTTAGAAAATCGGGTAAATCGTTTATGAAAATAATAAACAGATAGAGCCCTGAGTTAGATCACGAGCATCAGAGAATATCGGACCAGACATCAAATTTATTTTTACCGATTGCTTTCTACCAACAAAGTAGGATTCAAAAAGCTTCATAGCAGCATTATTTAATTCATAGGGTCTTGTTTTTTTTTTGGAGTCTATGATTTATTAAATCAAAGGCCTTGGATAGGTCAACAACAGAGCAATTCTGCGTTTTTCTACATCTTCATTTACATTATCTAAAAGCTATTGCACTGCTTGAATGGTGGATTTTTTCCCCCCTAAAACCAAAATGCCGAGAGCTTAAAAGATTGTTGTTTTCAAAATAGTTGCTCAGCTGCTCATGAATAACTTTTTCAAACTTTTTGGAAAACGCGTTGAGCACAGAGATGGGTCTATAGTTATAGAAAGTAACTGCTTTACGCCCATTTTAAACTGAGGTGTTTTCTGTAGCTATTTTCATGAAGTCATAGGGAAGATACCATCCGCAAGACAAGCATCGATCAGTTCAACAATGGCGGTATATTAAAACAACCAGCAGTAAAGAGATGATAGTGGATTTAACAATTTAAAGATGCAGTGAAATAATTACCTGATGAAGCCAAGAAAATCCTGCGATGAATTTAACTTTAATCTGATCAGTTTAGATGACATCTCCGCAGTAAGGATGTCATTTAAATGGAATCAGAATCAAAGATATAGCACAAATAGTGTAATGAATCCACTGCTAACCCGAAGATGATGAGCGAATTGAGTAATAATCAAGAAGCTTCGAGGAAAATTAGTCAAGAGTCTTGATGGTGTAACGTAGAATTACTTGAACGGAATTGTCTCATGAACGAAAGCAATTAACAATCTTGATTGCTGTGCTGTAGACAGGATTATTCTTGAAATTACTGTCCTGCTAAGAACTCCGCTGCCCTCACTTTCCAAGCAAGGAGGGGACATGAATATGATAACTGCAGTCCTAAGACAAACAAGCCCCTTTAACCTTCGACATTACTTAAGGTGTTCAGTGCAACTCAAGAAAAGGAGAAAAAACAAAAGAATTCTTAGGCTGCATTCAGAACATTTACTTGAGGTATACTTCACTTGATGTCACCTGAGAAATACTCAAAACAAAAGCGAGTTGAGTCAAGGTAAAGCGAGAAGAACAACTCTTGAAACTTTCTCAAGAAATCTTTAGACTTTGATTCAAGATAAGTTTCTGAATTGCAAATTGAATCAGGAGGACTCAGTAAGTTCAAGTTAGGTCAAGACTCTACATTGCACCCTAAGTAAGTTAAGGAATGAAACATTAGTGTAGTATTGCATGTAGGAGACACAGTTTCCGCTAAGGAAGGATTGATCATCACTCTGCAAATATCCACTGACAAATGGCAAGAAAACATGATGAAAGTAAGTGTTAAAACTTAAACAGCAACGAATTCCAAGAGTATTCAAGGAGTCGAGAACTTAAACATTTAAGGCATGGATAAAAGTTTAGTTCCTGCGACTTGGAGGGTGAGGATAACTCAAGATAACTCCTCGCGAGGAGGTTTTAGGTTTGAACAAAAGATCACTGGATGATCAAATATCAAAATTAAGTTTCAGTAAGACATTAAAAAGGCAAAATTGAGACAAAATGGAAAGTCGGACACTATAAAAACTTGTAGAAGTCGATAAAAGCAAAATCACAACCGTTCGTTTAATAGTACGCATAAGGACTGTGTTTAAACCTTCAAATCGTCATTTGTTTGTATCGTGAAGCTAACAAGAAGCATACCCTCCCAGGCGCATTATGTACCCCGTTCAGGGCCCAGTTTCCCCGCCCTAAGTATGCCACATTTGCGTATCTGTACAGTATAATATCTTTGTGCCCACTAAACTTGCCTCGCTTTGTAACACGGGAAGCATACGATGTGCTGGGTCTCTATTTGTTTCTGTCTGAAACACGCTGTATAAAGGGTAGGAGGCCCGGTGAAAAACTAGGGCTTGATAGTACCAATTCGTAGGTAGAAAAATGGTTTAGTGGATTGGGTGAAGGCCATAATGATAATAATAGAAAGAGGGGTATAGACATAGACTGTAGGTAGAAGTTATGAATGAGAATTCATAGAGAAGTGAGAAAGAGAATCGATGACGCAAAATCGGAAATCTCGATTGACTAGATTGAGAATAAGAGAGAGGGAAAGCGAGAAAGGAAAGGTGGGGGAAGGCGATTCATCCACATCTTTGAGCCTTTTATCCTCTTGTCGATTAATGATTGGCTGAGTGGCCAAACTGCACAACAGAGGACGCAACCTTTCACAGAAACGTTGCCACATTTTGCCAAAAAAAAAAAAAAAAAAAAGGTCGCAATGGGGCTCTTACAAATTTTTGCTTCAGGGGACTGAAGAGTTGATTCTTGCATAAAAACCTATACAAATTGCGATGGCTAGTGGCTACACTATAAATAAACTGTAGTGAATACCCTACGAACACTTTCTCACATCAAATTTAATCTAGGGGAGACCCCCAAACCCCTTTTGATATTTTTATCCAAATCTTAAGATCCATTTTTGAAATATTTATATTTTTCCCTTTTTTTACCCTTTCTTATTGACTTTAAGGGAAACCATCTTTCATCCATAATTAACCTAAAAATTGAAATTCCAAAAAAACAAAATATTCCCGCTGGGGAATGTTAAATGTAACGCCCCTGCAAAATTTGGATGCATATGGACCAATAGTTCAAAAGTTATGCCGGGTTTCACGTTTCATGACTGCAGACAGACAGACGCCACAGAAAGTTTGTGCATTGACACCTCCAAGCCACATAATTATGGTTAAATAATATTGAAACTTCATGGATGAATATTCTTTAGGATAGTATTAAGCATGGTGAAACCCAATTATTTTGTAATTATCATGATTTACCATGGGCGGATACAGGGAATGGGTCTGTTGCAAACTTTTGCTACAACGATTAAGAGAGATTAATCTACAGTAAAATCACCAGAAAAGTCCATTGGTGGCATCAGAAAGTCATAAAATGCAATAATAAAATCACAAGAGGTGTTTAATGAAATCCAAGATGGCGGAGAAATATCGAGCAATTTGTATGCATGCATCACGAACATCCAAGGATAGCCAACCTCACAATATCGATCACAACCAATCACAACGTAAACAAACACATAACCTCTACCTCCAGTGAGGTTGTCGAAGTTGGCCATCCTTGTATGTTCGTGTAGAGTCCCTTGATGGAAATATTGTATAGGGAGTACCGACACGACGCTTTATGCATTTTGACAGCAGGAGTCGATTTTGTCGATCGCCTGAACGAATTCGAAGGTTAAGTTCGACAATGGACCAGTGGTGGACTGGCGGATTTGCCGGCATTCCAGTCCGTTCCCGGACGTTCCTCAACGAATCGACTCCTTTCGTGTGGAGCCTTCGATGTCGTCGACTCCTGCTCCACTCCGTGAGAGCCTAAAAACCCAAAGACCAATCACAACTCGTTGAGCTCGTGTCGGTACTCCCTATACAATATTTCCATCAAGGGACTCTATGTTCGTGGCAGTGGCGTAGCGTGGTCCAAAGAGTTGGGTGTTCGTTTTTAGTAGAATTTCATTCTCCCTTATCAAGCTCTAAGAAAAAGCGAGCGAAATGGAGTTACTTCCACCCCCCCCCACACACACACACGCACACAAACTTACGTTAGGTTAGGTTGGGCCTCTACACCGAATCGCCTAAGCATTTAGAAAATAAGCACACAAAAAAACCGCTCAATTTTTATGCAGGTTGAAACTGGCAAAATAGCAACACGCAGTGTGGTTGTATTAAATTAGGTAGTGGGGTGGTCCGGTTGCAGTAGGCGAACCCGCGAACCCACTGCCATGCCACTCTTCTCTCTCCGCAGAAACTTTGGCGCTAAAGCGAGGTGTTCAACAGGCTTTACCGAACGCAGACCTATTGCAGCAGTCGGGCATACGAAGCGTTCTTCAGCGGGCACCGCACAACTGCCGATGCCGCGACAAACGCACCAAGCAGGGTAGTGAGTGAGCAGTCGGGTGTTCTCTAGAGCTAACCGAACGCCTCGCTGCCGTGTTCGGCCGTTCTGTTTCGTTCATTCGGTGCGGTGCGTCTCGACTCTCGCATCCTCCACTGCAATGATATCCCTATTCCATCCTCTCGTGGGGCGTTCGCCGTTTCTTACCGGACACCTCGCAGCTCGCACTGTATTTGACAGAGCGGGCCATGCGTGATATTACAGCCTTGTTTTTTCTTTCACTTTCAGACTTATTCTGTCTGATTAAGTGCAGAGATTACTTATTCGGTGTGCTATTATTTATTTACAGTTGGTGTTTTAGTTTAACATTTCACCAATTAATCAGCATTTGCATTTAAATATCACCAAAAGTCGTAGGGTGTTCACCGAACACCCGAACACCCTAGACGCTACGCCACTGGTTCGTGGTGCATGCATACAAATTGCTCGATACTTCTCCGCCATCTTGGATTTCATAAACGCCTCTTGTGAGTTTATTATTGCATTTTATGACTTTTTGATGCCACCAATGGACTTCTCAGGCGATTTTACATTAGATTACACACTCTTAATCGTTGCAGCAAAAGTTCGCGACAGACCCATTGTCGTTCTCTCTCTCCTTCCAAATGAACTTATGAGTTAGAAAAGGACAGCAGAGGGGGCCATCACGTGACTTTGGCCCCCTCTTCTGTCCTTTTCTAACGCACGTTTTCAAATGGGAGGAGAGAGAGAAAGACAATTCCCTGTATCCGCCCTTGTGATTTACTTATTGTTAGTCGTAGAGGGCAAAGTATCGAAACAAAATACCTGGAAAATCTGTGCGCCATCGCAATACTTTCTCAATTTTTATAACTTAGAGCGAGGAAGTAAAAAAAAAAAAACGCATGGCTCTTACAAACTTTTGCAGCAGGGGGCTTGAGTTGATTCTTGCA
>VMOF01000369.1:38900057-38949398 GCA_011764245.1 Trialeurodes vaporariorum | reverse complement strand
GGGGCAAAACACGCACTGTAGAATCTGGCAAATTAAATGAAAGCTATGAAGAACTTGAGTGTTTCAATTAGTAGAAACTGAAATTAAGGCTTTGATTGACAGAAAACACGCACAGTTCTAAAGAAATTCAGATTTTAAAGTCTCTGATAGACTTCGAAAACACGCGAAAATACATTGCGGAGGGAACTTCGGTTTGTTTTCACAACACAAATCTCTAACCTTAAAATCTCCGAGGCAAATTACGCATGTTTACCAAAGCCTCCGAACTAGATATAGCTCGTTGGTAATCACAGACAAAATAATGAAACTCCCAAAATTTATTCATAACGGAGACAAATCCTTATGAAAAACTTGGGGTCAATACTCAGTCAAAACCTAACTCAACATTATTCGAACATTTCAAACGACGCACTATGGATCCAAATCGAGTCCTAAGTGGTCAAAAATACAAAGACTGAGATATCACAAGAATTGTCGATCCATCAAATGATATTCTCCGATAAGTATGGGACAAGCCAGGAATAAAAAACGGAGCCAAATAAAGCCCTTGAAATCAACTATAGTACCCAGCTAAAATACTAATTTTCCAACTTTGAAAGGATCGAATTTGGACCGCCAAAGATTTGATTTCTATCCATTGTGCGGCGGACCGAAGAATATCGCGGATTCGATATGGCGCGCGATTCGTTTAGTGACTGCTTAAAGGATAGGGAGACTTTTCGCGTTGCCGCTCCGCAATATATCGAACGAAAGGAATCCACCGAAAAGCAGTACGTGATCATTACGCGCGGAAATCTGACAACGCACGTTTGCGACCAAGCCGAAAATTGTCGATTTTTATGCAGGAAGTTTATGGCCAAAATCGATACAAAACCATAAAAAAAACATGCAGTACTTACTGCATTTTAAAAAAAAAAAAAACGATCTGATTAGAATAAACTAATCTGACAATTTCATTTTTCGCTACTCGCAAATTCAAATAATAATATTTTACTTCGTAGAACGCAAAATAAAGGGGAAAAGGAAAAGAAGGACCTTTTGAACGGATTATCCTCTCGATGTCCTTCGGTTAATCACCATAAGTAAAAATACTTCATGCCTATTCTTATTGTTTATTTATTTTGTTTTCGTTTTACTCACTTTTATGCACGATCCTATGGGGAGTGCATATTGGTTTCGGCCTGGTTTTTGATTTGCGCTGTTGTACAATGTACTTAGCATTTTTGGGGTATTGAAATTCTGTGTTTTAAATGGTTGTTTTGGAACTATTTGGCATCACTTCGTTTCTCTGCTATTTTTTAGCCAATCAAATTCCACTATTCGTCCGGCGGACGGATATTTCGTCGAAAATATCACCCTTTTATACTGATTTTCAAGAGCGTTTTAGAGTCGGTTTTTGATGTTTTTCACAAATTTGCGCATACTTATTTGAAGTCCTATATTTTTTTTCTCTTTTGCACCGCTACGCGCACCGTTGAATAAAAACGCACCAGATGAAGATTAAACTAGAGTCCCTATATACTATGAGAGTTGCGACAAGACTCTCAAAATGAAGAAGAAGAAGAAGCGGATCACTGGAGCCCCCAAGAGGCAAATTGCGAATGGCTGATGGCCATTTGCCTCTGCGCTGTTGTCCCTATTTCGCTATCTCTTATAGGTTACGTTCAGATTCTCGACAATAACGGTCGTTATTGAAAGAGATAATGTTCTCCAAAATAACATTCAAGCAGAGGAAAAATTCACAATAATTACCGCGGTCACTGTTACTTCAAATGTGTAATGAAAGCGAGTTCGCGAGAAGTAAACAAACCCTCCGCCATTTGCATTTGGCTCTTGAGGCTTTCTTGGCAGCCTAAATCTGAGAGCCAATCAGAAATGGATTCAGCAATGGCGCAACTCTCATAGTATATAGGGACTCTAGATTAAACCAGCTTGTGATTGGTGAATCCGTTTTACATGGTGCGGCCACTTGTGCCGTCTTTCAACGATCAAGCACCGGTTCCGCTCTGACATGACAGTTGCATCATGGGTAATTGTCTTCCCTGAGTTTATAAATAGAAGGGGCGCAGCGGCGGAGCTCTCACTTTTTCGTTTATCGTTTTGGTGGTTGGTAGTGAAGTTTCAGTCTTGTGTTAACTGACTTAAACATACGGATTAACCTCTTTCAGCCGATCTCTAGCGAAAACTTGTAAGTCCATTTTTGCAATATTTGCGTCTTCATCCCCCAATTTATTTTTCTTCGTCTTGCGCCTTTTCTTGGCTGAAATAGGATCATATTACCTTTAAGTACTGTTAGGTCTTATGGAAACTACATTTCACCGAAGTTAAATAGGTATTTGAAATCTTAAAAACATTAGAAAAAAATAAAAAATTAGAATTAAAAAATAAAATAAAAAATAATGTACGAAAATCAAAAATCATGGTTTAGGTGGCACTGCTGCTTACTTTCTACGACAGTGAAGCCATACATTTTATTGACTAAATTCAAATTAAAAATAAAGTGAGATTGTGAGTAACATCAAAGTCACTTAGCTGACCAGTGAAGTCAACTGAGCCTTGCCAGCTTGAAGAGACTCTCCCTACATAGCTATTAAAAACATAGTTAAGGAGAAAGGTTTATCATCGAAATAAAATTTTTATTTTGAGATGGTCCAGTCGCTGTTTTGCTTCAATTTTTTTAGAACCTACATTAAAAGCATTGTATGTGTTTTATTTAAAGACCATTTTTTTTTTTCATTTTTTTTTTTTTTTTATAAAGATTGTGCTAACCACAGCAATCGAAAGTCCTTCTAGTATGGCTAAAAAGTTTTGAGATTATTTTATGTTTGAAGTTTTTAAATAATCGAATTATTTCTGAACAGCGCGAGCAAGACTTTTTTATTTATTTTTTTTCAAATAATCTTGATGAATTTTAGAGTTTCTTCGAAGTTTGATACTACACAACCAGTGGCGTAGCGTGCAGTTCGGCAACGTTCCAGTTCGTCCAAGTTTTAACCCATTAAAAATATCGACCTATTAAGTGTTCGGTGACCACCTTCGCATTCGATCTTTTGCATGGGTTTGAATGGACATGCATTGTTGCCAAATTGCACGCTACGTCACTGGACCCAACTATGCTTTCAATCGCTTGCCTCTAAAAGTTTCCCGATTCAACAACAATTTTTATTCCAAAATATTAATTTTTCTTAATAAAGAAAAAGTTTTTGCTTCGTACGGTCGATTTCTAAATGGATTAATTTGGATTTTTATTCTTCATTTTCTTCGCGCATATACGCATCAGTGGCGTAGCGTGCAATTTGGCAACATTACAGTTTGACCATTTAAACACATGAAAAAAATCGAACTATTGGGTGTTCGGTGAACACCTTCGCATTGAATATTTGACATGGATTTAAATGGACACAATACAATGTTGCCAAATTGCACGCTATGCCACTGATACGTATTTCCCTCACTTATATAGTCTTTATTTTCTCTTCTTTGCAATTTTGGTGCACCACACAGTGGCGTAGCCTGCAATTTGGCAACGTTGTATTGAGTCCTCTTAAACCCATGTAAAATGTAGAATGCGCAGGTGTTGTTGGAACTACCGAAAGCTCGATCTTTTTCATGGATTCAAATGGACGAACTGCAATGTTGCCAAATTGCACAATACGCCACTGTTCCTTTTTTGCTTGACGGACAAAATTCGGCCGGGAAGGATTTTCCAAAATGAGTCGAATCATACCGATTGTATTATTCTGTGGTTCGACCGTTGCCAAATTGCATCCCTTCATTTACAATCATATTAAATGAATCGAATATGTCGGGTGCACAGAGCACTTCCTGGACTCGATCTTTTAAGTGGGTTTAAATGACAAATTACAGTGTTGCCGGATTTCACGCCACGCAATCCGCGTAGACTGACTTGATTGGTGGCGTAATCCTGCGGACGTCACGTCAGCACTAGATATTCATTTTTTGTCGACCAATCAGGTCTCAGTTCGAGATCAGATGTCATTGGGGGCGTACTTACTGCATGCGGAATGATATAAATGACGCAGCTGCGAAGGAATGGTTTAGTGTCTTGAGTGCAGCGCATCAGTCATCAACTTCGGCTGCGGTGACAAACTAAGAGTAAGTTTACACTGTCAAGTAAATCGTTCCAGTGGTTAATTTTATTTTATGTTTTTAATCATATTAATTTTCTACAGTTGCCGTGTTAGTGAAGATGAAAATTGGAAGTTTTTTTTTTTGTTTTAACCCCCCCCCCCCTCCCCCGTTTCTTATCATCTTCATTATTCTTTATTATTTTCCAACAGCTGCATACGTGAATCGTCAAGTATAATCAATTCCTAATCTTTTGGTTTTTTTTTGTTTTTCTGTTTTATGTGCAGTGTCAGTGCGGTTACAAGCGATCACTTTCGGATTTCACTCGAGACACATTTCGATTCTACCAAGGAAGAAACAACATTGCCCACGACCACAGCTAAGTCAATCTTGTCAAGTTCTTTTCATACCAAACCAAAGCTTGGATCGCACTGGTTCGGGCGGGTCACACGATCTCCGTTTTAATCAATTAGATCTATTAGATCTGATACAATGCTCGATTTGAAGTGCTAAGCTGCGTAGCTCGGCTTATAGTAATGTATTAGCAGTAATAGCTGATTCCGTAATGTGTCTAGATTTAGCTCGAGAGAGAATGACCCGATTTGCGGGAGCTCAATTAACATTAAATCCAGTCCCTTCATTCATACGAAGTTTGCCCATATCCAACTCACAGCGCCCTGGAAGCATTAGTGGATCAAGCGTTCTAAAGTTTGCCTATATCCCACCCACATAGTGGTCAAGCACTTTAGTATTTGCCCATATCCCACTCACAGCGCCCTGGAAGCATTAGTGGATCAAGCGTTCCAAAGTTTGCCCATATCCCACCCACTTAGTGGTCAAGCACTTTGGAATTTGCCCATATCCCACTCACAGCGCTGACAGGGCCATAGTGGATCAAGCGTTCTAAAGTTTGCCTATATCCCACCCACATAGTGGTCAAGCACTTTAGTATTTGTCCATATCCCACTCACAGCGCCGAAAGGGCCATGGTGGATCAAGCGCTTCTCAGAAAGCAGGGGGAGCACACAGCATTGCCTAGTTTATAATAGCGGATCTGTGAACCTTAGCACGCGCCACTACGGTCAGGCCAAAGTTTGAATTCTAAACTTGATTCGATTTTATTCTACCAAGGAAGATACAGAATTACCCGGGATCTACGTCAAGCTAAGTCAATTTTTTTTTAATAATTTTTTTTTTTAAAATAATTAATTTAATTAATTCCTTAATTTTCTAATGAATTTGATTTCAATTATTTTTTAATTTTTTATTTCTAAAATTAATTCAATTCATTCAATTACTTAATTAATTCAATTCGTTCATTCATTCATTCATTCATTCATTTACTTTTTTAAAGAATTTAATTTAATTAATTTTTGCTCTTTTTCAAAGTAAGCCAGTTGATGAATTTCCAAAGCATGCTCGAACCAAAACTATCTTGAAATGCGTGAATACAAATGGGTGCTCAAAGGGAGAGTCATTCGGGGATATAAGTCATTCACTGCAAACTTCAACCAGGACGATAAGCGTACTATGCTTGTACATAAGCACGTCCCTGGACCGTTCCTGGGGTTTGGCCGAGCGTGTCGCTCTCGGGCTTTGGTTTCCACGTAAACAGATTCGTTTCGGATCTTGAAGTGGACTCAAACCGGGCATTTTCTCTGACAATGCTAAGTGACAAGTAGTTCCTAGTGCTCTTTGGAAATCGGTTGATCAGCGAGTTCTAAAGCAAGCTCGGACCGAAAGTATCTTGCTATGCGAGAACAAAAACGAGTGATAAACGGCGCTCAATGGTCAGGCTCTCTTCATACGCAACCAGTTTACGCAGTGCCGTAGTCTCGTAAGTCGACCCCTGGACAGTACTTGGTATGGCTTCCGACTTGGCCCTTTTGTTCATTCAGGCTGTGGCTGGCTCCCCGTAAAAGCCCATACGTCGGATCTTTAAAACGCGGAATTCAACCATGGCCAATTTTCATCGGATATCGCCTGATCAGTGAAATCCTAAGCTCTCTTGATACAAGTATAGTTCGTAGAATGTTCGGAAACTCATTGGCGTTACTTTAGATACAAACTTTTCACTTTTTTTTTTCAAACTTTTTCTTTTTCTCTCTCTCTCTTTTTTTTCTTTTTTCTTTTTTCTTTTTTCATATACTTGACTTAATTTTTTTCTTTTTTTTCTGTCTTTTTTTCTTTTTTTTCAGGTGACTGCAGGAAGCTGGGAGAACGAGCCAGGAACGGAACAGGCCTCTGTGTGTGTGTCTGTGTGTGTGTGTGTTTGAGAGAGAGTGTGTGTGTGAGAGAGTGTGTGTGAGTGTACTAATCGCGTTCCACCGTCAATCTTCGTTCCCTCCCAAAGACTCCCTCCACTTTCTTTTTTTATTCGCTCGCAATCCGCGTCTCCCTCCACTTTCTTTTTTTATTCGCTCGCAATCCGCGTCTCCTTCCGCATTTCCCTAGATCGCGTTTTCGGACCGCGCTCCGATACGGACCCGGGTTCCGTAAGTGAGCATAGAAGTATACGTATGGGAGGGGTTTTTTCAACAACTCAATTTTCCCCTTTGCTTAACAAAAAAAAAAAAGGGACTCTAGTGTAGCAACCTCCACGTGGTGAGTCCTGGGTAGATTGTGGCTGAGAAAAATAGAAGGTAAATTATTCTATTAACTCGCCTTAATCGAGCTAAGAGCTACACAGCATACCTATTAAAACACATTCCTAACGTATTTTGATTTTTGTTCACAGAGACCAAACAATTCTGAATCCGAGGTCCGAATTTCTTCACATAATCATTAATCAACATTGAGCTGAATGGGGCTCTCGCTACCTTTTACTTTAAGCATTTGAATGGCGGCGATTTTGACGAACTTAGGCTAGTCGTATTCGCCTGATTTTTCTGCGTTTTTTGATGTATAGAAACCTTTTGTTCCAATTAGTTCTCGGTTCAGAGCTAAAATGACTGGACTATGTCGCAAAAAAAGTGCAAAAGAACCATTCCAGAGGACTCGAATGAACGATAAGGCGTTTGAACGAATCATTCGAACGAGTTAATTAGTATTGAATAGATTGAATCTTATAAATGAACGACTTTTCTTAGCTCTGCGTAGTGTTGCTAAATTACGGCTCTAGGTCGTAAATTTCCCATTTGAATCGATCGAAAGTATACGGATCTCAACCGTGAGTGCGACAACACTGGGTCTCTGATTTCCTCCTGCAACGCTTACCATCGTGGCCGGGCGGCGCCTCCCCGATTGCATGATTGCCGCACTTTCCGAAAGTCATGCACCTCTCCTCCCCTACCTATTTTTACTCCTCCTCAAATTGTCCATCGCAACGGAATTTACGTGTAAATGTTAATTTGTTCGTTTCTATCCCTTAATCACGAAAGACAGGCGCACAAAAGTGTTGGAACGCAAGAAGTTTTGGACAATCAAACAAGGCGATAATCGGTTTTTTTTTTTTTTTATTTTTTTTATTTATTTATTTATTTATTTATTTATTTATTTATTTTTTTATTTTTTTTATTTATTTTTTTTATTTATTTATTTTATTTATTTTTTTTTATTTATTTTTTTTTATTTTTTTTTTTTTTTTATGTGCACAATGGAACAAGATAGAACGAAATGAAACGGATTACTCTAATATATGAGAGCAGTGGCGTAGCGTGCAATGTGACAACGTTGAACAGTGTTCATTTAAACCCATGTAAAAGGTCGAATGCGAAGGTGTTCGCCGAACACCCAATAGTTCGATCTTTTTCATGGATTTAAACGGACATAACACAACGTTGCCAAATTGCACGCTACGCCACTGTATGAGAGATAGTCTCGCCATACGAGGCTCCATCTTTGATTGGCTGCTCAAAACTAAAGAAGAAGAAGGGGTCTATGAAGCCTGGAGGCGCGCCTCTTGTTTACGTCTTCATGGAACCATCTTTCCCGTTGCCCAGCTTTGAGGAAACTTTCGCCATCTTTAGCTTGCACTAATGAAATTGTCGATTGAGATTGAAATAGAGGGTTTTAGTAATGGCGACTGCCGGTGATGAGGTTCCAAACAAAGCCGGTTTGTCTCTCTCGCTCTTACGTGACCCCCATGTACTGCCATCTCACTCTAATTTCAAAAATCGTATATAGAGACTTATTTTGTGAAATTTTATGGCAGAAATGAGTTTTTCGAGGCATTTTAATGCGACTTTGATAAAAAATTTTGTCGTAAAACAAGGCCCTGTATACGAATTTGATACTAGAAAGAGATGGATATACATGGGGGTCACGGGAGAGTGAGTGAGATAGTTTGGAACGCTACGCGAGTTTTATCACAACCGATTGCGACCGATGAGTGCATTGTTGCAGTTTTTGGCTAACCATTGACTTCGCACTAAAACCGTCTATTAACGTGTTCAGAATAAAATAAAATTGCGCATTACTCTTCACAGTAAATTAAAAAAGGTAGTGAAGCAAACGGGAATTGAAGGTTAGGTTGACCTAACAAAAATGGAGCTGTTGCAAACTTTTGCTACAGGCTTATTAATAGTTGGTTATGGGGTAATACCCTGTAAAAATAACGATTAGCGCATTAAAAAATCACGAAATCCACTCCTAAACTCACAAAATGCTTTTAAATGCGAGACCGTAATGGCGGCCGGGGCCGCGGTTTTTTTATGGCAATTTTACGCTTCTTCTTCTTCTTGTGTGGTGTTGCGAGAACACCTCGTGTAGATGGCGCTGATTGAAGATAGGGAGCCCCAATGGAAACCGCGGCCCCGGCCGCCATTACGGTCTCGCATTTAAAAGCATTTTGTGAGTTTAGGAATGGATTTCGTGATTTTTAGAGCGCTAAGTAATTGTTTTTTTACTGGGTATTACCCCATTATCAACTGTTAATAAGCCTGTAGCAAAAGTTTGCAACAGCTCCATTACTTACACACGAATACATGTACAAATAATCTTTGGCGGGAAGATCTTTGGATAAAAATGAAAACAAGAGGCGCGCTTCCAGGCTCCTCAGCCCCCTTCTTTTCTTCACTTCTGTATACGTGTCTTAATGACTCTTTCATATGTATAAGGTAGGTGACCCAAAGGTGGCCCGGCTCTTAAGGTGGCCCACCCCAGCTTATTTCAGTTTAAATTTCACTAATTGACGATAGATGGCGTTAGTGCTAAGTAGCATGATGCTATCGCTTCCCCCACTCCAAAAATCAAGAGCATCGGGCGATTCAGACTGGGCGGAACAGTGCAACGTCCATTTTCGCAAGTCTTCAGCTAATTTTCACGGAAGTAAACAATCGTAAAAGCTAAGCTCTTTAAAATTTATTCCACCTTGGACTTTCAATTCATCATGTGATAGGGTTTTTTCGTTGTCTAGCCGGCAACTCTATCACCTATTGAGGAGGGGGGAGGAAAGACGCGAAATGCTGTGTTGTAGGAGAAATATCCTTGGAAATCCAGATTTTCCTCCCCAACCGACCCGAAACACAGTGAACTAATAGATTATTAACCCTGGTTGGCTTCGAGTTGTACTCACATTATTAAGGAGAAGAAGGGCGAACTATCTTCTTGCGTCCGTCCACCAACGCGAGATCTTTTTAGACTGATTGGTCTTGGCTGTCTCCGAGACTGCGCAGCCACCCAGGTAGCGTCAACCAAAGGACGCTCACTGTGATTGGCCGACAAAGTCAGGTGACAGCCAAGACAGGCTAATTGATGGATGACATCAGATCAGAAACAGTAGAGTGAAAGAGAAAGAAAAGAAAAAAGAAAGAGAGATAGTGAAAAACCTTTGCATCTCTGCATGCTCTAGGTCTAACCAACTTTGGCGTCCCTCGCTGGATAGACCGAAAGCAGCAATGTTAAATCTTCCCTCAGTATTGCGCTAGTATTCAAATCTGAGAGGAGAAGGTTTTCAGAAAGGAAGAGAAAGATGAGCTGAAAAATAAATAATAAATAACTAAAACGTAGAAAATAAAAGTGTAAGTTAACCACATTACAATCATAATCATTATAATTACTGGTGTAACTAGGGTCTAGATTGCGTTTTTGAACGATACAATAGCATTTGAATACTTATATTAATGAATTTTGAGAGGGGGTGTACACCTTTAGGTACATCAAAAATATTAGGGTGGCCACCTTAGGTGCATGTTTTGGGCGATGTCAAAACTCTACTTTTTTTCAAACGCAAAAAAAAACCTCAAAACACAAATTTTAAAAAAAATGAAATTAACATGTGATAGCCAACTGTCTGAATAGTTAATGGAATATTTAGTTTTTTTTATCTCTCATGACTTGTACGTGCATATTGGCCGCAAGCATAGGTATGGCCACCTTTGGGTCACTTACTTTATAGGGACTCTAATTACTCTGGTTGGGTGTGACTCATCTAGAGTCCCTGTATATTAAAGAGTCTTTCCTTCTGAAGAAGACGACGAAGGAGGCGTCCAATTTGACTGGTTGGGTTCGCCAAGGAGGCGTCTTCGCTTCCTCGAAGGAGCGTTCCAACGATCACCTTAAGGAAAATAGCACGGAGAACGCCTCCTTGAGCTCCATGAAATCCACAGCCAATCAGTTGCGTAGCGTGCAATTTGGCAACGTTGCAATTCGTCCATTTAAATCCATAAAAAATATCGAACTATTGGGTGTTCGGTGAAAACCTTCGCATTCGACCTTTTACATTGGTTTAAATGGACTTAGTACAACGTTGCCAAAATCCAATCAGAATCGAAACCCCGTATTGCAAGACTCTTTATATATACACAGGGACTCTAGGTTCATCAACGCGCGTTATAAAAGCACGACGATATAGGGGCTAAAGTCACGTGATGAGCTCCTCTGCTATCCTCTTCTAACACACGTGTTCAAATGGCCGTAGAGAGAGTAAGACAAATTCCTGTATCCGCCCATTGTGTTCCATTCCGTTCCGTTCCGTTCCACTTGAACTCTGGCAAACCGCAATAAAAAAAGAGTTTCGTTGCGTTCCATTGTGCTCCGTTGTGTTCCGATTAAAAAAATTCGCCCTACTTTAAAATTATGAATGCATGTATGCAAACACAAATTTAGGAATGAACGAATGATTCTTCTTTTCGGAGAAAAGACTGGATACAATGGATAACGCGTAGCGTGAGCTGCGAACGTTCGCGTTCGTGTTCGCTCTGGTGTGGCCTAGAGTCCCTTGATGAAATATTGTATAGGGAGTACCGACACGACGCTTTATGCATTTTGACAGAGTCGATTTTGTCGATCGCCTGAACGAATTCGAAGGTTAAGTTCGACAGTGGACGTGGTGGACTGCGGATTTGCCGGCATTCCGTCCGTTCCCATACGTTCCTATACGAATCGACTCCTTTCGTGTGGAGCCTTCGATGTCGTCGACTCCTGCTCGACTCCGTGAGAGCCTAAAACCAACGACCAATCACAACTCGTTGAGCTCGTGTCGGTATTATTATTTCCATCAAGGGACTCTATGTGGCCACTATTGAAATACATGCGCGGATTTTTTTCGTAGCGTTCGCGTTCGCTTAGTGGGCACGGGCTTTACTGGCGCTTACCTCGTTATATATTTCAACGCTTCAATATCACTGCCGAATGTATCATTCACCTATTTTTGAAAACGGCTGAAAGTACCAAATCATATAATTTTGATTTGCAATACACCTATACTTACTTCAATATTTGGTAATGGGTCTGTTGCACACTTCGGCTACAGCGTTTTAAAGTATCAATTCCTATGTAAAAAGCCGAGAAAATAACAATGGCAGCATTAGAAAACACTAAAATTCAGTAATAAACTCACAAATTGCGAAAAACACTAGACACTATTCACCCCTGTATCTTTCCACCACGTGCACGATATTTCGCGAAATTAGCGCGGCACATTCAAATAATCACGGCCGACTGTCATCACAGCTGACTTCATAAACAAATAAACAGTAAACACTGACGGCGTCTATTCGAATTCTTACTTTCAATATCCTCAATACCTCACAAAAGGTTGTGAAAGGTACGGAGACCGATAGTTGTGTCGAAAACTTATCAAAATGAAACAATAACACACAGGAGTTCCACGCATAATAATCGAAGTTGGAATCATCCTTGGGACTCCTGTGTGTTATTGTTTCATTTTGATAATTTTCGACACAAATATCGGTTTCCGTACCTATCACAACCTTTGTGAGGATTGAGGATATTGAAACATAAGAATTTGAGCAGACGCCGTCAGTGTTTAGTTATTGTTTTATGAAATCAGCTGTGATGACAGTCGGGCGCGATTATTTGAATATGCCGCGCTAATTTCGCGAAATATCGTGCACGTGGTGGAAAGATACAGGGTGAATAGTGTCTAGTGTTATTCGCAATTTGTGAGTTTAATACTGAATTTTAGTGTTTTCTGATGCTGCCATTGTTATTTTCTCGGCTTTTTACATTGGAATTATTGATACATTTAAACGCTGTAGCCGAAGTGTGCAACAGACCCATTTCAGCCTTACCTCCACGTAATGGACGAGATATATGCAGAGACATTCTCGATATGATTATCTATCTAGCAGGTACCTAACTTTCTGTTCCCTCAATATGAATGGGGCAGTTGCAAGGGTCTGAAATGTCGTGTTTTTTTAAGGAGAAAATGATAGAACTCGATGAGCTGAGAACATTGGTGCTACTGTTGTTTTCATAAGTGTCCCGGTTTTGGAGATGCACACGTAGGTATGTAAAGTTGTAAAAAATCGTGTGTGTAGTGACGTCACTGTGCTGTGCGGAATTCCCAGTTAAAACAATGTTTTTTTCGGCAAAAATCTCATCTCCAGAACAATGGGACTTATATAATTAGAAACCAAAGACATCTTTGTTCTCATCCCATCAAAGTATTTTCATTTTCTTTATAAAAAAACATAACATTTCAGACCCTTGCAACTGCCCCATTACTTTTTGGTCTGTAATAATAACATTGGTTTACAGTGACTGGATAAACCACAGTGCGGCCATTTGCCCTCCATCCCTCAATAGCGCACCCACTTTAGCATGGGCAGCATAGGAAGAATGATTGTTCTTGGGCTTTGGAATGAAATTTTCTCTACCCCCTGTCTGAAAAAAGTCATTAATGCTATGTATAAACCATTTTTAGGGTGGGGGGGGGGGGGTCACGATATTTTTTGCGAGTAACTCAGGAACACACTGCCTCCCTATGTCGCCCGTGTTAAGTTGGGTGCGCATCCACGGGGGGTCAGTTACGGGGAATCGTTAATTTCTCTTAATTTTGCGAGCCAATAGTTTTCAAATTTGACAGAAGACCTTCTGTCGTGTCTAACTTGAGTACGAAAACCCTATAAAACCGTAAAAATACTTCTAATTGCTCAAATTCGCGATCTAAGAAATCCGACCAATCAGGAAGACGACCGAAATGGCCGCACTGTGGTTTATCCAGTCACTGTAATAAGTACATTGGTTCGTACAGCAGCGCTCTCGTGGCAGAAATTGGCACGTAACGCTGAATTCAGGGCAAAAATCGAAACGCGGTCGTGATGCAACCCGCATTCCAAAGGGAGCACTAGCATTAGTAGTACATACACGTGACCCCCATTGTTTACCATTCAATTGGTGTAAACACTTTGACACTTGCACGCTAGACTTCGCACGATCTCTTTCTCACCGAACTATGCCAAGAGTGATTTCTGTCGGATGTTTTAACGTTATTTCTCACTTGACATTAATTAATTATCATTTACTGGCTCACCAGATTGCCAAGATTTTTTGATTCCTATGAATTGTTTGTGTACGAACTTATGACACACACACGTTGTTTGTGCGTTGCAATTTCATGAATGGGCTGTAAAAAAGCTTGACTATTTGTACCTCATGTCACGTGTGTGCGACGCACAGTGTTGCCAGATCGAGGGTCAAAAGCCGTATCCCCATTTAAATCAATGTAAAACGTACGGCTTTTTCACCCCAATCTGGCAACACTGGCGACGCACAGCGGAGCGAGCCAATGGGAGGGGTCGGCCATGACATATATGACTAAAATCTCTGGTGATAATGTGGCTCTTGCAAACGTTTGCTACAGGGATTGAAGAGTTGATTCTAGCATCAAAACCTGTAAAAATGACGATGCGTATACACTAAAAATTCACGAAATTCACTCTCAGAATTGGGCTTAATGGCGGAGAGACGCAGGTATCATGGGAGATTCCTATCTAAATTGAGACATATCTCTCAGTGTTTCTGTGAAGAGAGTGACATATTAGACAGGAATCTCTTATGATACCTGCGTTGAACCGCCATTAGAACTTACCGTTATACCAGTTATGTGAGTTTATTACTGAATTTTAGACTTTTTAATGGGATTTTCGTGATTTTCGCTGGTTATTACATCAGATTAGACTATTCATTTGCTTACAGCAAAAGTTTTCAAGAGCCCCATTACGACTATGACGATTTTATATGACTGTTCCAAAAACGATTATAAACATAGTTTGAACTAATAACCTATGTTTATAATCGTTTTTGGAATATTTACTATGAGGATTGCAAATTTGAATGTTTCCAAAGTCGTAAAACAAAATGTAAAGCAGTGGTGGCTTGTGCGATTTGACAACAATGGATTGTCTCCATATTAAAACTGTGTAAAATAATCGATTTTTGGTTATTATTACTATCATGTGCGCCTCACTTAGTATCGATCTTTTTGCATAGATTTAAATGGCAAAAGAGCACGGTTGCCAGATTGTACGAGCAGCCGGTGATTCGGGTGTAAGGGTGATTCATGCAGAAATTTTACAATAAAACCGATGAAATCACTTTTAAAATTCTACGTCGCGTAATATTTGTCGTACATAGACATACGCATTTAAAGTCGCCACTCCACACAGCGGCGGAGCGATGAGTCAATGAGAGAGGCCGGATATGTCGCAAGCTTTAAAACGTATATCTTTGTTAATACGCAACAAAGAGGTTTAAAAGTGATTTCATTGGGTTTTTCGTACAATTTTCTACTAGAATCACACCCTTCGTTGTTTGTTTTTTGACTGCGTGAAAAATTTAAAATTGCATTTTTAGTCATATCGTTTTCCATCCGACTTGTAGGTGTAAGTAGATTTTTGTAACTTTTCAGGAGAGCGCGAACACAAATTGACTGACTTCTTGGCATGAATGACTTACGCTGAACTATTGAGAACCAGCGGGCCGATCATTTACTTTATCGTTAAACCGATCGTTGACATTGTCTATGAGTGATTCTATTGGTCGAAAATTGTAAAACTTTGCCGTTTCTACGGTAACCATCGTTAAGAGTCTTGTTATATAAAGACTATTCATGAGTAACCTTTAAATCAGCGGTTCCCAACCGTGGTCCGTGGACCGAGTTTTGGTGGTCCGCGAAGACCTTTCCAGATTTTTCCCGTTTTTTTTTTTTTTTTCGCCGAAAGTGGCAACGTTGAATTTGTGACTATATTAAGTAGATTCCATGAATCTACTTATTGCGGAGGGTGCGATGTTGGATTTTTCGGGAAATTTTATCAAATGAGCACGTTTCATGGTCCCCTGAGTGAGAAAATACCACTCGTTGAAAATTGTATATATATATATAATATAATATATATCTTTATATGTATGTTTCAGCCAGTTTTACCGTTTTTATGTCCCACGATCCTGTTCGTAATTTTTGGTTTTTATTTTTGAAATTTGTCTCAACTATTCGTTGGGTTTAATTCTTGGATGAGTTCGAAGATGGTGTAAATCCGACAGTTAGTTTTCGCGTTATGGGCCGTGTTTGAGTCGTAAAATGTGTTTATGAGGTTTATTTTTAGGAGTGTTTGTTTTGAGTATTTTTTTTGGGAAAATTTATGTTGGCCGTTTTGTTACGCAACTTTTTTACTCGAGTCATTTTTTCGTGTTTTGCGTTGTAAGCGAGTTATAGTGATGTGTTTTTCGGGTTTTTTGGCAGTGTTTTTATATGAAGAAATTGTTTTTTTGTATCGTAAATTTTAGTACACTGCCCCGCAAAAAAACCGGCTCACCTGGCGCGCTGGATCATTCCGCTCGAAAATGCAAAAAAATTACAAAATTTAAAATCGTCATAACTTTTGAACTAAGAGAGCTAAAAATATTTCAAGGCCAGGTTCGGATTTCTCATACTCTCTAGTTTTTTATGCATAAGCTTAAACTTTTTTTCCGTAATTTTTACGCCCGTATGAAGAGTTTTTCCAAACCCTCGCGAAAACTGTTTTTTTGGAGCACATCTGTAAAAAGTTACTCAAAATTCTCACATCTCTTTGGGATAAAGTAGCATAGATAGACAAAATCTGAGACATGCATCAGATTCCTCAGAGTCAGGGCTATCGACCTGGTTACCTCAGTTTTGTCTACAAATTTTTTTAGGGTCGGAAAATGCACTTTTCCGAGACAATGTAAAACCGCTTCTGAACACCCAGTTTACACATGCGAAAAGATGTTAAAAGTTCAAACCGTCATAACTTTTGAACCAAGAAAGCTAAGAATATTTCAAGGCCAGGGTCGGATTTCTCACACTCTCTCTCTGTTTTATTATGCATAAGCTTAAACTTTTTTTCCGTAATTTTACGCCCGATTGAAGAGTTTTTCCAACCCTCGTGAAAACTGTTGTTTTTTTTTAGCAAATCTCTAAAAAGTACTCAAACTTGCCACATCTCTTCGGGCAAAAAGAGCATAGATAGACAAATCTGAGACATGCATCAGATTTCTCAGAGTCAGGGCTATTGATATGGTTACCTCAATTTTGTCTATCAAATTATTTCAAGGTCGGAAAACGCTCTTTTCCGAGACCATGTAAAAACCGCTGCTAAAAACACAGTTTACACATCCCGCTCAAACATGCGAAAATATGTCAAAAGTTCAAACCGTCATAACTTTTGAACCAAGAAAGCTAAGAATATTTCAAGGCCAGGGTCGGATTTCTCATACTCTCTAGTTTTTTATGCATAAGCTTAAACTTTTTTTTCGTAATTTTTACGCCCGTGTGAAGAGCTTTACCAAACCCTCGCGAAAACTGTTTTTTTTGTAGCAAATCTCTAAAAAGTACTCAACTTGCCACATCTCTTCGAGCAAAAGTAGCATAGATAGACAAAATCTGAGACATGCATCAGATTCCTCAGAGTCAGGACTATCGACATGGTTACCTCATTTTGTCTATAAAATTATTTCAAGGTCGGAAAATGCTCTTTTCCGAGACCATGTAAAAACCGCTTCTGAACACACAGTTTTACACATCCCGCTCAAAAATGCGGAAATATGTTAAAAGTTCAAATCGTCATAACTTTTGAACCAAGTAAGCTAAGAATATTTCAAGGCCAGGGTCGGATTCCTCACACTCTTTAGTTTTTTATGCATAAGCTTAAACTTTTTTTCGTAATTTTTACGCCCGTGTGAAGAGCTTTACCAAACCCTCGCGAAAACTGTTTTTTTGTAGCAAATCTCTAAAAAGTACTCAAACTTGCCACATCTTTTCGGGCAAAAGTAGCATAGATAGACAAAATCTGAGACTTGCATCAGATTCCTCAGAGTCAGAACTATCGATATGGTTACCTCAATTTTGTCTATAATATTATTTTAAGGTCGGAAAACGCTCTTTTCCGAGACCATGTAAACGGGCCATGTAGCGGGATGTGTAAACTGTGTGTTCAGAAGCGGTTTTTACATGGTCTCGGAAAAGAGCATTTTCCGACCTTAAAATAATTTTATAGACAAAATTGAGGTAACCATGTCGATAGCCCTGACTCTGAGAAATCTGATGCATGTCTCAGATTTTGTCTATCTATGCTCCTTTTGCCCGAAGAGATGTGGCAAGTTTGAGTACTTTTTAGAGATTTGCTCCAAAAAAACAGTTTTCACGAGGGTTTGGAAAAACTCTTCACACGGGCGTAAAAATTACGGAAAAAAAGTTTAAGCTTATGCATAAAAAACTAGAGAGTATGAGAAATCCGACCCTGGCCTTGAAATATTCTTAGCTTTCTTGGTTCAAAAGTTATGACGGTTTGAACTTTTAACATATTTTCGCATGTTTGAGCGGGATGTGTAAACTGTGTTTTTAGCAGCGGTTTTTACATTGTCTCGGAAAAGTGCATTTTCCGACCTTTAATAATTTTATAGACAAAATTGAGGTAACCATGTCGATAGCCCTGACTCTGAGGAATCTGATGCATGTCTCAGATTTTGTCTATCTATGCTCCTTTTGCCCGAGAGATGTGGCAAGTTTGAGTACTTTTTAGAGATTTGCTCCAAAAAAACAGTTTTCACGAGGGTTTGGAAAAACTCCTCACACGGGCGTAAAAATTACGGAAAAAAAGTTTAAGCTTATGCATAAAAAACTAGAGAGTGTGAGGAATCCGACCCTGGCCTTGAAATATTCTTAGCTTTCTTGGTTCAAAAGGTATGACGGTTTGAACTTTTAACATATTTTCGCATGTTTGAGCGGGATGTGTAACTGTGTTTTTTAGCAGCGGTTTTTACATTGTCTCGGAAAAGTGCATTTTCCGACCTTAAAATAATTTCATAGACAAAATTGAGGTAACCATATCAATAGCCCTGACTCTGAGAAATCTGATGCATGTCTCAGATTTTGTCTATCTATGCTACTTTTGCCCGAAGAGATGTGGCAAGTTTGAGTACTTTTTAGAGATTTGCTCCAAAAAAAACAGTTTTCACGAGGGTTTGGAAAAACTCTTCACACGGGCGTAAAAATTACGGAAAAAAAGTTTAAGCTTATGCACAATAAACGAGAGAGTGTGAGAAATCCGACCCTGGCCTTGAAATATTCTTAGCTTTCTTGGTTCAAAAGTTATGACGGTTTGAACTTTTAACATCTTTTCGCATGTGTAAACTGGGTGTTCAGAAGCGGTTTTTACATGGTCTCAGAATGTGCATTTTCCGACCCTAAAAAATTTTGTAGACAAAATTGAGGTAACCAGGTCAATACCCCTGACTCTGAGAAATCTGATGCATGTCTCAGATTTTGTCTATCTATGCTATTTATCCCAAAGAGATGTGAGAAGTTTGAGTAACTTTTTACAGATGTGCCCCAAAAAACACAGTTTTTGCGAGGGTTTGGAAAAACTCTTCATACGGGCGGAAAAATGACCAAAAGAAAATTTAAGCTTATGTACAAAAAATTAGAGAGTATGAGGAATCCGACACGGGCCCTTTGAAATATTTTTAGCTCTCTTAGTTAAAAAGTTATGACGATTTTAAATTTTGAAATTTTTTTCGCTTTTTCGAGCGGAATGATCCAGTGCGCCAGGTGCGCCGGTTTTTTTGCGGGGCAGTGTATACAGGGTGCCCCAAAAATTTGATAGTAAATATTTTACCACGTTTTTTTGGGGCCAAAATAAGACTTTTTTTAAGTAGATTCCATGAATCTACTTATTGCGGAGGGTGCGATGTTGGATTTTTGGGGAAAATTTTTATCAAATGAGCACGTTTCATGGTCCCCTGAGTGAGAAAATACCACTCGTTGAAAATTGTATATATATATATATATATATATATTTTTATATGTATGTTTCAGCCAGTTTACCGTTTTATGTACCACGATCCTTTTCGTAATTTTTGGTTTTTATTTTTGAAATTTGTCTCAACTATTCTTTGGGGTTTAATTCTTGGATGAGTTCGAAGATGGTGTAAATCCGACAGTTAGTTTTCGCGTTATGGGCCGTGTTTGAGTCGTAAAATGTGTTTTTGGGGTTTTATTTTTGGAGTGTTTGTTTTGAGTATTTTTTTTGGGAAAATTTATGTTGGCCGTTTTGTTACGCAATTTTTTACTCGAGTCTTTTTTTCGTTTTTTGCGTTGTGAGCGAGTTATAGTGATGTGTTTTTGGGGTTTTTTTGGCAGTTTTTTTATATGAAGAAATTTTTTTTTTGTATCGAAAATTTTTAGTATATATCGTGGAGAATGTTTTTAGTTCATATGCTTTTTCCCCTCGAATTTTCCTTGTGTTTTACGTGTTTTACGAGCTATTTAGTTTCTTATGGGATTTACAAGTGAAAGACAAGGATGGTTTATTGGTATAATTGCTCTTTCTTTGTTTTACACGTACACTGTTGCTTAGGTACGTTATTTATTTATTTTCTTGTTTTATCAGCTGCTCTTATACAGATTTATTTCTCATTAGCGTTACAAAGATTACACATTTTTCTATCTTGGTACTATAATCTTTTCTTATGGGCATTTTTTTGTAAATGCGTTGAACAGCTGATAAAAAAAAAAATTTAAAAATCCAAAGAAAATCAAAAAAACCTATTTATTAAAATTTTTGAAAAACTTATAAAACCTAGCTTTTATTTCTCACTTGCATTGAAAAGATTACACATTTCTCTATTGGTAATATAATTTTTTTACAGTAATATTTGAATTTTGAGCAGCTGATATAATAAAAAATAAAAAATCAACGAAAATTATAACCTATATTAAAATTTTTGAAAAAATGATTTAACCAAGCATGGAATCTACTTGTCTTACCGGCCTGCCGGGAGGCATTTTTCCCATGAAACGTGTCCGAAAATGCCCCCCCTCGGAGCTACAGCCTCCCAAAGTTTTAAAAAAAATCGGTTTTTCTTCGATTCTAGCAACGGATCTGCGTAAAAATGGATGAAAATTGGTTTCCGAAAGTAACTTTAGGCGTTCTTTCCGATTCCGTGGTCGAAAACTCCCGAAAGGGTCAAGAAGGGGGGGTTTGAGGGGGGTTCAAATTTTAAATTGAATAATTTTTTAGTGCTCCGTAAGAAAATGAGAGAAGTAACAAAAGAATATGATGAAACAAAACAAAAGGAACATTTTTGATCTCTTGTGTTTTTTTCATAAGACGCACGAAAAACGAGTAAAATCGATTTTTCGCCGGGAGCGCACAGCCCGTGAGCGCTGCTCTGTGCACTCAACTGACTCAACGATCGACTCGACGCAACGCGGCACTGAAACAGCGCTCTCGGGCTGTGCGCTCCCGGCGAAAAATCGATTTTACTCGTTTTTCGTGCGTCTTATGAAAAAACACAAGAGATCAAAAATGTTCCTTTTGTTTTGTTTCATCATATTCTTTTGTTACTTCTCTCATTTTCTTACGGAGCACTAAAAAATTATTCAATTTAAAATTTGAACCCCCCTCAAACCCCCCCTTCTTGACCCTTTCGGGAGTTTTCGACCACGGAATCGGAAAGAACGCCTAAAGTTACTCTTGGAAACCAATTTTCATCCATTTTTACGCAGATCCGTTGCTAGAATCGAAGAAAAACCGATTTTTTTTAAAAACTTTGGGAGGCTGTAGCTCCGAGGGGGGGGGGGGGGGGGCATTTTCGGACACGTGTTCATAGGAAAAAAAAGTCTTATTTTGGCCCCAAAAATACGTGGTAAAAATATTACTATCAATTTTGGGACACCCTGTATAGTGGTTTCTGAACGTTTTTAAAATGCGCATCGTTATTTTCGCAAAGGACCTTATTCAAAATGGGCAAAATTGGCCCATGACGGATTTTCACCGGCTTTTAGTACGTGATAGAGGTACGTCTCAGGAGCACGAAGATGACCAGTTTTTTGCTGAACACCGCCTGGGAGCGGAGAGGGGGCAGGGGGTCAAAGTCAGAACCTTCATTCACCCATAACTTTTGAACGAAACAAGATATTGAGATGCGGTTTACGTAAAAAGATAGTAGATGGAGAGTTTTTTATTTTCATATGCATGGTTTTGCGTTTTCATTGATTTTTTCTCAAAATATGCCCATTTTTCTATTTTTTTTTTTTTTGTTAAATGAAAAAAATGAATTTTGGACTGTAATAAATAGAGGTTCAAGACGAATCTGTTCAAATAACTTTCTTGAAGAAAGCTAAAGAAATGAGCTATCAAATGGCGCAAACCGCGTTCAGGAGAAATGTTCTGTTATTGCGCAACAGCGTTTCAAAGTTGATAGGGTCGCGCCCGACGCGCGCCTCGCACACCTATATACCGACGCGTCACAGTATGTGTATAGCGCCATAAACTCACATAGCAGCGCTTTTCATGATCAATGCTGACTCTTTTTCGCTTTCTTTGCGTAAATGGTGGGTAAAATCGTACCTATGAACAGTTAAATGAATCCAGTATTAAGGATAACATAGTTTTTTTCTTTTTTCTCAATGTCCGGTTGTCCACAGGGGCGTAGCATGCCATTTGGCAGCAATGCATCTTGTCCATTTAAACCTATGTAATAGATCGAATGCAAGGATGTTCACTGAACACTCAGTACTTCGATATTTTTCATGGGTTTCAAAAGTACGAGACAGACCCATTGAAACGAATAAATAAAAATAAAGTGAAGAGTTGGCAACGTTCTGACGCAGTCTCGACGGTGGATGGCGGAAAATGTTTTTCTTCCTCGGCGACAGATGAATAGATGACCTATTAGCGTGGGCCGACCGCTGCGCGACGCGACACTTTGCCGTTGCCGCGCGCGCGCGCGCACGTCGTGTTGCGGCCCGCGCCCTGTTGCACTGAAGTCGCGGGTCGTGATGTGGTCGGCGTGCGTCTGGAATGTCTTGATACGGGTCTGAGATTAAAATTGGGGCGACACTGAATTCAATTGAACGCTAGAGGATACAGTGCACGTTCATGCTCATACTCTAGAACATGCTCCGAAATTTGCTTCTGCACCGAACTGAATATAATGAAACAAATGTTCAGGAAATGAGTGAGCTGCATGGCTGCAAACTGCAAAGTGTGCATCCTCAACGAAAACAAACGTACTGTGGGTGACATCAATGTGCAACGGTGCGGTCAATATCCGAATTGCGCTTCGTACGCGCTCAAACGGATTTGATCAAACTGCAGAATTGCCAACCTGACACTTCCGAAATTCAAACATATAAACTTGACCAAAACATCTTAACCCTTTACTGCATGATTTTTTTTTTCAATAAAATAATTTTTTTTCAGTACAATTTTGATCCTTGAGACAGGGAAAAATAGTGAAAAAATTCTTTCCATTATATTTCATTGGTAAAGAGCCTGAATATTAATTGTTCCAAATATGGCCTTACCCGCATTTAGGTATCCATGCAACTGAAAATAAAGTTTTCAGGCTAAAAAAAAAAAAAAAAAAAAAAAAAAAAAATTAAAGTAGTAAAAAATAAGTTAGTAAGTTTCAATAGTTGTTTTTTTTGTATATGGTACCCCTGCGTTACTCCCAAACATAACAATGAAAATCGGAAAATCTCTATCAGATTTTCAGTGAGCTATTGTCAACCACTCTGCACGTTCTCTATCCTGTGCTGCGCGCTCTAGGACAAAATCGACAATTCTTACTCGTTTAGTATCTGTTCCTCATGTGACCCACCATGCAGCGACAGTACAACGCAAGTCCCCTACTTTTAGATAAGGCTTCAAATTAATTGTTCCAGATCTTGGCTCATCTGCAGTTAAGGGTTAAAAACGGATTTTGATGGTTTTGTTGACTGTAAATGGCGAACAGATGACTCACCATCCATCGTCAAATAACTCTGCACTTTGATGGGCCGTCAAACTGCACAGTTGTTTGACGAAGGGAACATCAACCAAACATGCAACGGTTGTCTCACCTGCCGTTTGTGGTGGATTTCGGTTAATCGATTGCTTGTTTAACGATCCTTGTTTGATCGTGTACGAAGCGTCGATAAAACAGTTTTGGTCAAACAAGCAATCAATGTACCAAACTGCACCACAACGTAGATCCATTTTATAGGTAAAGCCACGATAGTGAGCCTATAGGTAGAATATTTGCTTGAATCCAATTTTTATCGTGCAGTTATCACTAAAACCTCCCCAGCATAATGCAGTGAAACCGTATGAAACAAACAAAGGTTATAAACGACTGAATGTGGTTTTGTTGTACCTAGAGTATTACACTATACATAGATGACAAATTCTGATCGTATTTTGAGAGATTTAGCATCTATGTTATTAGAGTTCTACATTACATCGATATTCAGAGCTGATGAGGAGACTTTCGTAGAGCATTATCAAAACCAGATGAGGGAGGCGATCGGTGAGATAACGATATACGCGTGATGAATCATAGAGCAACGGTGGTACTCATCTAATTAAACCCGGCTTATAGTACTTGATAAGCTACCTCAAAGATTAATTACATGCTTTTTGAAGCGTTCACTCTGTATTAAACCCACGGAACCAATTGCGTATATCTTTATCAAATAAACTAGCGGTATATCTATAGGACTTTTTAGTCGTTCTCTTTCTTTGTCTATTTGAACGCATGTGTTAGAGAAGGAAAGAGAGAGGGTCTGTCACGTGACTTCAGCCACTGTTTCTCAGAGCTGCCATTTTGGGTATAATTAGTGACATTTTTCAATTCACCGGTGATTCCACCGGTTGAGGAAAGATTGACCTCAGTGTATCACTGTATAATGCACTAAAATACACTCGCATCTGTAATCAATTCTCAACCGGTGGAGTCGTCGTTGACTTAAAAAAAAAAAACTTGCGGATATTTTAATAAACAAACAGCGTTTCCACCGATTGAGAAAATATTAAAGATCAGAGTGTTTTCTTCCAGTCGCTGAACTGAACTGTGTAATCTTTCCTCAACCGGGAAAATCATCGGTCAATTAAATAATGTCATCAATTAATCGCTGCAGCTCTGATGTTTCTGACCTTTTTTTTGATACATCCTGTCAAAAGGGGAAAGAGAGAGAAGGACAAAGTCCTGGATAAGGTTAAGACCAGCGCAGCGGGAAGGCAGTAGATTTCAGGGGTCCAAGGTCGATCAGGGTTTCAGGGGTCCAAGAGCTGCGTTGCGAGACATCACAATGGGCAAGGCGCGAAAACGTTGCGCATCAAAAATCAATCAGTTGCGCAACGAGACTTCATCTATATCTCTCTCTCTCTCTCTCTTTTCTCCATTGAAACACGTGTATGTTAGACAATTGACAAAGATAAAGCAGGAGATGAAACTCCCTTTTTTTTTATCATTTTTCTACCTAGACATTCAAAGCAAAAATTAGAGCTATGCAAGTGATTCTGACTGTGACAAGGAATCAATAGCTTTGTAACATGGATTTCCGGACTAGAATCGATTTGAAATTGAACCCGCGCGCTTTATTTTCATCGGTCGTGTTTATTAGATTAAAATTGAACAAGCTTTTTACCTTGATTTTAGCAGCTTTATTTACCAACACTGACTGAATGAATATTTACATTGAATACTCAGCGAAGTATTTCATTAAACATGGTTTTAAAGCGTTTTTTTTTTTTTTTTTTTTTTTTTTTTTTTTTTTTTTTTTTTTTTTTTTTTAAGCGACCCCCCGCATACAAAAGCAAGTTGCGTAGCACTGCTTTTACATCGCAAATTTTATGTTGGCTATAATGTAAGAGATGTTTCAATGTTGTCCAACAGAGAGGAAAACAGCGGAGAGAGAGAGAGAGGGAGAGAAAAGAAGAAAGGTTTTATTAAATAATAAGTTAAGTAAACACTTAAAGGGTCTGAAACATTTTTCATTTTGCGCTGAAGAATGAAAGCGAGGGGTATCTACAAGTCGAGGACTTCTTCCCTCTCCCTAAACCCCTCGCTTTTTCATCCCTCTTCACCTCCTCAACATCTTTCATTCTTCTTTCTCAGCGTTGCAAATCTTTCGTTTTGAATGTTACTGTGTGTCTTTCGTTTAGTTCATTAATTTGATTTTAAATATTGAATTTATTAACTTTTTTTTTCCTTTCTTTTTCTCTTTCTTCTTCCATAACGATACACATATTACATTTTATTTTTCCTCAATATTTGTTTTCTTTTTCATGACAGGCGTGGGCACACTATGGTCTGACATATTCAAAAAATGGCCAAAAAAGTTAAAGTAAATTTCTCATCAGCTTATCATTTATAAACTTTTAAGACCAACTTTGATCGCAAAAATCGAAATCTTACTATTAATAATAAGTTATTTAAACCTAGACATGTGAGTGGAAAGTTTTAAGTTAAGCTTAAGGTGATTCTTTAGCGTTTAGTGCCGATTTCTGCCAGCAGAGCGCTACCGTTCGGTTAAAGTCAAATTACAGGCCAAAAGTAATTTATTTCTAAGAAAACGGAATGTTAGTTACCAGATAATCATCTGAAGAGTGTCTCTGCAAAAAATCTCGTCAATAACTTTAAAAATAAGGCTAGAAACACCAAAAAATGGAATATCGCGAATCGATTCTCGTATCAAAATGCGATATTTTATTTATTGGTACTTTCAGCCTTATTTTCGACGTTATTGACGAGATTTTTTGCGGAGAAACTCTTCAGATGATTATCTAGTAACTGACACTCCGTTTTCTTAAAATAAATTACTTTCGGCCTGTAATTTGACTTTAATCGAACGGTAGCGCACTGCTGGCAGAAATCGGCCCTAAACGCTGAAGATTCACCTTAATATGTCGAAAACGATAGTTTTTATGACTTTTTTTCACTGATTTTTGTTCACTTCCTTACGATCTCAAGACCTTAGTGCGGCGGGCAGGCTGATTTTGACAGACGACACGAGGTATCGGAACTCGATTAATAAAAATGCTTTAAACGGCATCACTTGACCAAACAAACACGACATTTGTTTCAGACGAATGACTATGTCTTGTTTGCTTAATCACGAGACGCTGCGCCATTTAAACCAATGGGATACGTCGATTCACGCTTGATTCGTCTCTTGTAATCTGAAAGTTTAGAATCAGCCACCGGCGCTTTGTGACAGTGCACAGCTGCTCGTAAGCCCAGCCGAGCCCGGATATTTTTCTATGGTTTTTTGTGCATAAGGGATTTTAGTTCTTTTCAAGTTAGATTCCACTTCAGTTGATTTTTTGCTCCTGTTGTTTCGCTTTTGTCCACGTTTGAAGTCCCCAAGCGGGCGGAAAATTCTCCTATCTTTTGCGATGGAATTTTTCATTATTTTGTTGGTTCAGCTATTGAGAAACTTAACGATGGTAAGCCTATAGCAACACTGCAACAGCCAAGTCGCAATATTCGACCAATAGCGCCTCACACAGATAGTTTTAACTACGGTTTAACGTCAAGGTAGATTAACGCAGGGCGATGCATTAGCCTTTTTGAAATGCCGTGTGAGATATTCTTGTCTGGGGAGCTTAAAGATTAGCAACGCCAGTCGGTTCAACGGCTCAGTAGAGCTAGTTCAAAAGTCGGTGATCGTGAACCGAAATAAAATCATCTATCAAATGGAGTACCCTCAAATACCGACCCAGTAAATTGGAGAAAAAGAAACAAAAAGTAGTTCACTGTGGGACAAAAGTCGGTTTACAACATCTTTGTTTTATTATTGAAATTTTCATGCATCGTCCTGAATTAATCCGAACAATCCCATTGGTTTAAACTGAATAACAGGACAGATTTGAAATCGAGTATTTCAGGAAAATGACTCTTTCACCCTATAGAGTCCCAACATACTACGAGAGTGACGCCATGTCATATTCTTCTTCTTCTTCAAAGAATGAAGAAGATTAGATCAATGGAGCCTCCAAGAGGCAAATTACGAATGGCGGATGGTGCGGTCTTTGCGCTTTTGCCGCTATTTCGGTATTCCTCAGTGGCGTAGCGTGCAATTTGGCAACATTGTACTGTGTCCGTTTAAACCCATGTAAAAAGTCGAATGAAAAAGTGTTCACCGAACATCCAATAGTTCGATTTTTTTCATGGGTTTAAATGGACGAACTACAACGTTGCCAAATCGCACGCTACGCCACTGGTATTCCTTATAGGTTACGTTTCGATTCTTGACAATAACGGTCGTAATTTAAAGAGATAATGTTCTCCGAAATGAAATTTAGACAGAACAAAATTTAACAATAATTACCGCAGTCACCGTTACTGTAAATGAGTAAAAAATCGAGTACTCGGAAAGTAAGCAAACCACTCGACATTTGCATTTGCCTCTGGAGGCTTTCGTGACAGCCTAAATCAGCCAAATCAGAGACGGATTTCAACATGGCGCTTCTCTCATAGTATATAGAGACTCTACTCCATCCATCAAGTGACTCAAAATCTATCTTATAACGCCGTTTAAACCATTGAGATTGGTCGATTCTCGCTACCCTAGTCGAAATAAACCTCAAGGCCCTCAAGAGAAAAGCCCTCATTGTGGGTAATTGGAACAGAGGGCTTTGAGGGTGCCCTCAACGAATCTTGAGGGCGCCCTCAAAAAATCTTGATGGTTTTTCCCGGATACGTTCGGGGATGATATGGGGCGTTAATGGGGAGGGGGTGGTGGGGACGGGATAATATTGGGGATAATATTGGGGATTTAAGTAGTCGACAAAAAGTAGACTTGTATGTACTAACTCAAACTTCAATGGTCACATATTTTTCCTACGTTGTACCGACCTGACCGGGATTCGAACCCGTAACCTTCCGATCCCTAATCCTATACCCTAACCGATACACTGTTCTGACAGTTGGTGATATGAGACGAAATTCGGGTATATAAGGTTGCGCGGACGTCTGAAAAGAAAATACGCTTTGTTTTTGTCCGATTGGCGTGAAACTTGGTGTCCCCGTGTATTTTTGGTCGAGGAATCCGAATCTGCTATCGGATTTCTAAAATTAAATAAACAAAATAAAAAACTTTAATTTTTCTTTGTATCATGGTGCTAGCACCATCGGTCATGGTCATGGTGCCAGTGCATCATAGCACCATGAGCACCACGGAAAACATAGTGCCAGCTTCATCGGTCATGAAGCCGATCACAACATCGGTCATGGTGCTGTGTTGCTAAAATGTTTACCAGGGAAACTGGATAAACGAAACAGTGTTTGATGGTGGAGTCACACTGATTTTAATTTTGAACTGGAACCCTGGAGAATACGTAATGCATTCTTGAGCTTATTTAGCGCCTGGAGGTTATGTAACGGTCTCCTTTTCAGCTGGTCAACTTATCCAGCCCCTGGAAGTTATGTACTGGATTCTTGAGCTTTTGTGGCGCCTGGAGGTTATGTATATTGATTTAATTACACTTCTCCAGCCCCTGGAAGTTATGTAATGGATTTTTGAGCTTTTGTGGCACTTGAATGTTAGGTAATTAATTCTATCACATTTCTCCAGCCCCTGGAAGTTATGTAATGGATTATTGAGCATTTGTGGCGCCTGGAAGTTAGGTAATTGCTTCTATTACACTTCTCTCGCCCTGGAAGTTATGTAATGGATTCTTGAGCTCATTTAGCGCCTAGAGGTTATGTAATGGTCTCCTTCACACTTATCCAGCCCCTGGAAGTTGTGTAATGGTGTCTTGAGCTTTTGTGGCGCCTGGATGTTATGTAATTGATTCTATTACACTTCTCCAGCCCCTGGAAGTTATGTAATGGATTTTTGAGCTTTTGTGGCACTTGAATGTTAGGTAATTAATTCTATCACATTTCTCCAGCCCCTGGAAGTTATGTAATGGATTATGAGCATTTGTGGCGCCTGGAAGTTAGGTAATTGATTCTGTTACACTTCACAGGAGGCAAACAAATTAAAATTCAAAAATCATTCACTTGTTTCATGGAAAAAATACCACACTCACCCTGGATTGGGTTCCAAGAATCGTAGGATCGCACATTTTATGCTTCCTTGTCATCATATCACTTGATAATGATGTCCACAGGTTTCTGAGGACATTATATCAGCTGTCATCCTCAACAATTGTTGATGGTCCTCAAGCTTGGGAGAACGTTCAAACGTTGCATCATCATTTTGAGGGCGTCATCAAACAGTTTTTATTGGTTTTCAAGACCTTGAGGGCGTAATCGTGATTTTGAGGTCACCCTCAAAAGATTTTGATGGCGCCCTCAACAATGTTTGAGGGCCCTCAAGAATCTTGGTGGTGTCTTCATTGCCCTCAAAAGATTCTGAGGGCACCCTCAACAATATTTTGAGCCCTCAAGAATCTTGAGGGTGTCCTCATGATTTTTGAGGGCACCCTCAAAGGATTTTGATGGCGCCCTCAAGCATGTTTGAGGGCCCTCAAGAATCTTGAGGGTAACCTCACGATTTTTGAGGGTACCCTCAAAAACCGTTGAGGGTTCTTGAGAATCCTTGAGTTTATTTCTACTAGGGTCGTCTAGTCTCGTTCTTGTCCAAGAGAGCAGAATCAGTCCCCAGGAGCCAGAACTTCTGAGAGTTAGATATAGTAATCAACGTATCAGCTGTTAAAATTATAACCTATTTTCTATCCTTGAATGAGACACCTTTCAATAAATTGATGTACATAGCGTCGATCTTTTAAATATTTGGTTTTTTTTTTCTTTTATTTTTTTTTTCAGTGGCGGAGCGTGCAATTTGGCAGCGTTGTAATCTGCCCATATAAACCCACGTAAAAGGTCGAATGCGAAGGTGTTCACCGAACACTCAATAGTTCAATCTTTTACATGGGGTTAAATGGACACAGTACAACGTTGCCAAATTGCACACTACGCTACTGCCTTGAATACACGTTTTTGGTTTAAAATCGCAGCTTCCGTTCCCACTGCTCCAAGCAATGGCGTAGACGAAACATTAATGCATCATTCCATCCTCTCTTGACTTATTTTTTCTCTTCTCTTTCACCCTCTCCTTGTCTCCCCCAAACCACCTCTCTCTCTCAAACACCATCTCTTCCTCTCTCTTTCACCCTTTTTTCGCTCTAAATCACATTTCCGAGTAATTCATTGTTATGATGTGTTTCTTACCGTCAAATCACCGTCCAACGTCCGTAAACCATCCCACACCGCACGTACCCAACCCCGCGCCCTCTACTTGCCCTTAAATCTAAAATTTCGCTTTTCTAGCTCTCAAGAGCGCAGATTTCTCTTTCGCGCGTCTTTTCTTCACCACTTACCTACGACCGTCAGCGTTTTCTGAGGATTTTATTTACTATTATAAAGAAAGAATTTTTTTTCGACCAGTGCGCGCGCACAATGCTCTGAAAAAAAAAGTTATGGGTCTGTTTTGTACTTTTGCTACAACAATATAGAACATTGATTTCTTACGTAAAATTTTAGAGTTACCTAATATTTCCTTGCAAAAACCGTGTTATTTTACCGATTCTAAGCTCAGACATGTATGAGTTTACAGGTTTCATGTTATCTTGCATCTTACTGTTATTGATAATTTTGCTTTTTATTCCGAAAATTGTGTCCGGGATATCCCATACTTTGATCAACTGTGCGTGGTTGCCAAATCAACGGACAGAATTTTTCTAAAGGGTCTGTGGCGTACTTTTTTTACAGCAATATAGAACCTTGATTCTTATACGTAAAATTCAGCAAAAATAACGATGCGTATATTAAAAACGTTAAAAAAAGTAAACATTAACTCAGAAAATCACTTTTATGTCAAACAGCTCGCGCTACAATAGACACTATTTGCACGTGCGCACAACACCACCGTGTTTATTTAACCCTTGTGAGCCTAAGGTATTTTGGTAACACAAAGGACTAAGGGGGGGTATTTTGTACCCCAAGGATATTTTCATGCAGCACAGTCAGTATCAATAATTTTGAAACTTTAATGAATGGATTATGTACTTAGTACCTTAAGAGAGTAATTTATGTGAAATTTGAGTAAATTTTTGCTATGTTGCCAAATTTACACCTACTTTTAAAAAAAAATGTCAAAATAAAAAAATGGAAAAAATGAAATGAGGTACCATGTTATTTTTCCATTTTGATAAATTTCCAATTTTTTTTCAATGATCTGACTTAATATTCTTAATCTACAAAAAATTTCCGTAAAATTCACTGTAATAGATGGTTCCAAACTTAAAACTGGCAGGACGAAGGGGGGGTTTATTTGTACCCCAACACTTTAAATTTCTATAATATCGACAAAAATTCATAAAAATTAATGAAATTTGGTAGACGTGTTCTAAGTATCCTAACTTAAAATGTCATGAAGTCCCAAAAAATTTTGAGCAGTTTTGACAAAATGGCGTCAAAAAAACTGGCCTGGGGTACAAATGTATCCCCCCTAAGGCTCACAAGGGTTAAACGACATCGTTAGTAACGCGATGGTTCCGTCTACAGTTGTATGTTGGTGATAGCATATACAGTCTAAAGCATCGCGGGTTGTTTGAAATGGAAGTGATTTTCTGCAGAGCTAATGAGCGGATTTTGAAAGCTTAACTGTGCGAATCGTTATTTTTGTCGAATTTTACGTTTGACTGAATGTATCATACTGCTGCAGCAAAAGAATTTTGGTAACAGTAGCATTCCTTACCTTGGTTCACATATATTTGGTATGATACTCTAACTTTGGAATTAAACTAGCTAGTGACCTGATCTTGATTATGGGTTGGAACATGGGCGAATCCAGCAATTTGGCAACCATGAATGCATCCCATTTGAACGAATTAAAACCATCGATCTTGAGGGGGCTATAGTCCTTTTACTAATCGATTGTTTCCCATGAATTCAAATAGGACCGATTCACAGTTGCCGAATTGCCAGACCTGCATTTGGGTTGGAAATATCAATTCATTTCGGTTTCGATTGAGCTCAGGATGAGCACGTTTGGTTGAGAAATTGTAATCTAATTTTTTTGCCGTTTTTCTACACTTTGAGACTATATAGTTAGCAGCGGGAAACCAGAGTTTCCGCCTTGAACGACGTAGCATCAAAGAATTGCACCGGCTCGGCGCGCGGCGCTCCATTTTGGTGAAATAGAGAATGCTTCGTATCCGTGCTGGTTTGAATTTAAATTCTTTCTCAAAATCCGAGGGAGCAAGGCTTTTTTTGTAATGTAGTGAGCGCTAATTTGTCGCTTGGATGCCACGGGATTTGATAGGGCAAAAATTAGGCACAGCTTTGAATCACTTGATCTTGGTTCGTGTTTGATCTTTTTTTTTTCATGTTGTGATCTTATGCAAATTTCCCAAGGTGAATGGGCATCATCACCAGCCCATCATTTGCACCCTAACAGCACACATTTTCATTATATTATTTATAATCATCTAAGTTTCAATGCTTTTAAAAACGTCAGCGACAATTTTTTTGCGACGGTTTGATAGGCACATACAATGTTTAAAAATATATTTAGTAACATGTTTACACTCAAGTGTTTCACCCAATTTGTCCCAGAATCGTATTTTCTGACTATTTGCGTCATCTGTTGGTTTTCTGTAAAGCTCATTACCTCGAGGATCATACTATGGAACAAGAAATGCTATGAATCATTATTAGGATCACCGGTAAAAGTCCTGTCACCGTAAATACCAGGGTATGTGTGAAAAAAAAAAAAAAAATCTAGGCAAACATTTCAATAACGGCTCCGAATTTTTCTAACCTCCAAATTCGGCTCGAATTGTAATCTTTTGAAAAACAAGTGGAACAGATGACCCACACTAAAAAATAGCCTATACCAAAACCATGACGATTTATGTGAACCTATATAAGGGATGATACAGTGGGTCTGTTGCAAACTTTTGCTACAGCGCTACAGAGTGATCAATCTCATGTAAAATCGCGTGAAAAGTTCATTGGTGGCAGCAGAAAGTCATAAAATGCAATAACAAACTCACAAGAGGCTTTTAACTAAAATCCATGATGGCGGTAAAATATCGAGGAACCTGTATGCAAGCACCATGAATATCCAAGATGGCCAACCTAACAACATCGATCACGACCAATCACAATGCAAACAAACTCATAACCTCGGATGCGGCGAGGTTGTTAATGTTGGCCATTATGGATGTTCACGGTGCGTGCACACAGGTTGCTCAATATTTTACCGCCATCTTGGGTCTCAGTTAAACGCCTCTTGTGAGTTTAATACTGCATTTTATGACTTGCTGATACCACCAATGGACTTTTCACGCGATTTTACTTAAGATTGAACACCCTATATCGCTGTAGCAAAAGTTTGCAACAGACCCATTACCCGAATTCTATGGTTTTTGTATCATAGTTCTTGAACATTTTGATGAAATTCTAGTTCTACAAAAACCATATTCTGGTATTAAAAATAGCTTTTTTTGGTCAAAGAACTCGACTTTCTGTGGTTCACATATCGTTCTGCTTCTGGTGATATTACTAGAATTTTGGAATACTGTTTTTCATTGCTCTCTTGGTTGGTCTTTTTTTATATTTTTTTTTATCGTTGATTTGTTTTGGACCCAGCGATTAGAGATGATCCCAAACACAACGGAAAACGAGAACAAGCCGCAAAAAATGATTTGCAGGCACGCGAACCCAGGGGGTTTGCTGCAGCTTTTGTGAAAATCTATTGAAGGATATCTTCTTTACAACATGAAATCCTTCAACTCGCACTGCGGTTAGTGCTGAAGTTGAAAATGGTTCATTAATATAAATTCATCCCCACTAAGACGCTCTTGAAGTTGAACCAATTATCTTGATAGAACAGAAAACTTACGAAGTTCAGAGAAAGTTTGAAAAACGCGAGAAAGTTTGAGGGAATTTTCGTCCTCTCCTGAATATCTTGATTCAGAGTTGCCATGAACGGGAAAAATAGAAAATCCCAAACAATAATTAAAATGAATCGGAAATATCGGGCAATGGGTCTGTTGCAAACTTTTGCTACAACGATTAAGAGTGTTGAGTCTAATGTAAAATCGCCTGAAAATTCCATTGGTGGCATCAGAAAGTCATAAAATGCAATAATAAACTCACATGAGGCGTTTAATGAAATCTAAGATGGCGGTAAAATGTCGAGCAACCTGTATGCATGCACCACGAACATCCAAGGATAGCCAACCTCACAATATCGATAACAACCAATCACAACGTTAACAAACACATAACCTCTATCAGCAGTGAGGTTGGTTGTCAAAGTTGGCCATCCTTGGATATTCACGGTGCATGCATACAGATTGCTCGATATTTCTCCGCCATCTTGGATTTCATTAAACGCCTCTTGTGAGTTTATTATTGCATTTTATGACTTTCTGATGCCACCAATGGACTTTTCAGGCGATTTTACATTACATTAAAAACTCTGAATCGTTGTAGCAAAAGTTTGCAACAGACCCATTCCCGTGAGAAAACATTTTAGTATATTGACATAATCGATGTAACGCGTACTGAGAGAATTCTTTTTTTATTCCGAGGTGTATCTCGTTTGTGGTAAAGAAACTGCATAGTGAAATATTGACTAAGGGGGAATTCCTTTAACCCAAGAAAAATGTCTGCTGCTACAAGTAAAAGATTCCTTGTTGTGACAGCTTGATTCTCTTTCATGCAATCAGAACTTTACTTCGCGAAAGGAAAACTGTCAAAAGTACGTAAACGTGTTTCCTTGTTTTTAAAGAAGTGATTGCTCTCAGTGAACGATTTGAAAATTGTGGTTTCAAACAAAGGCTGCACACGTGGCTCGGTTTAATTTTTTTTTCATGAATTTTTAATTAGAAGTAGTGATATTGGAATAGGAAAACTAATGCAATCTTTTTTCGATGATAATTTTTATTGCCTCGATTGGATTAATTTTTCATGACTAAATCAAGATGTAAACATCGAAACAAAGGAGATATAGGTAGTTTACCAATGTATTATAGTGGGTTTTAATCATACCTTTTACGAACATAAAATAAAAAAAAGAAACATGACTTGTATCGTGATTTTGAAGTTATATTTAGAAGATGTATGATCATATGGAACGTGTAACCATCACTCACAGATAATTGGAGAAAAATATACGAACAGTCTTTACTCATACATTTTTTGAATTTTATTTTAATTTTATTTGTCACTTATTTTTGTCGCCCTCAACCTCATTTTCGTTCTAAAAATTAAAAGGCCATGAACGTCATCATATTCGAAAGGCGATCAACATATTGACATAAATATATATCGTTCAACTTTTTACGTTTTATTGCCTTGATATTTACTTGGAAATGTTGTATTGGGCAATAAACATAGTATTGCTGTTTCTATGGAACCTTTGCTGACAATTGATCGCTTTTGACTTTCTATAAAACAATTTATTAAACTATGGAGAACTATTCAAATTGGCAACGTCGCATTTCGTCCACTTAACACTTTCAATACCACCCCCGATATTTATTTATTTTCATAACTCGATCTCTCATTGACAGCAAAAGATATTCCAAATTATAAAAATGTTGTCAAATAATTTTTTATGGCCGAGAGCCTTCAGTTACGAGGATAGGCAAAATGAACACCGTGGAGCACGAATATTTACCTCCCCACTAAATAAGCGAGTTATTGCTTTGATTACTACTCGTAATTTTAACTTGGTAGTAAAAAAGAGTTAAAGCCATGCACGGGGTTTAAATTTTTTGGGTGTTCACTATTAACGCGCATCTTAAAGTTTGACTTCAATTTGTGGCTTGAGAGCGACAAGAACCAACGTTGTCAGATTTACCTCCACGACACCTACTCACGGAAAACAATGATTGATTCAATTTATCATACTTGTGGTTGTTTTTTGGGCCCCAACCAAACGGTTTAGTAAACTCCACCGGAGGAATTTGATCGGCGTCGTCTAACAATCAAGTAAATTCTACATAACTATTGGGAAGTTTAGTCATGACTTTTTGTTGAGTTTTCCATGCATTTTGGTCTTGGCCAAAATCAATTTTAAAAATGGTAAATTTCATCAATCTTTTTTCTATGCGTACTTTTGGCATATATTTCTTGCAAATTAAAGTTAATCGATTTACTGGCGCCAGTGTCATTTTATTCTGCTTTCTATAAATTTTAAACCGTTTTCCATTTTTTTAAAATTTGAATCGCGGAACTTAGTATTATTTAGCTATTTTTATAAGGTTTTTTTTTTTTTTTTTTTTTTTTATTATTTTTCCCCATATTGAGCTATATTTTCAAATGGAAGGCTAATCAAAATGACGTGAAAAGGGTCAGTGAGACAGTCCACCTTGTCAAACATTTTGTCCCTGAGACCATAAAAAAACGCATGAATAATGGTCTTCTATACCAGCCTGAAAATTCCTCAAAATATCCCCGAAAGTTCCACACATGGCAAAAAAGCTCATTCAAATGAGCCCAAAAAGTCTTTAAAATAAATCCAAAAACTCCTAAAATACCTATGAATCAAAAGTCCATAACGCGCCTGGAAAGATTAAAAAAAAAACGCACAAAAATGTTATCTCAATCAATCTAAGAGCGACAAATATTTCCAACACAGAAAGAAAAAACCATAATTCCCAAACCTACGCATGACAACAGCATATGACACTAAACTGGATCGTGTTTTTCGAACTTGTTCTTTTTTTTATGCATCGATGGCAACCATTCGAATTTTGAATTCAAATCTCGAGGTGAATTTAAAATCAAATTGATGCCATGGATGCCAAAACACCCAAAAAAACAGTTTAGTCTTTTCGAAAATGTAGGTCAGGTTGGTTTTGTTAATCATATTCGATCGCGAAAATTCGCTTCAAGTTTTTTCTTCAAAAAAAAAGTTCAAAGATGCGAGTTACTATCATTTCTCAAGGTTTTCCGCATCCTCTTTTTTCTGCATTAACTTTAATATTGAATGAACGTTTCGATCAGAAACTTAACCCCCAAGAGGTCGTGCTCGCAATTGTGACACAAAACGTCGCGTGACTTTTAAAAAAGGCTATAAGTCTGCCAATTTAAGCCTAAAAATGTATGTATGTATACTCAATCGATAGAAAAAACCTCCTCAGTAACTTGAATGGCAGAAATTTCAAAAATTTCGACCCATTATTTTGCATATGGCGAAAAACTAAAAAAGGGGAAAATTAAAATGTTGCCACTTTTGAAAACACCAATTTTTTAGGCTCAACATTTGTAATGATGATTTCAAAGAAATATGCTTTTCTTTTTGTTTCTTTCTTAGAGGACGTATATTCAAGTTCAAATTTCAGAATTTTTGAAACTTAAAAAAAATGTTTCTCGATGTGTTTGCGTGGATGACAATCGTCATCCAGCCACTTTGACGTTTAGTAACTTCCAGGTTTTGAAAAAAAAAAAAAAAAGAAAAACTTCGGAAACCCTTGTCCATCCAAGAAGGGCAGCAACTGAAAATCTCAGCTTTTAAATTCAAATTCGCAAAAATATACGCAGAAACAAGAAGTGGGACGACGTATGTCATCCACGCGACCACTTGACGGTTAATGACGACAGAAAACCGTGTTGTAGTCATTTACCGCAGCGGACGTTTTTAATTGTTATTGCGGTTTCCTAAGCTCAGGGCCCCTGATACGACTCAAGCGAATTGCTCTCATGATCACTTCTCAAGAGGAGTCTTAGTAGTCGAGTCTTCTCCCCCTCCGATTTGCACGCAAGGGTTGAACTCCAGGTAAAAAAACCGTTCCGAAAGACCGCAAGACTGAAGTCGCCGCAGTCCTGGACTCTTTTGTAGAGAACAGACCATTTTCCCTCTTTCTTCTCCTTCCTTTTAACCGATGACAATTCAGTATGAATTCCTCTCATATTCTTATTTGAGAAGACTTGCCATCTTCTCCTTGTTCTCTCATCGGTTTGGAGAGCCATTCGGAAGGCTTGGATAGGAATTCGGATGGAAATTTCAGTGCACTCATTTCGCATCCACTTTTACATTTCACCTTTGTTTTTTCTCTGCCGTTCCTTGCTGTGTATTTCTCTCTTCTCGCCGTGTTTCCTTTGCGTATGATGAATCTCGCGCCGCTTCGCCTCTCATACACCCCCTCTCTTTGTTAAGTCCCCGTCTATCGGCCTATCTTCCTTCCCCCTCCCACCACTCACCCTATTGTCTTAACTTGTCTTGTCTCCTTTACTTTCTCCTTTCATCTTTTTAACTATGACCGCCGCAATCACGCATATGGAATTGTTAATATCTCTTGACCTACTGGACCGATTTTAATGAATTTTTTTGTAATCTTCTCGAAATTTTCTCCACTATCGTTCGAAGGGGGGGGAAAAATCAACCCCGATATCAGCGCTAAAAATAAATGTCACAAAGTGAGGCGCATCTGCGCAGTTTTCTTGCATTTGATTTTTGTTTTGATTGTTTCTCTGAGTATTTATTAATCTATTAATTTTGTTTTTTGTGTCTCTATCTTAATCGCTCTTATGAGCTTCCTTATGTCCCTCTGCTCTTGTGCGTTACAGTTTAGTTTCTTATCCCCCGAAGGATATTTAAATGGGGGTTGATGCACCGTGCTAAATCACACCAGCGGCTTTCGATATTTGTATTATCATTTTTTGGTGCCTTTAGGACGAACCTAGGATTTAATTTTACGGGGGGGGGGGGGGGCAAGGTTACAAATTATACAATCTTGCTCATGTGACTTCGCGTCACAAATTTGGTTGCGTGCACCGCGCAGTTCAAAATGTGCAGCCAAGGTGGCCGAAAAAGCAGAAAAACACGTCGACCCGCTCGGGAGACTTCGGCCGATACTCTCGAAATCGCTTGAGTGCTTTTTGTGTTTTTGCTTTTGTCGGCCACCATGGCTGCACTTTTTGAACTGCGTGCCGTTGAATTTGGGCGCGAGGTCAGATGAGTTAACTCGTATAATTGTAACCGGGGGGGGGGGGGGGGCTTGGTGAAAATTTTTAAAGGGGAAAAGGGGCTAGGAAAGACATTTCCCCCCAAAGCTCTGTAGAAAATTTACTTTTCTAGTCTTTTTCAACCTGCTTCTTTTAAACATTCTCTAAGAATTTTTAAATAAAAAAAAATAACTGTAAAAAACGTAGAAAATCACGGGTTTTTTCTTAAATTTAAACATTTTTCGCAACCATGTTGAGAATGCAACGTGTTATTTATTTACAAAATTCTAGGTTTTCTCTGCCCCACTCTGGTAAGATGATGTAGTAAACTCAAAATTGAACGTATGATTTAAGTGCGAAATATTCGTCACATGATCTTTCACAATTCCTTTTTACACACTTCAAAAGTCAAAGAAGGGGCTCACTGCATTTAAATCACTAATGTATCACATACATGTTATCAATGTTATCACATCATATGTGTACGTTTTTTACTCTCTCACTTCCTCTAGGGTAGAGATATCATGGAAAAGTAAAAAGTGAGTCATAGTAATAGTTACTCTGCGTCTGGTACGATGCACTCCGCCCCTTCCCCTTCCCCCTTCTTTGAAACTTTTTTTTTTTTTTTTTTTTTTTTTAAAAAATATTCAAAGCTCTCTGAAAATTTCTCATTTTCATAGAGCTCATTGTCAGCTAGTCTTCCTTTTCCCTTTTTCCCCCCTTTTCTCTCTAAATTTTTTTTTGGGCTGGGGGGATTTTAGCTATCTTACCGTGGATGTGCCCTCGTCTGGTCCACTATGATAATGCAGTCCCTCAAAATGAGAGGGATACCATTATGCCTGTCAATCAAGAATTAAGACCACAAAAAACTATTGTTTACTGTGTCATTTTTTTAAAGTTATTCAAACCCTTTAACAGAAACAATAAGGATGAACATTTTGGGGATAATCTTCAGTTACTTATTACATTAGATTTGAGGCAATTTTATTTATGACAGAATATCTCCTGGAAAGGGCTCGTAGTCAACCTCAATATCGGAGCCTAAAAAATGAAGTCTGTGAGGCTTTCCCTATCCCTAAACATGTTTTAAAGCCTTACATGCTCTCTGATACATTTTTCAAGTCACTTTAACCCTTGATTGTTACGAGTTTTGAATTTTTGGGTTGAAAGTCGTATTCTGCTGGATGTAGCGGGAAACTGATACCAAACTGTCGGGAGAAAAATTCATTCGTAAAAGATGCGCGATTCCTCTATAAGTTAATTTCTATCTTGGCTCTACCAGGCGTACATCTGTTAAAAATCAATTTTTCTCCCGACAATTTGGTATCAATTTCCGCGACACATCTAGCCGAATGCGAATTTCAAGTCAAAAACTCAAAAAATTTTAAGCAGCAAAAAATTTCATTTTCTGCCGGGATTCGCTCACTACTGGTGAAAAAGGGGCCTGACACATCCAGCCGGACAAAAGAGCGTCGGCCAAGAAACAATACACTCTGTTCTCAGGATAAGGATAAGCTAGTCAGGTAGTTCGGACTGTCTTCGGACTCATTTTTGGACACTTCGTCGGCTCGGACCCTTTTTCACTCCTCATTTTGACTACCAACTCAAAATTTAAATTTTTCCGGCATTCGCGATTTTTTCATAACTTACTTTAAATTCAAACTCTGCTCATTGTGCTTAAAAAATTGATACCAAACGGCGGCTCAAGATGTAATTTTTGAAAGATTGCGGCATTTCCCGATTGAGTGATTTCAGACTGCCGGAATCTTTCAAAAATTTCTTTTTGAGCCACCCATTGGTATCATTTTTCAAGCATGTCGAGCAGAATTTAAAATTTTAAAATCAGTTATTAAAAAATCAAACAATGAGTCCGACGAGTACACAGGAGTGGTGAACGGGCCCTGGCCAGGGCCGACCTCAACGTAGTCATTTTCGCATTTTTAAAATTTTCTGCCAACTGCAGTCAAATAGTAAACAGACTATGCTCTAAGTTTCTATGCGTGCAGCGTTGCAAAGTATACTCTGTCCTGGATAAGAAGAAACTTGGCGAATCAGTGCGACACTTTTAGTGTCCACTGTAGGGAGCACCAGGCTCTGCTGGGTCTAGCTAATGTCCCTATCTATTCTTTCACTAAAGCGGGTCAGACTTTTAAAATGATCGACGTTATCAACAAGGTTCTGCATAATTATAATTATTGTGCTGTGTCATAGACACTAGACAGTGCCGCTAAATTAACTCCTTTCAATAACGGCTATGATAGTTATGAGATAGATATCGAGTTGCATTCTTGCAAAATGAAGGCGCTTCGTCTTACTGACGGGAGTTGTGTGCAACAACAGACTGAGTGAGATATGATGGCGTTTCGAGAAATGTGCTTCGAACATTTCAAATGCTGTTACTGTAAATGTATACATACTATTCTCGTGATTTTCATTTTTTCTCCATGAAATTTTTGAGGTTACTCTTTGACATGCTTTGCATTCAAAAAAAAATGATTCGAGCAAGAAGTGACACAGTAAGCAGATGTCATTATTATTGCAAGGTTAGTTTTGACTCCATTCAACGAAAACTATTTTTTAAAGGCTGATTATTATTATTTTTTTTCACCAAGCCTAAAATGTCCCATCCCAACTTAATCTCCTTTTTTAAATCAAATTTTCAATAAAAATTGAGACAGTAAAGAAGTTTGAAAATTAAGGGCTAAAAATCTGGTAAAGTTCTAAAGTATGATCTATATTGAGGATATGTAAGGACATCTGCAACATGCCATATCATCTATCAACATGTGTATCATATGTCAACAATATCAGAAAAGTAAGCAGATTTAAGTTTTTAAAAGTGCCCCTTTGACCCTTATTTATGCGAAACTATAGATTGAGGGATACAGTTTACAAACATCATTGACACGATTTTTTTAAAGTTGTATTTTGACTTCTACGAGCCTGTTGCGCGGATGACATATTTTAAGACAATACAAACCGGTGTTTTTTCATTTTAAAAGATCTATAGTAGGTATTTTTCCAGTTGACCGGGCTAATACAGAATTTCAAAGCTCAAAACAGACCACTTTTGTCGAGTCAATTAGGTTCAATTTTTAAGTCTTGCAATTTTGTACAGAGGATATACATAGCAAAAAAAAAAAGAGGCGATCCCATTCGGCTTTCATTTTTTTTATCGAAAAAAATATATGCATGTATACATATATCTTTGAATTCGAATTTCAATCTGTTTTTTTGCCCGTATTTTCATCACTTAAATTCTTTGATTAAAAGTAAGTGTGTCAGTATTAGAAGCAGAAGCCCCCGAAACAATAAATATATTCTTCCTAGAGAAAATATACAGGGTGACACTTTATTTAAAAAAAAAAAAAAAAAAAAAAAAAAAAAAAAAAAAAAAAAAAAAAAAAAAAAATCCACCGAAATAGTTAAAACCATGTCAAAAATACACAATTTTTAGATCCGAAAGCCTTCCCTTTGTTTGTATACCTGAAATAATGCCACATTTTGACTATTTTTGGGAAGAACTCAGTCATTGTTTAACCCATTAGTGCCTAAGAGGTTCCCCTGTGAACCGAAATTGATGAAAATTTAGATTTGAGCTAGTTTATGCGAGTAGAATAAGGGAAAAAAATGTCAGATTTTTCCCATGATTAGATACGGAGGTACAGGGTGTCCAGAAAACTGGACGCTATTCACACGGGGCACTTCAAATCTGCTATTCAAGATAATGCAATATTTTCCTTTTTTTTTAATACAATTTTTCAAGTTACAATTGAAGCATTTGAACTTTTTTCTTTTTTTCATACTACTACATAACTAAGCTCATTATTTCATTAGCGACAGGGTGGTGGTGGTGGGGGGGGGGGGGGTTATTTTTTCACCCTCTAGGAATTGAATTGTTTTACTGAATTGCTCAAAAGTCATATTTATGATGATGTTTGATTCACTTGATAATCTGTTATGATTTCTACCCTCCAATCCCCCAGAAAACTGGACAGTGAAATGTTTACACTTGTAACTCCGTTAATTTTCAACCGATTTGAGATATCTTGGTCTTGATCTATATATCCTCAAATCCTTGAAAATAAGTCAGTAACATTAGTTTTTAAAATCATAATGAGGGTCAGTATTATTTTAAAAATACATTAACCCGTCATCGACGACTGAAAATCTGTCCATTGCCATTCTGGTTTATTGTCAATTTCTCAAGCAGGGATGCACGTACCTGAAAAAAATCAAAAAAAAAAAATGAAAAAAATCACTGACATTCTGCACCAGCAGACCAAACTTTCCCTAAAACCACAATTTTTTTCGTGCATTTTTGCGTCCGTGGGATTTTTTTTTTTTGTACTGTCCAGTTTTCTAGACCCCATGCACTAATGGGTTAATTTCACTTTTTGGCAGCCCAAAAAATGTATTTTTCGATTTTTAGAAATTCTGGATGGGTCCTTTTTTTGTAGTCACCCTGTACTGTATGTGAACGTACGGTAGTCATATTTGTAGTAACGAGCAAAACTTCTTGTCTCACGGGCCATTTTTTTTTTTTTTTTTTTTTTTTTTTTTTTTTTTTTTTTTTTTCAAGATACTTCGACTTTTTTGCTTGACCAAGTTCTTCACTAACATAAATGATGATCAAGATTTTCATTCCTCCGATCATCAAGAGAGTTTCATGTTTTCTTCCGCGCCGGTAGAGAGCAGATTGCTAGAGTATAAAATTGAAAACTAATAGAAACTTGCTCAAGCATCGTAAAGTGTTTCTGAAACTACACTGTTTTAACAGACGGATACATTTTCTGCAGGGGAAAATTTGATAGGTATAGAATATAAGTAGGTATTGGATACCGTTCAAGTTTTGCTCGCTGAAAAGATACCTTCAGACTCAATGTGTGTTTATAACTTAAATTTCAAAGCTCTTTCAAAACGGAAAGCTCAAGTTTGGAATCGTTATTTGAGTTTTAATCGCTAGAGTTAAATTGAAACTTGGGATCTTGTACCTTCGTCGCGTCGTACTCCAATTCTCGTCGGAAAATGCGCGGTGAACAAAAGCACTCGTCATTCGCGAATAGGTTATATTCATACAATATTATTCTATCCTATGATTTTTAGATTTTTCAAACTGAATTTAAAAACTATATCAGTAACATAACGCAATATAAAATGCATCTGCCCTTTCTCTCTTCTCCATTAAAACACGTATGTTGGACAAGAATGGACAAGGAGATAAAGCTCACTTACTTTCTATCATTTTTCTACGTATAAGTTCGAAGAGAAAATGAGAAGCATAGACTGCGCCACTGACTGTATGAAAGCCGTCTATGCTATATAGTCGTCTTTTAAGGGGCATTTCTAGCTGTGGAGACGGGGGTATTAGGGCTTTCTAGAAAATGCAATATTCGTGCTTAAAAGACTAAAAAATTAAAATAACTTTGATCACTTTAGTTGCAAGTGACTCTAAATTGTATGTATGCTCATTATGTATCAAAGTATGAAGTAGGTGTTCCAAAGGTGGCCATACCTAAGCTTGGGACCAGTTTGCAAGTAAAATTCGTGAAAGATAAAAACAAAAACATATGTCAATTTTTTCTTCAGGTCCCAAAAAAATGTATAATCCCGGCAGTGTGCGCAAGTTGAATTATACGTGTGGTATTGACTAATCAAAGAGCCTACGCACGTCACGTGACCGTGCGTAAGTTACGCTCGGGACCAAATATTATTTGATCAAAGAAAGCTGGCTATCAAATGCTAATTTGATTTTTTTTTTAAATTTCTTGGTTTTAGATTTTTTTTTTTTCTTTTGCGTTTGAAAAAAGTAGAGTTTTGACATCGCGCACAACGTTCACATAAGGTGGCGACCCCTCATATTTCGCTGCACCTTCGGTGTCTACCCCTCTTTAAAGGTCACTATTACCTATTCAAATGCTTAGCTTTTACTTTTACTTTTGCTTTTTTTCATGCTTCTGCCTATTTTTTTTTTTTTAAAGCGTGCCGTATATATACGGTACGCTTCTTGTTTTCATTTTCATATCTAATATATAGGTTCAATGCCTTGCTTATGGCAAAACTTTTGGCGGGAAGGTTTAAAAAATTAAAAACGTATTTTCTTAAAACTGGTTTCATTAATCGTTAAGTTATTGCTGGAATCCAGGAGATATATTTGTCTATTTTCTTAAAATTGTAAAATTTTTGGTTTTCCTGTTAATTTCATTAAGTAATTAAGCGTCAAAGTCGAATTCCTTTGAACGAGTTTCCTATACAAGTCCAGCAACCTAAGTAATTTGTGCCAACCTATGAGTCGAAATTCCAAGGCAGGAGGGGGGGGGAAACATCCTTCACGGAAACCCTCTTTGCCCCTCGCCTTGGGCTCCACCGGTCTCAAGTTTTCTTCACGGCGCATTAAGCGTTCGGGACTCGCGTCGTAAAGTGTCAAAATCTTTTTACGAGGGTACATCGAAAAGAAGCGACGAGGTATTGATGAAGAGCGGGAGGGGTAAAAAAGAGAGAGGCTCATTCATATCCTTAAGTAGACCTGTTTAGTGATGACGTCACGATCAGAATTGGTTCCAAACAAATGCTCTATCTCGCTCACTCTCGTGGATTTACCAGATCCAAATTTTCGAACGAAAATTCATGCTAGTTAACCAACAGTTTTCTCAAATTTTATTGCACCATTAGATTCTACTTGCCTTAAAGTATCTTTCACTGTAACATAATTTCTAAAAGATCACAAGCAAATTTTACAATCACAGTTATACCGAAAGATGTTCTTCGTTTTGTCCTTGTCTTACTCACGGTCTCTTAGGGGAGTATCACCGCCATGACACTCAATCATTCTAACTTCTCTTCGTATCGAAGCTATTGTTCGAGGTATAACACATGCCGTGATGGTGCTGATGAGCCTAGTTCCTAGAATTTTGTGCTCATAAGAAACTGTGAGTGTGACAAGGACAAAACATAGGACTTTCTTCGATATAACTGTGATTGTGCATTGATGTGCGATGTTTCAGAAAGTTTGTGTAGCGTTTCATATTTTATCACTGAGAAAAAAGTGGGTGTTAAAACTGTAAGAATAGAACCATAGATGCATTTCGCCTTATTTCAATCATAAGCCCTATCGTTGCTATAATCAGCGCGCTTGAATCTACACGAATTTCGATTGTCTCTATGGAATTTCGATTATTTCTATGGGAAATAAAGCGCGGGAATATATATCCAATCAGAAAATTTTTTGAAACAATCTGAAATTTTTATAAGGGACGTGGAACCCAACGATGTGATAAACACAACTGGTGTAAAGAACGTGTTGTTTACTAGCACTTGTATTTGAAAATTTGGACCGTGTTTCGTATGGGAAAACCACGAGAGCGAGTGAGACGGAGCCTTTGTTTGGAACCAATTTTTTTCATGACGTCACACTAAAAGGTCTTTTCATCGGAAACATTTGAAATTCTGGTGGATCGGCAAATTGAAAGCCCCTAAATGAGCGTCTATGGAATCAAGGGATTTTTGAGGACATTTTGGGCGTTTTGTTGAAAAAAAGGTGTTTAAAAACCAGAAACAGGGAGCCAGAGGGGTAAAATTCGCATTAATTGCTCTGAAAAGTGAGAGGGGCTGTCACGTGTCTTCCACCCCGGACAGCTTCCTCGCTGTGGCTATGGGATTGACTCTGGAATAACTTATTTACCTATCCTAAAAAGTTCGTTGCGTGTACAGTATTTTTCACTGGAAGCTTCTTCAAATTTTGGAAACTATAGGGCCATATGGAACTTTGCTTTTCCAACACGAAAAATTATATCGACCGACGGCAACAGAAAAAAAAATAATATGACAATGCGTTATAGTGAATAATGGCATAGTTTTAACTGTAAACTTTCGATACTTTTCAAGAAAATAAACGGGAGAGGGGGAATTAAAATCCACAAACGTCTTAAACCTCCACACCTACTAATCTATACCCCTAGAATGCTTGATGTGTAAAGGGCACTTGAAATGGTTTTCTGCATATTAAAGGATTATTTTTTCATGAATTCGCAAGTGTTCCATTTATGCATATTACGTATCTACATCGTGACAATCGCAATACGTGCTGACAGCACCTAAAACGGAAAAAAGATAAAAAAAAATGTTTATTATTTTGAATCACGGCTTTTTCCCAACATGACACTTTTTGACTTCAAAAAAACGCAACCCATTTTTGATCCCTGAACAAGCCGTTTAAAAGGTGGATGGATTTAGAAATATCTATTGTCTATAGTTTATGTGGGGAAAAAAGATCGAGCCTTATCAAATAATTTTCTCTTTTCAGCTTTCAATGGGTTTTTTGCAAACTTTTGCTACAGTGCTATAGAGTTTTGATTCTGATGTAAAATTGTCTGAAAAATTTCATTGGCGGCATCAAATAGTCATAAAATCCACTAATGAACCCAAAAAAAGCATTATAAAGAAAGCCAAAATGGCAGTCGTAAAGCCGAACAATCTGTGCACGCGCACGACGAACATCAGAGAAAGGGGACCCATTTTTCCTTTTCTTTAAGGGGGGGGGGGGGGAAAAATCTCTACAGTCAAACTGTGATTTTTAAAAAAGTGCATGGTCAAGATGTTGTTTTTTAGAAGGGGGCAGGGGGGGGGAGCAAAATATCAAGAACAGGGTGTTTCAAAACTTAAGTGTCAAACTTATGGAGTGTATTTTTTGGGGGCAACATACATATATATAAGACTTTATTTTCCTACATGAGTATGTGCTGCAAATGTTTCTCTTCTGAGCTAGAGCCCTCCAAAGTTTTGAAAACAAAAACAAAAAAAAACAAAAAAAAACAACGCCTTTGACTCATCTCCTTTTAGATACATCTGATCTAAATTTATTTTTTCATAATTTTCACCAAACAAGCTCAATTTGGGCAGCACTTGTCACAAAAGAACCGAGTGACATTTTTGAAACATTGAGTTATTGATTGATAGAGCTAGCAATACTGAATCTCGAAGCAACAATGCTTCTTCTATAATAACAACTATTTCCCCTCAAAATTCCCGGTAAAAGTGAGCTGGTGAGCCTCATTGATGTCATTGTCCATATGAGAAATAAAATGAGAACTTGGTTCCTTTTTTGATTAGGTTAAACCTTAATCCGAGTCACGTGAGGAACCAACTCCGACTTGGTTCCTTTTATAGAAATTTGGGGAAAGGACTTAAGTCCGGATTAACGGATTTTTAAAAAAATAACGTGTAAACTAACTCTGCCGTTTGGTTTCTCTTAGAGTTTCGTTTTTCGTGATTATGCCAAAAAAAGAAGAAAGGAACCAAATCACTTTAAACGCTGAAAATGAAATACCTTTCCTACGCAGTAAATTCCACTTTTCCGGGGTTGAAAAGCAAAAAACAACACGGTAGTTGAATGAAATCAAAACGTAAGTAATTCCAAGTTTTTTGTTTAAATGCTAGCTCATCAACTTTGGACTCAATTTTTTCGAGATCAGCTCCATGTTGAATGCTGTCTAATGATTATCATTGCTAGCAAAAGCATTAAAGCTGTTCAGACTTTAGTGGCACGCTTTTCCCAAAACCTGCGTGTTGGGAATTTTCCTGCTTGTTTTTTTTTTTTTTTTAGGGTTTGTTTTGGGGCTTATCAGCTTTCACGATTGTATATACTTACGTGGAAATTTGGGTGCAGACCTTTAAAAATGGAAGTTTTATTACTTCGCGCCGACCGAATCTACCGACACACTTGATTATATACACTGATATGTACACTGACGCCATGTATCGTCAATTCGTGTAACTAACTGACTCCTTTGGGTCACCCTTTTACCTTAACGCGCAATCCGGGAAGTCGCATTTCATTAGTTTGAACACTTGAAAAATCGCATTCGA
>VMOF01000369.1:38704753-38899557 GCA_011764245.1 Trialeurodes vaporariorum | reverse complement strand
GTCGTGTTGTACATCAATCGAAAGGTCTTAAAAAAAGGAAGAATTTGGCCAAACCCGAAGTCGCTACGATGCGTCTATTCAAAATGGCGGCCATTTAACCTTTTGGGGGGTGGGGGACCGTCCCCCCCAAAAAAATCTCTCCATCGAGTGATACACCAATCGAAAGGTCTTAAAAAGAGAAAGAGAATGGCACAAACCGGACGTCAATACGATGCTTGTACCCAAAAATGGCAGCCGGTCAAAGTTTTTTGGCTTATGACCCTGCAGGCCTATCCCAAAAAAACTTTGACCGGCTCCCTTTTTTGGGCAAGCATCGTATTGACGCCCGGGTTTTGTGCCATTCTTTTTCTCTTTCTAAGACCTTTCGATTGGTGTATCACTCGATGGAGGATTTTTTTGGGGGGGGGGGACGGTCCCCCCCCCCCAAATGGTTAAATGGCCGCCATTTTGAATAGACGCATCGTAGCGACTTCGGGTTTGCCCCAAAATTTCTTCCTTTTTTAAGACCTTTCGATTAATGTACAACACGACCCCCTTACATTTGACTTTTTGAGCTACAGCCCCCCAAACTAAAAAAATTTGGGGGGGGGGGGGCTCCGCGGCCCTTTTTTTTTCCCACCAAATGATAAAGTGTGGCACATCATTGGAAAGAAGACGTCTGAGGATTCAAAAAATTTTTTATTTTTTAAAAAAATATTAATTCAAACCGAAGTTATGGGCCTCTAAGTATGGGGTAGCTATTTGGCCGCCTTTTGTTTTGAGAGGGGCTACCGAAAATCTGAAAAAACGAAATTACTCAGTTTTTGAGCCTTTTGAATGATGAAATAAAAAATACCCCTGCCATTTGAAATATGCGATATATTGCAACACGGGGTACATTTTGGGGCCTACGCCCCCCCCCAAAGGGAGGGTGGGAGCCCCCCGATTTTTTCTCTGAAGTTGCTTAGGGGTAATAGATTTTTCCCTGAATTTTTCAGATTTTTACAATCAACCAGGCGCTCACAGCAAAAGTGTGAACTCATTTCTCGGACACCCTGTAAATGTTTTTTTATAAATATATTTTTTGTTATAATTAACACTGTAAAAAGGGGATAAACTAAAAGAGGGTAATAAGGGAGTCCAATCACTAGCAGCTCGTGCGACGTTGCGATTCTAACCAAGAATAATGCCATTTCCATGGAAAATAACAGGAAGTAGTGAAACCCAACCGTTAAAGGGGGTGTGAAGACGGAGGATTGTGAGGGTGGGGGGAAAAAAGGGTGGGGTGTAGGAGGGGGGCGAAGGGGAGGGGGCGACGAGGGGGGGGGAAAGGGGGGGGCGAAAAGAAAGAAAATGCAAGGGGGTGGAGGGAGTGAATATGAGATGTGCGATCCTCCGTGAATGCGAATCAGTCAGGTACCGGTTTCCAGATTTGCGGGCACGAGGAAACGCGGATCTCGCCTTGACTTCAATGGGATCTGATTTCATCGAGGAATTTTTCGATTCATCAATTCGGCAACTGCGATTCTCAGGAGTCGACAGAGACAATTAAAAACGGCACGCAGGGATATAGACGGGATCCATCGGCATCGCCCCCGCGACCGCCCCGAGCCCCCGAAGAGAAGGAAAAGAGCGCGCGGCAAGTCAAAACTCAAGCTCAGAAGTTATATGAGAGGCGTGAGAGCAGCGCCGACAAGCGGTGTTGCCGCGAAATGGAGGTGTTGGCGCGGATACAGGATATTTTCTCTCTCTCTCTCTCTCTCTCTCTCTCTCTCTCTCTCTCTCTCTCTCTCTCTCCTCCTTATGAGTGTGTGCGTTGGAAAAGGACAGAGCAAGGGTCCAAAGTCAATTGAAAGCCCCCTATTCTATCCTTTTCTAACACATGTGTTTAAATGACCGGAGAGAGAGGAAGACAAACTCCTGCGTATCCGCAACCATGGTTGCCGACAAGGGCGGATACAGGGATTTGTCTTTCTCTCTCCTCCTATTTTTGAACCCGTGTGTTAGAAAAGGACGGAGATAGGGGCTAAAGTAACGTGATGGCCAGCCTCTGCTATCCTTTCCCTACACATGTGTTGAAATGACTGGAGAGCGAGAAAGACAAACTCTTCCTGTATCCGCCAATGATTGCCGAATCGAAGTTAATCATAAATTCCCGAGAAATGATTCCTTTAATGACTTGTACTTTGACTTTCAGAAAATGCATCCTGGTAGAAATTTTCATTCTTTCAAAACTCTGTTAATTTTAAAGGCTTTTGCAGTTTTTAGATATTTAAGGTTTCAAGGAATTATCACTTGGAAGCATGCATTTGAAAAAGCTAAAAATCTTTAAGTAATAGTAGAAAACACTATCAAGAACGATTTTGATGAGAGGACTTTCTTTTGGAGGTCTTAGTACGTCAGTGGCAGCTCGTGCCATCCGGCAACAATGTCTTCGCTCCATTTGAATCTATGTTTAATAATCGATTGCTGGTGAAGCGCTGCTTCACTTTCGAATCGATTGTTTTACATACAATCAAATGGAGGGATGACATCGTTGCCATATTGCACGAGCCGCCACTGCAGTACGTAATTACACAAATATCGTAGTGGTGTGTGGTGAATATGAAATTGATACAGGCAATACATACTGCGCGAAGAGTATTCAGAGACTCCTCTTCAAAAATTAGTGATGTTGTTTACTTCCTAAGTGCACTATTTAGTCGAATGAAACATACAAGAGGAATTATTGGAAGTTGCAGAAGGTTTTTTATAATTTTGAATAATACAGAAAATCTTTGGGCAGGCAGTGCCAGGTGCCTGCCTTGCTTTCTAATTTCTGGTATCGCACCCATAAATAAATGGATAAATTGATTTATTTAGCTAGTACATGGAAATCCGATAAATGATGGTAGATACTTTGAATATTCTGCGAGAACGTACACCGTCAAGTCGTTTGGAGGAATTTTAAATCCCTCGCCTCCCACCAGATGTTTTGCTAGGAATGTTACGGGCAGTATTGGCCCGCTCGCATCAACTGGATACAAGAATACAAAATATAGATAGCATGGTCAATGGTGAAAACACGATACCTACACTATACAGTTTAATTTATTGAAATTAATAGGATGCAGACAAAAAAGTTATAGTGCAGACTGCAGAGTATATAAACAAGTATGCATAAAACAGAGAAGAATAATAAATATACATATGTATATATTTCAAATAAAATCAAATAAAAAAAAGGAAAACGGAGGAAGGACAAGGTAGGGGTTGGTACCAAAAATGTGTATGAAAAATGTCCTTCACTTTTCAAGCATACTACGCGAGTCTGCAATTTACGGGATAGAAAAAATGCTCCTCCTGACATAGGTCGATACATAGGAATTTGCCTGTCTCTCTCTCCTCCCATTTGGATACGTGCGTTAGAAAAAGACAGAGGTGAGGGCTAAAGTCACGTGCTACCTTTTTCTAACACACGTGTTCAAATGGAAGGTGAGAGAGAGAGAGAGAGAGAGAGAGAGAGAGAGAGAGAGAGAGAGAGAGAGAGAGAGAGAGAGAGAGAGAGACGGACAAATTCCTGGATCCGTCTATGCCTCCTGACGCGACGTCCGGAAGGATATATGATTTGTTCATCGCTTGATTCCCATCACTTCGATGTAATCGATAAAATATTTTATAAATATAATAAATATATAATATCGATGCTAATTTCGGATGCACGAATTTACTCTCATTTGTCAACACATTCCTGAATGCTTTTAACGTACGATTTGGGGGGTGGATGAATGGCGAAGTGGGGGGGAATGAGATGAGTTGTATAGGGATCATACGCGTATAATGCGAGCGCGCGTGTACGAACGTGGTACCGGCGAATCCAGGAATTTGCCTTTCCTCTCTCTCTCTCTCTCTCTCTCTCTCTCTCTCTCTCTCTCTCTCTCTCTCTCTCTCTCTCTCTCTCTCTCTCTCTCTCCCTCTCTCTCTCTCTCTCTCTCTCTCTCTCTCTCTCTCTCTCTCTCTCTCTCTCTCTCTCTCTCTCTCTCTCTCTCTCTCTCTCTCTCTCTCTCTCTCTCTCTCTATCTTTCTATCTACCTCTTTCTATCTATCTATCCATCTATCTATCTATCTTTCTATGTATCTATCTATCTATCTATCTATCTATCTATCTATCTATCTATCTATCTATCTATCTATCAATCTATCTATCTATCTATCAATCTATCTATCTATCTATATATCTATCTATCTATCTATCTATCTATCTATCTATCTATCTATCTATCTATCTATCTGTCTATCTATCTCTATCTCTATCCTTCTGTCTATTTGACCGCCTGTGTTAGAAAAGGAAAGAGGCAAGGGGCGATCAGGTGACTGCCCAATGCCCATCATCTGTTCTTATCTAACGCTCGCGTTCAAATGGGAGGAAAGAGAGAAAGGAGTAGCGCGGTACCACACAAGCGATGAGTGATGAGCGATGTGAGATCCTCACGAGGGGTGTGATGGAGGGGGGAAAGGGGTCCTCTTCATTGATATTCAGAGCGCGGAAGAATTTGCGAAGACCACCACCATTCACGATTCACCATTCACCAGTTGTTACCCTTCAGCATCCACCCATCCAACGATTCCACCGAACCGACGACGTGATGAGACAAACGCATTGTTGACAGATATTTTGTGCGTTTTTCTTTTTTTACTCACCAGACCTTGCGCACCGATGTGGCGCAATAATACACGGAGTTGCATCGGAACCGCTCCGTGACCTCACGATAGAGCTGGTGTATTGTGCGCCATTATGTATAAATAATACAGAGACAAATAGAGACGGAGCAGAGGCACTCTGAATTCTCGCGGATTCAACAAAACAACAGTCAACGTCGCATGGTACGTGTTGAATGGTGAGCACCCTCCTCTTCACTTCCTGCCCATCCCCTCCGTGTTTTCCGAATGTCACCGTTCAACACCATGCGACATCTCGGTGTTGACAGTTGTTTTACATGTAATTCGGTTGAATCCCCGAAAATTCAGTGTGCCTCAAATCTTCCCTATGTATTTTAACGTAGTGCTCCGTCTTTATTTGTCTCTGAAATAATACAAAAAAAACTCCAATGCGACCGCAACATTGCGTTTGTAAACAAATAATGCAGTGGAGTAAATACGCAGAGGCAAGCCAGCATTTTCCGGGGGTGGCGCGGTAAAGAGGGGGGGGGGGAGATACTGAGTATAGAACAGTCATCAATTGCGTAAACTGTTGAAAATCATTTCTAAAACAGTTAGGAATGAAGCTGAAGTTAGGAACTCAGAAATAGGGATTTAAACTGTGTACCTCAGTAAATAAAAATAAATAAGCTGTAAGAAGAAGTGTTTCATAGTTACTTATATCTGGCACAGGTTTGGCAGTAAATTATATTTAGTAATTTTTCTCAGAATAACCAGATGCTCTAGAAAAAGGCTCTCTCTTTTTAATCTGAGCAAGTTCTGATTAATTGCAAGGCTTTCCTCTGCATTTTTTAATGAATTTTTAGCTCTAATTGATTTGTTTTTGCTCAGGTGTGGTTGTCAGATCTTCAGCGGCGTCGCGTGCAATTTGGCAACAATGTATTCTATCCATTTAAACTCATGTAAAAGATCGAATTCAGGGCGTGCACAGTGCACAAGGAAAATTCGATTTATTTAATGAGTTTAAATGGAGCACTTGCATTGTTGCCAGATGGCACGCGATGCTTTTGCAGATCTTAGAAAATCAAGGAGGAATAAATTCGTAAAAAATTTACCTGTCTCTCCACTCTCGCTTTGTGTGATTAACGCCATAGTCAATTTATGCAAAGAAATGGTAAATAATAATAGAACGTTTTAGGCGCACCGTAGGTACTACGTGCGCCTATTGAAATCGGTCTGCTACTCAATAGAGTATACTACGCCCCCTTGTGGTCAAATGGCAAAATGAGCTTTTTTGATGTCGTGATTTTTAGGTTGTTTCCTGTTTTTTTTTAATGCCAATTTCATTTGAAAAGTTAATGTTTTCCCAATCACGACTGAATTTCGAGTGTGTTGGAAGTAATTAGATGTTTATTGATTCACGTTTTCTTAAAGTTATTCTACTTCAAAAATTTTTACTAACCTCACTTTCTGATTAGTGATGATTTCAAATTGTCCCGGTATTTATTCTAGGTGATCAAGTGAACCAATCATTTGCCGTTCTGAGTGATTGTTTTTTTTTTCATGTAAATGTAATTATTATAATTAATTATAGCGTTTGGTCAAACGCAAAACGGAGAGTCCAAGCAGCAAGACTTTCACTATCTCAATGCTCAGAATTCTTATTTATCTTTGGTTGAACTGATGACTGTTCAGTGTTCACTTTTAATATTTAAATTTTTTTAACGCTAATGATCAAAATTAGAGACTGATTAGGTTTTTTGAGGTTGATCAGTCATGCCTAAAAGTTTCGCACTTAGACTTTTGTAGTAAATTGAGTTTGCGCCTCACAATTTGGTTAAAAGTAAGTTAGCGTCTTTTATGCTGAAATATGAGTCAGCGATCCATTTCTTTCTGAAAATTGTGTTAGCGAGTCAATTTCTTCTGATGGCGCAGAGATTTTCAAGGTATTTTGTTACGATAGTTGGCCTCTCACAACAAAGTCAATCATGATTTAGTCAAAGTAATGGCCTCTCATCATGTCTAATACCATCCATAAGAACATCCTTCCATCATATTTTCATATTTCTTAACCCTCTCTGACTTAGAGAGATTTAGGTAAAAAAATTCTGTGGCGTCTGTCCGTCAGTCCGGTTGTCCGTCACTCCGTACCTAGGCATAACTATTGAACCATTGATCCTTATGCATCCAGATTTTGCACAGTTGTTGCGTTTTAGATTCCCCAGAGGCACTTTTTTGTTTTTTTTTAAATTTTGACTTTTAGGGTAGTTATGGGGAAAAAATGATTTTCATTAAAATCAATGGTAAAATGGATAAAAATGAAATAAAAAAGGAATAATTCAAGTTTGGCTCAATCAATTTTGATGAAAGTTAGCAAAAAAAAATCTATTTTCAGCCTACTGTAGAATAAACCACTTATAGTTCCTATATTCATTCCTCAAAACTGATTAAAAATCAAAATAAACGCGATCGAGCCAAAAAATAGAATTATCGTGAGAAATCAATCTTAAAACTTGGAGTCAATCAATAATGGCTCCATGAATTTTGATAAAACTTTGTACACACTATCTTATCAATAAACTTAAATATTTTCCTCTCTGTGTCACCAAAAAAAAACCAATAAAACCATTTCAAGAGGTAATATAGGTGCGATTGAGCAAAAAATTTGGGAATATGAGCAAATAAAATATAATCCTATTATTTGGGATGGTTCAGGTTTGGTTCAATCAATTTGGATGAAAGTTAGCAAAAAAAATCTACATTCAGCCTACTATAAAATAAACCACTCATAGTTACAATATTCAACCCTCAAAACTGTTTAAAAAATCAAAATAGGTGCGCTCGAGCCAAAAAATGGAATTATCGTGAGAAATTAAGTAATCTTAAAACTTGGAGTCAATCAATAATGGCTGGATGAATTTTCATGAAACTTTTTACACACAATCTACTATCAAAGTACTAACATACTTTCCTCTCTGTGTCACCAAAAAAAACCAATAAAACCATTTCAAGAGGTAATATAGGTGCGATTGAGCAAAAAATATGGGAATATGAGCAAATAAAAATATAATCCTATTATTTGGGATGGTTCAGGTTTGGTTCAATCAATTTGGATGAAAGTTAGCAAAAAAGATCTACATTCAGCCTACTATAAAATAAACCACTCATAGTTACAATATTCAACCCTCAAAACCGTTTAAAAAATCAAAATAGGTGCGCTCGAGCCAAAAAATGGAATTATCGTGAGAAATTAAGTAATCTTAAAACTTGGAGTCAATCAATAATGGCTGGATGAATTTTCATGAAACTTTTTACACACAATCTACTATCAAAGTACTAACATACTTTCCTCTCTGTGTCACCAAAAACAACCAATAAAACCATTTCAAGAGGTAATATAGGTGCGATTGAGCAAAAAATTTGGGAATATGAGCAAATAAAAATATAATCCTATTATTTGGGATGGTTCAGGTTTGGTTCAATCAATTTGGATGAAAGTTAGCAAAAAAATCTACATTCAGCCTACTATAAAATAAACTACTCATAGTTACAATATTCAACCCTCAAAATCGTCTAAAAAATCAAAATAGGTGCGCTCGAGCCAAAAAATGGAATTATCGTGAGAAATTAAGTAATCTTAAAACTTGGAATCAATCAATAATGGCTGGATGAATTTTCATGAAACTTTTTACACACAATCTACTATCAAAGTACTAACATACTTTCCTCTCTTGATCACCATAAACAACCGATTAGACCTTTTCAAGAGGCAATATAGGTGCGATTGAGAAAAAAATATGGGTATATAAGCAAATAAAAACATAATCTTATTATTTCGGATAATTCCTGTTTGGTCCAATGAATTTTGACAAAATCTGGCAAATAAAATCTACAATTAGTTTACAAAAGAAAGTAGCCCTTACAGTTACAATATACAACCCTTAAGAGAGTTAAAAAAATCAAAATAGGGTGTTTGTCCAAAAGAAAGAAAAAATGAAAGTGAGGAATTAATTTTAAACTTGGAGTTAATCATTAATGGGATGGATTTTGACAAAACTTTTCACAAACATAATGTGTTAAAAAAATACACTAAACACTGCACTGTGTGCACTAAAATATTTTTCTGGTACAGTCCTCATAAAAACCTTAAGACCTGTTTGGGACTCTAAAATCATCAAACATCAAAAAAGTCACCTAAGTAATTCTAAGTCGACAACTCGTCAAAACGCGCCAATCAGAGGCCGCGATTGTTGCACGAGCGAAAATCTCGACTGGCGAAAGACACCCGTGAAAACGCGCCAATCAGCGCTCTCCATTCCAGATCACACTGAACCCATTCAATCGTCAATTTAATTCTTCTCATAATTAATCTTCTAATCAAGCTAAAATTATTCCAATTATATCCACGTATTCAGAGAATTTCGTATGATTTTTTGATACATTCATCTTTATTTAATACTCAAAACTAATTTTTTAATGTCAATCACGACAAATTCAAGTCTCAACACTCAAGGTCACGTCTCTTCACTCCGCACACCAGATTTGGCGCCAAACCCGCAATCAGCACCATTCACTTTTATCAGTTATATTTAATTCCAGAAATCATCTAAAATTCTGACAAAAATATATGCTTATTCTCCGTAATTTTATAAATTTTTCCAGGTAAATAGTTTCAACTTATTAATTAATTTCAATTAAATGTTCAAAGAAAATATTCGCATCCTCTGACACACGGCATCCAGTCTACAACAGCCAATCACAGCGCTTCACTACACTTCTGCAGTTTCCCGCGCTTTTCTGCGTTGCCAAATATCGCAGACTAGTATAAATACCACGGGGTTCTCAGAATAATTTGTCATTCTTGGCGCACACGCCGACCGAAGCAGCCAATCAAATCTCTGAACCTCTGGACACGGATTCATCTTTACCTGGAATTAATTGCAAGTTCTTTTCAGAACTCTTAGTCAGTGCAATTAATTACCAGTATCCATTCATCTCAAATCTCAAGGCCGTGGACGAAGTAGGATTCTCCCGCCAATTCGAAGCTCTCTGGTTGTGGCGCTATCTAACAGCGTTTTCAAGAACTGTCTCAGAACCGAATCAAGTCTCTCTCTTCACTCGATCCATTCGAGATCTCTGGTGCTGCGCCATCTATCAATAAATCCCGAAACCACGGAGCGAACGGAGCCTCTCTTTTATTCATCAACGTCAACGGCGTTTGTATTTAAAACAGCCGTTTTCATGGCTTCACGTATCTGAGCGTTTGCCGCTTCTTTGAAGTTGGACCTTTTTCTTCATAAATCTAAATTCCCGTCTTTTTTTATTATTACTTATATTTTTATTCTTTTCGACCACTTCCTGGTTTCCCGCAATATTCGCGGCAGCCGATGCACCTTGGCACTCGGATGACACTCTTTTTTTAATATTGTTTATTGGCCCTTCTGGTCGCACGCTGTAATGCGTAAGCCGGGTCAACTTTGACACCAGGATCCCTAAAATCTCTAATAATAATCAAGTAAACTTCTTTATAAACTCGCGTCGTGTATTAATCGTTTTTTTTATATTTATTTAAACTCTTTCCTTCCTTTTCCTCTCAGATTGATCTATACGAGAAATCAGGGGGGATTTGAGTTAACAGTACCAATCTGAATCCTTGAACCTTTACTCTCTTTCCTAAACCATTCGATAATCGATATTTTATCATACAATCAAACCCACGTATTTTTAACTTCATTTTCTTTTACATAGATTCAAATCATTCAAAGTCTTTATTCTGTCACTTTGTGACTGGTCCCTCGGAAAACAACATTCTTTTTTTCATTTAGAATTTTTTTTATTTTTATTTTTATAATCTTCTATTCAAAGTCCGCACATTTTTGGTCCCTCGGGCCGGATCTACTCAACGCCTTTTTAAATACAGTACAACATTCAATCGATTACCAAGTCATAGCTATTCAACTCAAGATTCAACAAATTCTCAAATTTCGTCAAAACTTCAAAATCAATTCCAAAGATTACACACTCTGAAAACTCAATCTCAAATCTCTCATATTTTGTTTTATGCCACTGGATCATTATTTCTTTTGTGACATGGCGAATCTCCAACCAGAATTAAATCTCAACGTGAATGTTACCAACTTGACACCTCAGCTTATAAAATTAACCACTCTCAAAGCACAACGAGAACGTCTTCAAAATAGAGTTCAAACGTGTTATGATTTAGGATACCAAGCACAAACAAATGATTTAATCAAACCTCAATTTATTTCTCGTTGCTCACGCATTCAAAACTCGATAACCGAATTCGAAAAAATAATAAATGATATTTATGCCGTAGAACTCGACCTAAACCCAGAAACGCTCATTGACCAATTTACTGAGTCATTCGAATTGTTTGAAGATTTATTTTGTAAAACGATGGAAATTTACGACGCCATGCGTGAACCAACTCCCGCACTCAACTCTAACATTTCTATGGCGGCAGCTATGCCTAACATTACTATGGCGGCAGCTATGCCCACAGCGCCAAAACTTCCTCAAATCCAACTTAGGACCTTTGACGGAACTTTAAACACTTGGCCTGAATTTAAAGCTAACTTTCAATCATTAATTCACAACAATGAATCATTAACCTCCTCTGCTAAATTTCATTATTTACGCTCATCACTCAGCGGCCCGCCTCTGGCCTTAGTAAAAGAACTACCAATTACTGATGTAAACTATGCTATAGCTTGGAAATCATTACTCGACAGATACGAAAATAAACGTATGTTAGGAGCTGATCTTCTCAACAAACTACTAGAATTTCCTGTAATCAAAACTGAAAATCAAATGGATCTATCGAAATTTTTATCAACTTTTGGCGAATGCTCTTCCGCTCTCAAAGCTCTTGAAATCCCGGACTTAGCGGATTTTATGACACTTCAACTCGCTCTAAAATGTTTGCCACACAGCATCTACAAAGCATTTGAAAGATCTCGTGATAAAAATGATATTCCTACAAATCAGGATCTACTCACATTTATTCAAACACAGATCAATATTTTGGAATTAATGACGCCCAGAGACATTTCTCAAGCAACAGCTAAAATGCCAACATTTTCCACCGTAAAACCAGCAATCAGACCGCAAGTTTTTTTCTCTGCTGAACTCAACTCAAACAATTCTGATCAACACAACCATCGCTCAGAAATCAGCACCGTTAAGTGCCCTGCTTGTGATTGCAACCACCCGCTGTACAAATGTCCAACGTATCAGGATCTCAAGGTCACCGATCGCCGATCATTTGTTAAATCTAATCACCTCTGCTTTAACTGCCTGCGAAACAATCATGACGTAAAAAATTGCAAATTAACATACTGTTGTCGTGAATGCAATCAGCGACACCATACAACATTACATTTGTACTCTGATTCTAATCCACCTGAAAATTCAACATTCAACGCAGAAAATTCAAATCAATCGTCACATGAAAATTCGTCTAATAAAAATTCACTAAAAGTATTTATGTCTAATTCAACACCTCACAATAATTACACTTGCATTTTAGGCACAGCTCAAGTTTTGGTTCAAAATTCATTAGGTCAATATTTACCAGTCAGAGTACTCATTGACTCTGCATCTATGTCATCATTTATCACCACATCATGCGCAGATAAACTCGGATTAATTCCTGAAGAAGAGATCACAGCTGTCTCTGGAATCGCAAATCAACCAGTTCTCAACTTTAAAGGAACTGTTAAATGCTCAATTAAATCGCGATTTGAATCGCACCCAATCTACACCACGGAAGCTAAAGTTTTAGATCAAATCACTTCCAATCTACCCAGCATGGACCTACCTAATTCTCTAAAGCATCCATTCAGAAACCTCAAGTTAGCCGACCAAAATTTTAATAAAGCTTCACCTATCGATTTACTTATTGGAGCAGATCTTTACCCCTTACATTTACACTGGACGGAAATTTATCATCTCTGAAGATCGACCAGTAGCACTCGAAAGCATCTACGGTTGGGTACTGACCGGAAAATGTACGCACCCGCAACCTTCACAGCAGAATCATGCATCAATCAATCTACTCTCAATTAATTCTACAAATCTTCAAAAGTCAATTTTCAGCGACGAAAATCATAATTTGTCCGCAAGCATTCAAACTCAACCAATAAAAACAGCACATTCATCACAAGTCAAGCACCAAACAACTGGCCAATCAAATCACTACAAATCTAATTCTAATCGCAGCAAAGTGCACATGCATTCTTCAACCATTTCCGAGCGTCACTGGAAACCAGCGGAAAATTCTCAAAACAACCATACAAGTGATCAACTACATTCTCCGTTTTCATTGAAATTATCTAAATCATTTCAAGGCGGCAGTAATGTTTGGGACTCTAAAATCATCAAACATCAAAAAAGTCACCTAAGTAATTCTAAGTCGACAACTCGTCAAAACGCGCCAATCAGAGGCCGCGATTGTTGCACGAGCGAAAATCTCGACTGGCGAAAGACACCCGTGAAAACGCGCCAATCAGCGCTCTCCATTCCAGATCACACTGAACCCATTCAATCGTCAATTTAATTCTTCTCATAATTAATCTTCTAATCAAGCTAAAATTATTCCAATTATATCCACGTATTCAGAGAATTTCGTATGATTTTTTGATACATTCATCTTTATTTAATACTCAAAACTAATTTTTTAATGTCAATCACGACAAATTCAAGTCTCAACACTCAAGGTCACGTCTCTTCACTCCGCACACCAGATTTGGCGCCAAACCCGCAATCAGCACCATTCACTTTTATCAGTTATATTTAATTCCAGAAATCATCTAAAATTCTGACAAAATATATGCTTATTCTCCGTAATTTTATAAATTTTTCCAGGTAAATAGTTTCAACTTATTAATTAATTTCAATTAAATGTTCAAAGAAAATATTCGCATCCTCTGACACACGGCATCCAGTCTACAACAGCCAATCACAGCGCTTCACTACACTTCTGCAGTTTCCCGCGCTTTTCTGCGTTGCCAAATATCGCAGACTAGTATAAATACCACGGGGTTCTCAGAATAATTTGTCATTCTTGGCGCACACGCCGACCGAAGCAGCCAATCAAATCTCTGAACCTCTGGACACGGATTCATCTTTACCTGGAATTAATTGCAAGTTCTTTTCAGAACTCTTAGTCAGTGCAATTAATTACCAGTATCCATTCATCTCAAATCTCAAGGCCGTGGACGAAGTAGGATTCTCCCGCCAATTCGAAGCTCTCTGGTTGTGGCGCTATCTAACAGCGTTTTCAAGAACTGTCTCAGAACCGAATCAAGTCTCTCTCTTCACTCGATCCATTCGAGATCTCTGGTGCTGCGCCATCTATCAATAAATCCCGAAACCACGGAGCGAACGGAGCCTCTCTTTTTATTCATCAACGTCAACGGCGTTTGTATTTAAAACAGCCGTTTTCATGGCTTCACGTATCTGAGCGTTTGCCGCTTCTTTGAAGTTGGACCTTTTTCTTCATAAATCTAAATTCCCGTCTTTTTTTATTATTACTTATATTTTTATTCTTTTCGACCACTTCCTGGTTTCCCGCAATATTCGCGGCAGCCGATGCACCTTGGCACTCGGATGACACTCTTTTTTTAATATTGTTTATTGGCCCTTCTGGTCGCACGCTGTAATGCGTAAGCCGGGTCAACTTTGACACCAGGATCCCTAAAATCTCTAATAATAATCAAGTAAACTTCTTTATAAACTCGCGTCGTGTATTAATCGTTTTTTTATATTTATTTAAACTCTTTCCTTCCTTTTCCTCTCAGATTGATCTATACGAGAAATCAGGGGGGATTTGAGTTAACAGTACCAATCTGAATCCTTGAACCTTTACTCTCTTTCCTAAACCATTCGATAATCGATATTTTATCATACAATCAAACCCACGTATTTTTAACTTCATTTTCTTTTACATAGATTCAAATCATTCAAAGTCTTTATTCTGTCACTTTGTGACTGGTCCCTCGGAAAACAACATTCTTTTTTTCATTTAGAATTTTTTTTATTTTTATTTTTATAATCTTCTATTCAAAGTCCGCACAAGACCGTTTTGATGGGCAATATAGGTACAATCGAGCAAAAATCTTTTGAAACTATAATTGTAAGCAAATATGAAGACAAACATAATGATTGGAATAAGTAATTCAAGTATGACTCAATTAAGTTCGATGAAAATTGCATCAAAACGTTTGCAACCAGCCTAGGCGGAAATTTCTTTCCAATGTATTACTACAATATACAACCTTTAAGTCTAAAGCTGTTTAAAAGCAATATAGGTTTCATCACACCAAAACATAGAATATTCAAGGAAAATTAATTTTATAAAGAAAAGTCAATCAAAAATGGCTGAATGAATTTTGTTGAAATTTTGTTTGCGCAATCTACGACTTACTTAAGTACATCTTGGGAGGGGGGTTAATCTATTAAACAAAAAAATTATTTTGAAGATCCACAGTTTGAAAGAAGAAACCAAACATAGTACTCAATGGAGGAAATGCAAGAATCAGTACATTTCGACCTGCTAGGTATAAAAACTAAGGGAAAATTAAACTCCCAAAAATAGAACAAAGAGCAAATATAATGAATGCAGCTCAAAGAATAAAAACTTATTGGAATCTGGAATTACTCTAGACCCTGTTATAAGCAACATCAGATTAAGGCTCTCAATTAGCCTTCAAATAACAAAATAGGCAACTACTCCTACAGCTTCTCTACAAAATTGCAAACTCTTCGGATTGAAGGCAGAGTTATGTCCGGAGGTGAAAATATTTGAAATTTGGGGGGGGGGGGTCTCCCCCAGAATTCTTTAGGGGGTTAGGGGGTCTCCTCCAGAATTCTTTAGTGGTGGGGGGAGGGGGGTCTGGGGGTCTTCCTCAGATAAAAATGGTGTGAGAAAGTGTTCGTAGGGTATTCCCTACAGTTTATTTTTTATCATTTCGAGATTTGAATGACGTATTTCGGCCATTGTGCGCGGATCGAATGCCTGTCACCAGTCGTGGGACGTCATGGGGACATTTAGGAGAGATGTGTTTTGACTCACTGTAACTTCTTCATCTTTTCTTACGTTTTGCCATGGCGTTCTTTGTTTTACTTGGCATCACACTTCACGTTCAATTTTTTTACCGGGCAACCAAAGAACGGTGCCAGCTAATGGAATATGGCAACATTGTTTTTCTCTTCTTTAACACATCATGAAAAATAATCGATTCTTGGCGAGGCCAGTCGCCTACCCAAAAATCGATCATTTTACATATAAATCAATAGAGACAAAAACAGTGTTGCCAAATTGATAGAGCCGTCACTGCCAGTTAACCTGCAGACCAATTTTTGCATGGAAATAATTCCTTCAGTGGACTCCAAGATTACTTTCAAGAAACTGCGAGAAACATTTCCGGTCTCATGAGCATCTTGGAGCTGATCTAAGCTGTTAAGAGCGTTGAGGTCTGACTGGCTGGACTAATAACCAATGACTCGGCATGGTCCGATTTCTTCTTACCACTGATCACTTTTTCATTTCCCTATTTGCGGGACATACTATATTGTTGACTACCTTTTTACTAAAGGGGGTTCAAAATTGTTTTATGAGTATTTGATTGTTTATTACGTGCGTTTAGTGATGTGCAGTGGGAAATTCGAAGGAATTGTTCTATGATTGTCCGGAGTGGTCCTACCGCCCCCCCCCCCACTCGCCGCTTTCAGGTTCGAACTTGAACTTTTGCTGTACAATTTTTTTTTTGAGATGGTGGAAAATTCGGAGGGATTGTTCTAAGATTGTCCGTAGTGGTTCTACACCCCCCCCCCTCATCGCACACAGGTTCGTACCTAATCTTTTGCTGGACAGTTTTTTTTTTAGATGGTGGAATATTCGAAGGGTTTTGTCCTCAGATCGCACGTAGTGGTCCTAACCCCTACCCACTCGCCGCACCCTTGTTTGGACCCAGATTTTTGCTGGACAGATTATTTTTGAGATGATGGAAATGGATTTTGATTTATGAGGGACCAAATTTGCTCAAGGTGCGCCTTCTCTGACACTGTAGTGTCAGAACTATCTGCTTGTTTGTTATGACGTCATGATCAAAATAATTGAACCCAAACAATTGTTCTATCAATCTCATTCTTATGAAGTTACCTCATAAGAACTTTGATTCGCAGTGCCTACTGTAAATTCACATCTAGTAAACAACCTGTTCTGTTATTAGATCATCGAATTCTGTGCGTGCCTTAAAGCATCAATGCTTAAAATATCAGAGATGTGGTGAGGTTTTAATTTCAATTAGAATACGAATTCGCTGAAAAATTGCAACACTGAATAAAAAAAATATCTCAGCATTACGTAATGACAATTAGAAAAGTGATACCTTCTGCTGATGGATTAAATTTATAGTTCGGTGATTTGCATCGATACTCTCTGCAGACCAACGATTCCCGCCTCTTGCATTAAATAAGATAAATGTTTTGAATGGAAAGGGATATTTTTGAATTTAATGGGGAGGGGCGGGCGTTATTTTGTCTCTTGAGTGTAAATAATCCGTGCCGTTGGATAGAAATTTAAGTAGAGTGCCCTGATTAAAAAATAAACATACAATTTTTGTAAACTTATACTACTTATTAAACGTTTGATAAAATATACGCTGTACAGTGTATACGGTCTACAATCATTAAACACACAATGGGTCTGTTGCAAACTTTTGCTACAACGATTAAGAGTGTATATAATTTTATGTAAAACCGCCTGAAAAGTCCATTCGTGGCATCAGAAAGTCGAAAAATGAAATAATAATAAACTCATACAAGAAGCGTTTGATGAAGTCCAAGATGACGGAGAAATATTGAGCAATCTGTATGCATGCACCATAAACATCCAAGGATGACCAACTTTGACAACCACACTGGAGGTAGAGGTTATGTGTTTTTTTACGTTGTGATTGGTTGTGATCGATATTGTGAGGTTGGCTATCCTTGGATGTTTATGGTGCATGCATACAAATTGCTCGATATTTCTCCGCCATCTTGGATTTCATTAAATGCCTCTTGTGAGTTTATTATTGCATTTTATGACTTTCTGATGCCATCAATGGACTTTTCAGGCGATTTTACATCAGATCACAAGCTCTTAATTGCTGTAGCAAAAGTTTGCAACAGACCCATTGGATCACTTTGGTACTACAAGCTGTACAAGGTGGAATCGTTCGATCCAGCTTTGGTCACATCGAAGCAATTACTTCACAGACCGACGACGTATGTAACAATTAAAGCCAATAATCAAAGAGCAGATCTTTTTTACAATGGCTAAAAAACTTCCCACCAAAAAGAAGCTAAAAATGGACAAGCGGGAAATTTACAGCTATGTAAAACCGAGTGAAATTCTCAAATCCAACCCTGATACACCAAAAATTAAACTGGAATTAAAACTACAAAACTTCAAACTGCTATGCTCAAATTTGTGAAAAACATCAAGAACCGACTCTAAAACGCACTTGAAAATCAGTAAAGAAGAGTAACACTTTTGACGAAATATCGATCCGCCGGACTAATAGAGGAATTCAATTGGCTACAAAAGCACTGTCACTGACAGTGATGAAAAATCAATCTGAAACAACGACTTAAGACGGAGAAATCATCGTATGGATTTCAATGCTCATAAATAGCGAATACATTACATAACAGCACAAATAAAAACCAGACCGAAACCAATATGCACTCCCATTAGGATCGTGCATAAAAACAAATTAAGTACCACTAATTCTTTTGAGTATGTGTATAAGGTGCCAGGTTACTAATTGAATCCAACGTCATCTCGCTTAAAATTTAGAGGGTAGTTAAATGTTTCGACTCCGCTGTGTTCAATTTGCCTAACCCTCTAATTGAAGGAGCTTCGCAACGAAACGTAATTTTGCAAATGTGTTAACAATAGTGAATCGATTTTAAACATCAAAAAGAAATCGACATTGCGTGAGGCAGAGAGGCGTGGTACATCGAAAGGTTTGAAAAAGAAAAAAAAAACGTAAGTACATGTAAACTATAATCGCAATAAGCTAACCCGATTATAAATACCTTGAAAAGAAGCATCACAGCTTTTAAGAGATGTTCAACCACTTACCACTCCTTTGGAAAACTCATAGAGCCAGTTTAAACCTTCCGTTCTTTTCTGCGCGTTCAGTTTTTGCTTGTTCTTAGACGAGTTTTAACACAGAGCCAAGGCTTTTCAAGTGGCTTAACCTGCAGCTTAAAGCCAAGATTAAATTGAATTCACCTTCCAACTTCAACCAGTTCAGGTGTTTACAAAAGTTGACTCTAAAACAACCGAAAACGCTTCTCGCCTTTCAAAACTTTTCAGAGTGGTTTCTGAGAAGGCCGTGTAAGTCCGAAGCGTAAAGTTGTTCGCGAGAGCGGCTATATCCCCTCCGTCTTGTTTGACTAACTTGCAATTGTTACTTTATATATATATTATTCTTATCCTTTTCATTTCATTAAATGTTCGCTTTTGTAGCAGAGAAGGAAAGAGAGTATGAATGACTTTCTTTCCAGCGCAGCGGATTGACTGAATGCGGAGGTGGAGAGCATCGCAACGGATCCTTGATTAGGCTCTCGCAGTACTCTTGGAGCTCTCGAAAAGGAAACGTGAAAAACTCGGAACGAAGAATAGGTAAAAGGGACTCTGCTGGTGACGTAGGTGAGTTGCGTCGTAAGTGCTATACCCTTACCTGCTCGTCCGTGGTTGTCGGTTGTTGCATGCACTGAGAAAATGGTTCCATGTCAGTAGGTCTACAGTAACCTGTTTTCCACTCATGACTAATCAGAGGAGAAAATGGTTCCATGTCAGTAGGTCTACAGTAACCTGTTTTCCACTCATGACTAATCAGAGGAGAAAATGGTTCCATGTCAGTAGGTCTACAGTAACCTGTTTTCCACTCATGACTAATCAGAGGAGAAAATGGTTCCATGTCAGTAGGTCTACAGTAACCTGTTTTCCACTCATGACTAATCACAGGAGAAAATGGTTCCATGTCAGTAGGTCTACAGTAACCTGTTTTCCACTCATGACTAATCAGAGGAGAAAATGGTTCCATGTCAGTAGGTCTACAGTAACCTGTTTTCCACTCATGACTAATCAGAGGAGAAAATGGTTCCATGTCAGTAGGTCTACAGTAACCGGGTTTCCACCATGACTAATCAGAGGAGAAAATGGTTCCATGTCAGTAGGTCTACAGTAACCTGTTTTCCACTCATGACTAATCAGAGGAGAAAATGGTTCCATGTCAGTAGGTCTACAGTAACCTGTTTTCCACTCATGACTAATCAGAGGAGAAAAGGGTTTCCCAAAGTCAGTAGGTCTACAGTAACCTGTTTTCCACTCATGACTAATCAGAGGAGAAAATGGTTCCATGTCAGTAGGTCTACAGTAACCTGTTTTCCACTCATGACTAATCAGAGGGAAAATGGTTCCATGTCAGTAGGTCTACAGTAACCTGTTTTCCACTCATGACTAATCAGAGGAGAAAATGGTTCCATGTCAGTAGGTCTACAGTAACCTTTTTTCCCCCTCATGACTAATCAGAGGAGAAAATGGTTCCATGTCAGTAGGTCTACAGTAACCTGTTTTCCACTCATGACTAATCAGAGGAGAAAATGGTTCCATGTCAGTAGGTCTACAGTAACCTGTTTTCCACTCATGACTAATCAGAGGAGAAAATGGTTCCATGTCAGTAGGTCTACAGTAACCTTTTTTCCACTCATGACTAATCAGAGGAGAAAATGGTTCCATGTCAGTAGGTCTACAGTAACCTTTTTTCCACTCATGACTAATCAGAGGAGAAAATGGTTCCATGTCAGTAGGTCTACAGTAACCTTTTTTCCACTCATGACTAATCAGAGGAGAAAATGGTTCCATGTCAGTAGGTCTACAGTAACCGGGTTTCCACTCATGACTAATCAGAGGAGAAAATGGTTCCATGTCAGTAGGTCTACAGTAACCTGTTTTCCACTCATGACTAATCAGAGGAGAAAATGGTTCCATGTCAGTAGGTCTACAGTAACCTGTTTTCCACTCATGACTAATCAGAGGAGAAAAGGGTTTCCCAAAGTCAGTAGGTCTACAGTAACCTTTTTTCCACTCATGACTAATCAGAGGAAAAAATGGTTCCATGTCAGTAGGTCTACAGAAACCTGTTTTCCACTCATGACTAATCAGAGGAGAAAATGGTTCCATGTCAGTGGGTTTACAGTAACCTGTTTTCCACTCATGACTAATCAGAGGAGAAAATGGTTCCATGTCAGTAGGTCTACAGTAACCTGTTTTCCACTCATGACTAATCAGAGGAAAAAATGGTTCCATGTCAGTAGGTCTACAGAAACCCTGTTTTCCACTCATGACTAATCAGAGGAGAAAATGGTTCCATGTCAGTAGGTCTACAGTAACCTGTTTTCCACTCATGACTAATCAGAGGAGAAAATGGTTCCATGTCAGTGGGGCTACAGTAACCTGTTTTCCACTCATGACTAATCAGAGGAGAAAATGGTTCCATGTCAGTAGGTCTACAGTAACCTGTTTTCCACTCATGACTAATCAGAGGAGAAAATGGTTCCATGTCAGTAGGTCTACAGTAACCTGTTTTCCACTCATGACTAATCAGAGGAGAAAATGGTTCCATGTCAGTAGGTCTACAGTAACCTGTTTTCCACTCATGACTAATCAGAGGAGAAAATGGTTCCATGTCAGTAGGTCTACAGTAACCTGTTTTCCACTCATGACTTATCAGAGGAAAAAATGGTTCCATGTCAGTAGGTCTACAGAAACCTTTTTTCCACTCATGACTAATCAGAGGTTGACAGTATACCCTCTTGTCTCGACTTATACATACAGGAACTCTAGATGTTAAAAGTATCTAGTGTTTCTGACAGAGAAAGGGGAGAGCGAGAGAAACAGAGAGAGAGCGAGAGAGAGAGATAGAGAGAGGGGGGAGAGGAGAGAGAGAGGGGAGAGAGAGAGAGGGGAGAGAGAGGAGAGAGAGAAGAGAGAAGAGAGAGAGAGAGAAGAGAGAGAAGAAGAGAGAGAAGAGAGGGGAGAGAGAGGGAGAGAGAGAGAGATGGGGGGAGAGGGGGGGAGAGAGAGAGAGAAATAGTTTTATTTAACGCTCAATTCGCACATATTTACAGAAAAAAAAAACAATTTTAAATTTTAAATTTAAAACAGAATAAGTTAAAGGAACAAAAAAAGAATAAAAAAAAATTTAAAATTAACAGAAAAAGGAAAAACAGTGCGATTGAGCAAGGAGGCAGGATTAGGACTATTTAGTCCTCTCTTCCACCTAACCTCCTTGCGCTCACTCATTTGCTTCTAAGTATTGAGGCAAGCACGGATATTAAAACAAGCAGGGAAGCTCCGATACATTGCATGTATTTGGAAAAACGTGCCTGTGAATTGTAAACGTAAAAATCTGCGCATAAGTTGTTTCATTTGGTCTTCTGCTCTGCTGGGTTTTGCAGAAATAAGTTTTGCATAAAGGCTTACGCATACATGGTTCAAATATTTTTATAATGTAGTTCATGGGAGAAGATTTGTCAATTTATTGTATATTATTTAAGGTACAGGAAGTGCTGTTGGAGCTTTGATTAAAAAAATATGACAATGTATATGCATTTGAGACGTATATTTGAAAAAAAAAATTTTTTAGTCGTTGTTTTTGCAGTGACACATTACAAATTGGGTTTAGTGTTTTTTTCATTTGTGGGTTACAGTTGTTTGAAATGCATCAGCAATTCTTAAGGAGACATTGTAGTTGTAACTAACATATGAATTGAATAAATAGATTTTTAATATACATGAATGATTCAATAATGAAAATTTGGATGAAATCACTGATTATAGAGTATTTGAAGTTTAAATGATTCTGCGTTGAATGGATGTAAAAGATTCTATTTATAATTTAATAAAATGAGAAAGAAAAGATGGGTAGGCCATGGTTTTGTTGGTGGAATATGGTGATGAAAGGTAAAAGAAGGTAATTAATAAATGTCTACATATTGATAGAGACGAAATAGAGTCATTTCCCTTTTAATATCTGAATTTTTAGACACAGTATTGGCCGATTTGGATCTGAAAATTTAAAAAATTACAATTAATGTCAATAAAAGCAATTCCTGCTATGTTTTCATAAAGGCTTTACTGTACAGAGAAACCTTATGGTGAATACTCAAGATAAAATTAGGCTGAATCATCTACTTTGAAAAAATGCTATGATTAGCATCTAGTAAAAACATTACAGACGTACATACTAATTGAAGTATTAATAATTTATGCATCAACTTTTACAATCATATAATCAGTGAGCCCCCCCCTTTTGCTGGCCCCAAGCAAGCAGAGTTGCTTTAAAAGTGCAATTTCACTTTTATTCATGACATTCTATCAATGAGAAACAAAAAAAGTTACGCATATAAAGCTTCCCCCCCTCCCCCCTCTCCATACATGTGCTTATTTTACAAAATTGGCCGTATAGTGGTACCCTTTTGGGGATTATATTTAATTTTTGGATCCTCTCAAGAGAGAAGTATAGTCAGGACTCAGCGCTTTGATTTCAATTATTTTACTCATCGGACAGTGATTTAAAAACCAGAGGACCTGAATAGAATAAAAAAAGTCTACTAATTTTTTATACAAAATGAGCCAGAGCATCCGTTGCTGGCATTTTTCTCGAAAATTATTGAAACAAATGATTTGAAACAAAACAATCAGACAGAATATTGACTCCGAATTTTTCATTTCTGATATTTTCATAAGCTCCTGAAACCTCTTGGGGTGTATTCTGGGCGTTTCAAACTCATTTTTTAACTTTTCTCGAAAAAAAACCCCCAATGCAGATGTAAAAATCATTTTAATCTAAAAGTAGAGAAAAAAAAAATTTGTTTTTTAAGTTTGAAAAATAGGCGCAACGTAGGAATCTGAACAAAAAACTTCTGTGAAGAAAGCTGATTTTTTAAGCTTTCAGATGGCGCAAACCGCGATGCCGAAAAACGTTTCGTTCAAGAGTTATGACCGCGCAAAGTTTTAAATCTAGGCCAAAAAAGGGTTCCTACTTTCGATTCTACAAAAAAAATTGTTGCTCCACCAAAAATCGATGAAATTCATTGAAACTTGGTGGAAGCGGGGTTTTTTTGGGGCGCTGAATTTATTTTTTACATAAGTTTTTCAAAATTCTCAAATCATATATGGCCGCCATAGTTTTTCGTTCAGATTCCTTCATTGCGCCTATTTTTCAAACTCAAAAAACGGATTTTTGGAAACTTCAAAAGTAAAACAAAATGCAAAAAAAGGGTCAAATATTTTTGAACTAAACACTGTAGCACATCAATCGAAACATCTTTAAAATACGCATCTTTTGGTGCAAGTTCACGTCAATATCTCTTTTCGTTCAAAAGTTATGGAGCATTGGAGGTTTTGACTTTGACCCCCTGCACTCCCGCTCCCAGTTGACCAAATTCAAAAAACTGCAGATTTCTGAAAGATGATGCTTAGCTCTATCATCCCTGAAAGTTTCATCCATTTTTGAGGGGGGGGGGGACTCCTAATGGTAGCTGGATGGACCCCTTTTCATCAAAACAAATACCATTAATTGAGCCTGTCTCGTCCTCTAAAAAAAAATAATACAAAAACTGTTGTATTAGTTAAATGTGGCAACATCTACGATATTATTATGTACCTGTTCAACGTGGCAACATTGCCGTAACAACAACAACGTCCCAATAATAAACCAAGTCAATCCAGAAAGCCCAAATGTCTCTTTGTTCGTTTTATCCTGAAAGCCCTTACTTATCCAGATTAATCTTATTTAACAGTTTATAAAACGTCATAAAACATGGCGCAGTCGAAGGTCGAAGTAAAGTTTTAATCCGTTTAACGTGAAATTCCGCGATTCAAAGTACCGAAAGCCGTATTTTTGCGAAATCGTGATAGTGATACCTAACCTATTTTTCCCAACACGTGAGTTTTTAGTTCGAACGCCACCATGGAAAACGCGTGCTTACCAAAACCCTTAGTCATAGGCAATAACATTCGAAACAGTTGGGTCAAATTCAAAGCTGAATTTAATGATTTTCTGGTGTCTACTGAATGGGACGCTAAACCTGCCAAGGTCAAAGCCGCAAAACTTCGAAACATCATCGGAGAAGAAGGAAGACAACGCATAGAAGCCCTCGGTTTTGCCGCTTCTGAGGATTATAATGGAATGATTAAAGCTCTCGATAAGTGGGCTGAACCACAGAAAAACATCAGCATCGAAAGGTTAAAATTCAACAGTCGGAAACAACATGATGGTGAGACTTTTGATACCTTTGTCTCTGATTTGAAATACCTCATATCAACGTGTGAATATAAGGATCTCAGAGATGACATATTGCGAGATCAGATAATGATTGGTCTGGCTGATGATGGACTCAAAGAAAGCCTCTACCGAACACCTAACATAACGTTAGAAAAAGTTGAATCCATGTGTCGAGCAGTTGAAACAGCAAAAGAAAATCTAGGAATTACTAAAACGTCCGAATGCCATACAGTGAAACATGCTACTAATCAAGTGAGAAACTCAAATTTTGGTAAAAAGTTCCAGAATAGTTCTTATCGAGGTCAAACTCCTCAGAATGCCAATTTTCATCAAAAGAACGCCAACTTTCAGCAGAAGAATGCCAATTTTCAGCAAAAGAATGCTAACTTTCAGAATAACCGCCACAACGCCCACCAAGGTAATCGTAACAACCATAATAACTACCAGCAAAGTCACAAATCGTCTCAAAATGTTCTCTATGTGTGTAAAAAGTGTTCGTATACCCATGAACCCAAACAATGCCCTGCCCATAATCAGCAATGTTACAAGTGCCAAGGATTTCACCATTTTGCCAAAGGATGTCGAGCAAACAATCAAACTTCAAGAAACAACAACAATCCAGGGAAGTACAACTCGAACGAAGTTCAACAACTGGTTCAGGATATTGTTAATGACTGTGATGGTTTAGAAGTGTACAGCCGGAAAGCCTCTGTGAATGAAATTCATCAAATATGTAAGCCTATCATTTTTAATTGTAATGTAATTAATGATAAATTGAATGCCAATGACCAAAGTCCTGAAAGCCTTGTCAATATTATTGAGAGTTCAGACAGTCCTAATTATGAACCGCAATACCCTGTGAGAAAAGAGTGGAGAGAAACAGTTACTATTGCAAATGTTCCTGTCAGTGTTAAATTGGACCCGGGCAGCGAAGTTAATACCATGCCTGATCATATTTTCAGTAAAATGAATGTGCCACTTTTGAAAACTGATAGAGTCTTGGAAGGCATCGGTCATAAAATTGTTGTTCCTTTAGGCATAGCTATTTTAAAATGTGTAACTAATTTTTCTAATGGCGATTTTGAATTTTTCATTACAAAAAACAATGAAACTAAAGCTATGTTAGGCATTGAAGCTTGCGAAAAACTCGAATTAGTGGTAAGAAAAGTGCACACAGTTGAAGAAACCAAAGTTAAAGAAAAGCAGAAGTTTGTGAAAGAGAATATAGATGTTTTTTCTGGACAAGGTAAAATGCCAGGTAAACTTAAATTGCAATTGAAATCTAATGTCGAATTACCTAATGTACCTCCAAGGAGATATCCGGTTGCAATTACTGAAAAGTTACAAAAGAAGCTTGATAATTTAGAAAAACAAGACATTATTGTAAAAGTTTCTCCCAATGAAGAAATTATTTGTGTAAATAACTTGTTAATAAGAGAGAAAACAGATGGAGATTTAAGGTTGTGTTTAGACCCAAAACAATTAAATGAATGTCTCGTGACCAAAAAGTTTGTCATACCCACGATTGAAGAAATAAGTGCAAAGTTAACTAACCAAAAATTTTACTCAGTATTCGATGAGAAAGAAGGTTTCTACCACTATCAACTTGACGAAGAATCTAGCAAGTTATGTGCTTTCAACACCCCTTTTGGGGTCTATAGATTTAAGAGACTTCCGTTTGGACTTATATGTGCCCCCGAAAACTTTCAAGAAAAGAATGTGAGTATTTTCGGACACATAAATGGTGTAATTGTGTATATAGATAATATACTAACTTATAGAGATACTGAAGAAAAACATGATTATTGTGTTCAAGAAATTCTAAAAGCAGCTAGGAAGAATAAAGTTAAATTTAAACTTGAGAAATTCCAGCACAAGCAACCAAAAGTCAAGTATGTGGGATTTGTATTTTCAGAACGGGGCAGACAAAATGATCCGGAAAGAGTTCGAGCACTTGGTGCTATTAAAGATCCCACAAATAAGAAGGAACTGATGTCTATTTCAGGTATGTTCAACTATATTAGGCAATTTATACCTCACTTATCTGAGATTTCAGCCCCACTTAGGGCATTGTTGAAAAAAGATGTTGAGTTTCATTGGACAAAGGAACATGCTAAAGTTCTATGTGAATTGAAAGATAAAGCTGCAACCACACCCACTCTTGGTAATTTTGATAGCAGCAAAGAAATAGTTTTACAAACAGATGCCTCTAAAAGCGGTATCGGAGCCTGTTTAATGCAGGAAAATAGACCCGTAGCTTATTTTTCAAAGGCTTTAACTGAAACCCAAACTAACTTATGGGGGTCAAATCGACAAAGAATTTTTTGCCATAATTGCAGCTCTAGAAAAATTTTATTTTTATGTTTATGGTAGGAACATTGCAGTAGAGTGTGATCACAAGCCTATCATCCATTTAGTTCATAAAGACATCAGTAAAATAAAATCGCAAAGACTCAAAAAGTTCTGTCAAAGATTGTATAATTTTAAGGTAAAAATTGTATTTAAACCAGGTAGGCAAATGCATATTGCTGATTTATTGTCGAGACAATATCTAAATGATAAGGTTGAAGATGACCAAGATTTTAATGATTTAAATGAATGTATTCATTCAGTTGTAGAAAATGACCTAGGAAACCTAAGTGACCTAGCTGAAATTCAATCAGAGACTGATAAAGACCAAAATCTTAAAATTCTGAAAAACTACTTGTTAAATGGTTGGCCAAACAATAAAAATGAGTGGCCTGATGAAATTAAAGTGTTCTATAAACTTAAAGATTTGTTGTATTTGGAAGATCATGTAATTTTATATGACGAAAGAATTTTCATACCTCAAACACTCAAAAGAAAAATTTTGTCGATATTGCACAAAGGTCATGCTGGAATAACGAAAACTCTAGAAAAGGCCAAACAAATTTATTATTGGCCTGCCATGTCGTCAGATATAATTAATTTAGTAAAATGCTGTAGAGTTTGTGAAAAATTCCAACCCAATAATTATAAGGAGCCACTGATGCCTATCAAATTACCTAATAATGTTTTTGAAGTCATAGGGTAGATTTTGCTGAAGATAGAGGTCTGTCCTATATCATTTTGGTCGATTACTTATCAAAGTGGTTGGAAATACTCCAAGTCAAGTCGCATCATGCAAAAACTGTAATTATAGCCCTTCAACCTATTTTCACAACACATGGGTATCCGAAAAATATTATTTGTGACAATAACCCATTTGATGCGCACGAGTTCAAGAACTTTTTATCCAATTATAATTGTAAGGTCACCACGACCAGTCCCCATTTTCCGCAGGCTCATGGGATGATTGAGCGGTATGTAAAAATAGCTAAAGTAATGATATGGAAAAGTAGGGAAACTGGTATAGATCTACAGGAAATGTTGTTCGAATATAGAAACATGCCATTAGCGGGACTGAATGTCAGTCCTGCGCAAATTTTAATGAGTCGCCAGTTAAGAGGAGTTATTCCGGTAAATCCAAAAATTTTGGATAGAAAGGTAGTAGAGATTAGAGATAAGCTGTTAGAAAAACAAGTTAAAATGAAAACTCATTTTGATCAAAGGGCAAGACGCCCTCACCAAAGCTTTGATCCAGGTGATAACATTGCAATTAAAGATGGCAAAGTCTGGAATAAAGGTGTAATTTTAAATTCTGCTAATTCCCCAAGATCCTACATTGTGCAAACACCGCATGGTCAACTTAGAAGAAACACCTACCATCTAAAGCATTCTCAAACTCAAACTAACATTGATCCAATGAGAGTTAATATTGATTATGAAAATCTTGACCCACCTATTGATGTTATCGATAACCCACCAATGATTGTACCGAACCCACCGTTTAATGTACGTCCTCAAAGGGCGCGTCGTCCGCCTCAATATTTAAATGATTTTGTTCGCTAGTTATATTAATTCTTTATTTTGTTCACTACTTAAATTAATCTCTTTGTTAAATTTTTATTGTTCAGTTATGTTCAGTTTTTTTTAAAAATCTTAAAAGGGAAGATGTTGTATTAGTTAAATGTGGCAACATCTACGATATTATTATGTACCTGTTCAACGTGGCAACATTGCCGTAACAACAACAACGTCCCAATAATAAACCAAGTCAATCCAGAAAGCCCAAATGTCTCTTTGTTCGTTTTATCCTGAAAGCCCTTACTTATCCAGATTAATCTTATTTAACAGTTTATAAAACGTCATAAAACAAAAACCATAACTTCGCTTACACTTTCGAACAGGCGTTAATGTTGTAACAATTCCCGAAACTAAAAAATTAAAAGAATACTGATCTAATTTGTTTATTTTAATGAGATCCATTTTCAACCCATAAAAGATTGAATGTTAAAAATTGCGCTAAAAAAAAAAAAAAAAATCATTTATCAGCTGATCAAATAAAGGCAAACAAACGTGACTACTTCATTCCGCGCTCTCTATCGGGTTCTTCTTGAAGCTTTACTTTTGTGAGAAGGTATCCTATAAGTAAAACCATGATCTGTATCGGTTTTATTTCGCGCCCTCTATTCGAAAATATCAGCTGACTCTAGACATTCAAAGAGAAAGATTATCAAATTAGTGAACAGGTGAGCCGCAGTGCAGCCAATGCAGCCAAACAATCACCGGCTGCAAAACAATAATAAATAAAAAAAAAAAACATAACACAACGACTCGTTATCGGCCGCCCGTACGAAAAAACCCCGAATGTACTTTAAAATCAATTATATATTCAATAAACGTAATAAAATAATACAAAAACAATGTCCAACATAACAAATTAATCATAAAAACAAACAAAAATTTATTCATCGTAAAACCAACACAGCAGAGTAAAATTACAACAAAGTTGGCAACATAAAACGCAAAATATTACCTCACCGCACTCCACTTACCCCTCAAAAGTGGTGAGTCCGTCGTTTAATTGGAATTATAAAAAAACTAAAGCATTAAAATGAATCCAACTATTTTTGCTGCAAACTTTAGAAGGTACGATTTCATAATTGTACCATTGCAATCCTCAAAACGCAACAATTACGACAGGAAAAAATCACAAAATTCAAAAACAGCCGATTTTCAACTTTAGGCCACTCAGCATAGGAATACACGTGGAAAGCATAGGCTGCCTTATTACATTGTATACATTGTATTATATTGTTAGCAGCAAAACGATCGGAATAAGCGTGCCATGTTCCATGGGCACGCTTAAAAATGAAAAACAATATGGAGGAACGGTTAAATTTTACAGAAAAAGAGAGAGAGAGAGAGAGAGAGAGAGAGAGAGAGAGAGAGAGAGAGAGAGAGAGAACTATTTAATTAATTCAATTTGTCTGTGTGTGTCTATCGGAGTGATGTCTGTAAATTATTTAATAAATGAAAAAAAAGCTAAGTAACAATTTTTCAAAATAAATAAAAAAAGCTCAATGTGGTTGCGGTTAATTTCGTTTCTTATTGAGATGGTGCTTAAACTATTGTAGGTTATTCACACCGGTAGTTAATTTTACACTGAAAAAACGATATGGTTTTGGACACCTTAAATTACGGACTTTTTAGGTTTACCGTGGCACTCCGGGTGTGGCGTCTGTAATTTTCGGCGGTGTTACCCATAATTGCGGTCTCCATAACAGAAAGTATCGGGCTTCAAAACTGGGAGTGCCTCGATAAACCAATATAGACCGATTATTATTAGCTATAAACGTTACTTAGATTTTAAGTTTACAGGTTTTCATCAATTTAAGGATTTTTTTTTGAAGGCGATGTCATCGGAAAGCGCTGTTGTCAGGTTTTCAGGTGGGTTGTTGCTGGATATTAGAGTTCGGGCTTGCTGCACGGTTGAACATGCAAGTATATTAGAAACTGATGTTGGGATTCGACTAGTGTTGCCAGATTGAGGGTAAAAAGCTTTATCGTCCCCACTTAAATCAATGTAAAGCGTACGGCTTTTTCACCCCAATCTGGCAACACTGGATTCGACACGTATTACAGATGGGCCGGTTTTCTTGTTTGATGAGGTAGTTGTGGGTGTAATGGGTGTGTCCAATGCAGAGTCTAGTGAGTGTAACTTTCTCAGAGAGGCTTAATTGATTGGAGGGTATCCAGAACATATATTCATACAGGTGTATATGCAATATGATTATCCCGTTTAGAGCGAGCGGTGTGCTAGGTAGGGTATACCTAGAGTCCCTATATATGAAAGAGTCTCGCCATACGAGGTTCCATCTCTGATTGGCTGCTGAAAATTGAAGAAGAAGAAGGGGCCTATGAAGCCTGGAGGCGCGCCTCTTGTTTACATCTTCATGGAACCATCTTCACTGCTGCCCAGCTTTGAGGAAACTTTCGGCATTTTTTGCCCGTACTGATGAAAGTTGAATTAGCAATTGATGAAAATGTGTTCAGAACAGAATAAAATTCACGCATTACTTTTAAAACAGGTAGTGAAGCCAACGGGTATTGGAGGTTAGGTTGACCTAACAAAGATTACTTCCACACGAATACATTTATAAGTAATCTTTGGCGGGAAGATCGTTGGATAAAAATGTAAGCAAGAGGCGCGCCTCCAGGCTCCTCAGACACCTTCTTCTTCCTCACTTCTGTTCATGTGTCTTGACTCTTTCATATATAGGGACTCTAGGTATACCTCTCTCGGGAGTTAATGTGTCATTGCTACGTCATACGTCAGTCCGTTCCTCTTACTTACCTACTTCTACTTAGTTGATAAAATTAGGTTGAATCCTAATCCTAACGGACAACAATGTATTCTGACTAGTTCAAGCCACCATTTTGAAAAAAAAAACAAAAAAAAAAAAAACACAAAAACAAACAAAAAAAAACAAAACAAATAAAAAAAACTTTATTTTCAGTATAGCTTCATCACTGCTGACCTTCACGAAAGAGGATGTTAAGAAATGAAATTGACTTACTTAAGGATAGAAACCATGATAAAAAGAGGTAAAAAGTTTCCTCTCCATGATTTCAATTCTCTTATGAAACTGCTCGTCCACGCAATGACCCCATTTCCGAATTCAATTTTATCGCAACTTTTAATGCTCCCATTCATGTTCAGTTTAGTTTCAGCGCAGCCATATTTTCAAAACAGGAAAGGAGATAATCGGCGAGAAAACGGGGCAATGGACAAACTGCAGGCAATATTATTGCGAGAGAAAAAAAAACAAAACAAAACAAAAACAAAATATAAAAAAATAACGAGAGCGCACTTTGGGTATTTACGTTAAACTCAATTTATTTCTTGAAATATTGTATTTGTTCACTTACAGTTTGAGAAAAACAGGATAGGGAGTTTATACTTACGTAAGAAAATGGTTCGAACGGTCCTCATTCAGTTGCGATTTTATGGAGGAACTGATGAATATAGTCGCGAAACAGCACTGAGCACAGTATTCCCTGTCACTTACAACCATGCTTATTTTTTACAGTTTTAGACTCTATTTTTTGTATTTTCGTTTTGTTTTGTTTTTTTTTTTAAAAGCGTGCCATTCTTTTTGTGAGTGTGTAAAACTGTATATTGATCAATATTGGCTTTAAGCTATAGATGTGTTGGAGGGCTGTTTCAGAATTTTAGACACAGCTTCCGAAATATCCTCAATTCACAAATCGCGTTGCTGCACTTCTAGCCATATAGGCGGATCCAGAAATCTGGTACGCCTACACTGAAAAAAAAAAAAAAATCTCTGAATTAGTTAAAAGTATAGACACCACTTAAAAACTATTAGTTTAACTCTTAGAAATAGTGAAAAAACAGTCGAAATAACACGGCACAGAGTTAATTTTACTAATTCAAATAGTCAAACTAACACTTTTTAAGTGGTGTCCATACTTTCTAAATTAGTTAAATTTAGCTTATATTTTTTTAAGTGTATTCTATGCATTTAAATTCATGATAAAAAAATGATTTTTTAAAAACCCTGTATCCTCGTGACACATTGATTATTTCTAATGCAATCAAATGGAAAGAATACACTCTTGCCAAATTGCTGGATCTGCCAATGCTTTTGGTAATCTTTTTGTTTTTGTTTTTGGCGTACCATGATTTGTAAATAATGACGTAAAATCGTCGAATGGGGCTGTTGCAAACTTTTGCTACAACGATAAAAAGTTATTATTCCAATGTAAAATCGCCTGAAAAGTCCATTGGTGGCATCATTAAGTCATTAAATACAATAATAAATTCACAAGAGGCGTTTATTGAAATCCAAGATGGCGGCAAAATATCAAGGAATCTGAATGTATGCACCGTGATCATCCAAGGATTGCCAACGTTTACAACCTCATTGGAGGTAGAGGTTATGTGTTTGTTTACGTTGTGATTGGTTGTGATCGATGTTGTGAGGTTGGCTATCCTCGAATGTTCGTGGTGCATGCATACGGATTGCTCGATATTTTGCCGCCATCTTGGATTTCATTAAACGCTTCTTGTGAGTTTATTATCTCATTTCGTGGCTTTCTGATGCCACCATTGGACTTTTCAGGCGATTTTACTTTGGATTAAACACTCTCAATCGTTGTAGCAAAAGTTTGCAACAGACCCATTTCGCTCATTTTTACACTAATACTAGATAGAAGTCAAGCTCTAGGACACTCCCAGCACTCACCAAACATCTGATGCGTTCGATTCCTTTCATATGAGTTTAAATGGACAGGATGTAACATTCGCACATTGATACCAAGCCCCCGATAAATCCTATTCACATTTATTTGGAGTGATTCACTATACATATATATAGAAAAGTACGAATGGATGAAAAATAATGGAAAACGAACGTAACGATTCATAAATGCGCAGTCATAAAAGCATTTGCCCCCCCCCCCCCCCCCGCGCCGCCGTTCTATTTTCGCCGACAGAAAAGTTACAAAAAGGCTGAGAAACTGATAATGCGATTGATAAATTAGGTTCTTGTGAAAGGAGCTGAAAAGGAGTTAAAGGATCGAGTAGTGCAAGGAGGGGGAGGCAGAGGAAGGGTTCAATTTTGAGTCTCGGGCTCAATAGCTTTTTCAGCAAAGGCGGCCGGGCTGAGGCACACTCGCGCACGGCTTGAAGCTTCCCGTAATCCGACTCGGGTTGTATTCGTCGAATCATCTCATTGTCACGGTAACGCAGAATCGATCCCATTCGATATATCGAACGTGTATGCTTTATGCTTTTGTGTAAGCCATGAATGGAGAAAATTCGGATCGTCGCACTTTGGATCGAAACATCTATTTTCAAGGACATAAAGAGTAGTTGATTTTTGTTTGTTTTTTGTTTACTTTTTTGCTTTTAACTCTTTTTAGTGCTGATACTCTCTCACAAAAACCAAGTTATTTGAACCATTTTTAGCTCAGAAATGAATGAAACGATACATTTAAGGACTTAAGGTCATATTATTGTTGCTTAATGTTTACAAAATTGATTTTGATTCGTAAAATGATGCAATTTATGCGAAGAATCGATCCTGCGTGTTCGATGTATCGAACGCTGGCTTCATATGCAATTGTGTAAGCCATGGATGGAGAAAATTCGGATCGTCGCACTTTGGATCAAAACTTCTATTTTCCAGGACATGAAGAGTGGTTTTTTTTTTTTTTTTTTTTTTTTTTTGGCTGTAAAAACTTTCCATTATATATTCTCACAAAACCAAGTTATTTATTTATTAAACCATTTTCAGTTCATAAATGAATAAAACCAGGCATTAAGGGCAGGTCGTCTTGCTGCTGAACGTTTACAAACTTGGTTTTTATTCTTAATTTTATGTCCCCAGAAATTCCATTTCATGTCGATCCATTGTGCGTTGCTTACCTCTGTACTTGTACATCATATCCTCTTGCTTTACCGCTTTGCCTTCCATCATAGCCGCGAAATTCTCTTCCGTGCATGCGAAGTGTAAACATAGTAGAATATTGCAACTAGACAACATATTATAATAAACGAGCTGTACGCTGCATATCATCTAATATTTCCCATTTTCCTTTCTGCACATAACACAAGATGTGAGAGCCAAAAAGATGTAAGTACACAGTACGTCCTAAAAGTTCTTACAAAGCCCAACTGGGAAAACACGTCTCTGGTAAAAATATTCCATGTCTAACTCTCCGATGAAACAGATTTCCATGGAAAATACATCAAGTTCCGTGGAAATCTGTGTGATTTCTATGGATATGGATGTGAGTTTCATGCGGGAATGGATGTAGGTTCTATATGGAAACTGACGCAGTTTTCATGGATGTATTGGAGATTCCATGGAAAATGCACTGAAAAAAAAATCAGTTAAATTTAACTAATTTCAACTTAAAAGTATGGACACCGTTTAAAACTGTTAGTTTGAATATTTGAATTAGTAAAATTAACTCCGTGCCGTGTTAATTAACATGGCACGGAGTTAATTTTACTAATTCAAATATTCAAACTAACAGTTTTAAGTGGTGTCCATACTTTTAAGGTGAAATTAGTTAAATTTAGCTGATTTTTTTTTCAGTGTGGGTCATGGAAAATGTTTATCATGTAGGGGGCGTATTTCATTTTGATGAACAAACATAACTACTCCATAGTAAATAGTTGTAGGTTGGGATGACCGGATGCAGCTGTTGAAGAAAAAGATTCTGGGAACCTCTGGCTGACGATTTAGACCCACCTTGTCCATCGGAATGAAATAAGTGCTTTCCGACAAAAACCTGAAAAATAAGAACTTATAATCAGCGGCGTCGCGTTCAATCTAGCAATCCGCAATCCGTTCATTAAACCCCGTGTAAATTATCAATTTGGGGGAATGCACTGAGCATCCCCAAAAAGTTCGACATTTTTCACGGGTTTCAATGGACGAACTAAAATGTTGCCAAATTCCTCGTGACGCCACAGTAAGGACTTCTGGGGCGTTCTGTGGAGGAGTGCAGGAGTGGTGCCCTCAGGACCACTTTTATACCTCTCTAATTTTCCTTAAAGATGTCTAACTTTGGCGAAAGGATATACATGTATATATGTTACAGGACAAACCCGATTTTAGGCCAAACTAGTTTGTCCTAGGCCGAACCGGTTTGGCCTGAGCGGAACAGGCAAAACTAGTTTTGCCTAGGAAAAACTAGTTCGGCCTAAAATTCTCTAGGCCAAGCCGGTTGGGCCCAGGACAAACTAGTCTGGCCTAAAATCCTCCAGGCCAAACCTGTTGGGCCTAGGACAAACTAGTTTGGCCTAAAATTCTCCAGGCCAAACTGATAATGTGCAGGCCGAACTAGTTCGGCCTGAAAATGTTCAGGCCAAACTGATTATGTGCAGGACAAACTATACTCTGTTCAGGATAATTTGAAACTTGGCGAGTCAGGTAGAAACGCACTACTTTGCAACGCGGCACCCATTGAGACGATGATTTCGGGTGGCATCGCTCATTCGGGGTTTGTTCCTCTCCACCCGCCGCCGTGATGGAAGAATACCGAGAAACGGCAGACTATGAATTTTATCTGTGCAAAAGTCAAATTACAAACGGTCAGAGATACAATGAAATGGATGAAATTTTTGCCCTAAAGGACCGTAACTCGACGAAAGTAGTCGGAAAACATATGTTACCACTCTCGAGGATTTATGTTGTTAAAAGAAATAAAATAAAATAAAAATAAACAAAGCCTTTCTTTAAATGTTCCGACTTTTTTTTTCGAGAGTGGCAAGATATGTTTTCCGACTACTTTCGACGAGTTACGGCCCTTTAGGGCAAAAATTTCATCCATTTCATCGTATCTCTGACCGTTTGTAATTTGACTTTTGCACAGATAAAATTCATAGTCTGCCGTTTCTCGGTATTCTCCCATCACGGCGGCGGGTGGAGTGGAACAAACCCCGAATGAGCGATGCCACCCGAAATCATCGTCTCAATGGGTGCCGCGTTGCAAAGTAGTGCGTTTCTACCTGACTCGCCAAGTTTCAAATTATCCTGAACAGAGTATAGTTTAGCCGGAAGGGACGACGCAGGACAAACTAGTTGGGCCTAGGAAAAAGTAGTTTCGTATAATGTTCGCATTTTCTTATGACAAAAAAGGAAAAAAGTAATATTAAAAAACTCTAACTTGTATTTTAGTTGCTTTGACAGATTCAAAGCAACGAGGAAGAATATTTTAATGAAAAAAGACAATGCATTTTTGAATTGACAAACCATTTTGGAGTTTTAAAATCAACTGTCAGTTATCTTTCTTTGTGTTTCAATTTAAGATCATGGACGAACAAAAAATATAAGAGCCCCACGTCTACATGAATGCCTTGCTATAGCTTGTGTAGCGGGTTGCATTCTAGAAGCACGTGTGATTAGCGGGTTGCGTCGCAATGTTGGACGTTCAATAATGCACGCTTGTTGGATTATTCAACTTTTCATTTTAATTGTTTCATGTATTTTTAAAAATTTTTAAATATTGTGTACTTAACTTTTTTCATTAATATTGACTATTTTTCGCTTTTTTTTAACTATAATTTAAAATTTATCTCAAATACAGTTTCACCCCCGTAATCAGTTCAATCGTTCGCCTTATTTATTCATCTGCCGCAGCAAAATATAATCCAATTGGTCTAGCCTAACGTTTTTTAGGCTGAAACAGTTTGTCCTAGGCCCAACCAGTTCGGCCTAAAAATGTTTAGGCTAAACTGATTATGTGCAGGCCAAACTAGTTTGGCCTAAAAATGTTCAGGCCAAACTGATGATGTGCAGGACAAACTAGTTCGGCCTAAAATTCTCCAGGCCAAACCTGTTGGGCCTAGGATAAACTAGTTTGGCCTAAAATTCACCAGGCCAAACCTGTTGGGCCTAGGACAAACTAGTTTGGCCTAAAATTCTCCAGGCCAAACTAGATCTCCTTAAAAAAAACAGTTCGGCCTAGGCCAAACTAGTTTGGCCTAAAATCGGGTTTGTCCTGTAACATATATATATATATCTGTCCTCGCTCATGCTTTCTGTTGCACTGCCTGAGTTGAACTCTCTCCCCCCTTTAGTTTTTTAACTAATACTTTCATATTTTTAATATGATTTTTTTCTTTTTTCTTGGCTTTATTACCTCAGCTGATGAGTTTGCCCAACTCAAAAGCATTGTCTATATATATATATATATATATATATATATATATATATATATATATATATATATATATATATATATATATATATATATATATATATATATATATATATATATATATATATATATATATATATATATATATATATAATATATATATATATATATATATATATAGGATCTTACACCCTCGTCCTATAACACAAAGGGGGAGGTTTCTATCTTTGTCTGACATGTTTGTTTTGATGCAGGAAAGAGAGAGATAAAAAATTTCTAGTTCGCGCTTGTAAGTGTGTAGTAAATTAGAAGAAATTTTTTTGTCGCGTGCCAAGAAAAAGTTGCTCGTTCTTTGATAATATGTCTCTAAGCGAAAAATATTAAGCATAATAATAAATTATTGATGCATGCACGCTAAATCCTGGTGAGCCGCATAAACGCTTTTAAAAGTGTCAGGGTTTTTGTGTATTTTTTTTTTTTTTTTTTTTTTTTTTTTTTTTTTTTTTTTTTTTTTTTTTTTTTTTTTTAATCGAATTTTATATGCTTTAGCTTATCAGAACGTTTTTCTGAAGGACAGAGCCGACGCGACGTTTCGGGTATGTGGATTGTGGATTTGCTTGTTGTTAAATTTGTATGTTCAACAGTGAATCGAATGACTTTTTCTCACATAATTTCATGTGCGCATGTTAATTTGTTTAAAATTTCATAAGAATTCATGGTAACAGAACATCCTCTGTATGGACCATTGGAACGAAAGGGTATAGTTTGACCTCTAATTGCGCCTGGACGTCGTCTCCATCTGAGTTTTCTCGATGACAGTAATGACTCGTGCAATGTGTGGCAACTATGGATTCTCTCCATTTAAACCTACGTAAAATAATCGATCCTCAGGAAATAATCGATCCTCAGGAAATAATCGATCCTCAGGAGACTCTCTGAAACAATTGGAAATTGGTATTTTTGCATAGGTTCAAATGCCAAAAACATGGTTGCCAAATATGCCTCGAGCCACCAATGCTTGATGATGATTGAAACAGCAAAATAAATCAGACACATGTGTTAAGCAAAAAAATAAGTGACATTTACTGAGCGTTCTTCATATGTACAAAATATATCTAATACACAATACTTTCAGTTTATAAACATTTAAAATTATTGAATAGACGGTAAACTTAACATGATAGTTAGTAACGTAAAAATGTATTTCCTTTCCAAAGCCTCGAATCCAGTTCGGGCCTAAAGTCCAAGCAACTTGGGATGAATAGTGGAAATATTCCTACTAAGAACCCATTTTGCATATTGAGTGAAAAGCAATAACCATTTATGATATCTTAGGTTATTTTAAAAGAAAAGAGGGGGGGGGGTAATGGTTTTTAAGGAACCCCCCTCGCCAACTGAGTAAAGAAAAAAGCCATGTATCTTTTGGATTTTTTTCTTTTTTTTTTCTTTTTTTTCAGGGTATGATTTCACATACAATGAAAAACAAACATATATCAGCCAAAATTTCAGCTCAGTAGGAATTATTTCCTGTATTCATACCAAGACCAAATTTGCCAATGGACTATTAAAAGATAAGGATAAAAATATAGACTATAGAACTAATGAATTTAGTATGGGGATGCGAAGTAAGTTTACTCAACTTCAGGAAGTATTTTTTTCAACAATAAAGAGGAAAAAACGGAACGAAAACAATATAATCTCTCAAAAACATAACATCGTTACGGCAATTCTGGTCACATTGACTTATAATATGTCTTGAAAATCTAAGTCTGTAAAAAAGCAGTGGCGTAGCGTGCATTCGGCAACGTTGTACTGTTCCATTTAGACCCACGTTAAAAGTCGAATGTGAAGGTGTTCAATAAACAGCCAATAGTTCGATCATTTTTATGGGTTGAAATGGGGAAAAAATGCAACCTTGCCGAATCGCACGCTACGCCACTATGGTAGAAAGGTGGAGAGCGCCTCAAGAACCAGTTACGTAAAGTTGAATTAGGCAACGCTGCATTGTGTCAGTTTGAACCTGTGAAAAATATCGATATATTGGATCTTCATAGTGAAGACTTTGGAATTCGAGCTTTTGCATGGATTTAAATGGACTATATGTGACGTTGCCTTCCGGTAATTTTGCATGCTACTCCGTAATGGCAAGAACGCAATGTCTATAATCTCATTGCTCTTAATTGATCAATAGTTCAGAGGCGCTAAAGGGCCGTTGTGAATTTCCCTGCTAAAAAAATTGTCATTAAATTTTTCGGTTATTCTTGAAAAATTTATAATTTTTGTCAAGTAGATTCTTACATTTTCAAAGTTTGCCTTAACTTACGTGTAAAAAAATAGGAATGAGAAGAAAAGATTCCTGGATTTTTTAAAACCACCATATCACGCGTGCAATCTGTTTCCAAGGTTAATTCAATCGTTTGTTGCACACATTTTTCTTAAAAAAAACAATTCTAACTCAACTAACATCATGGCGTCAGTTTCATGCCGCATTTTTCCTATGATAAAAATTTGAAGCTATAACATTACCAAGATTTTTAAACAAACAACGGTTTATAGTTTTTGGTCAATTTTCCAATTTTGTTTGACAGTAAAACTAATGCTTTCACAAAACCGGTTTTCTCAAAACAAAAAGTATGCAAAGCATTGAAAATATTACAATATTTAGTTGCTGTTCCTATGCAAGATAAGAACTATAAACCACTTTTTTTCTACTTTGTTTTTCATCAATGTGAACTTTTAATTTCCGTCCATTGATTAACCACGAAAAAAAAAAAAAAAAAATCGCGCATTGAAAAATTTCATTCATAAAAAAAAGAAAGCAAAACTAACATAACCTAGGTAATATCACAGCTCTTGATTTGAAGGTTGATTTGAAGGTATCATAGATTGTTAGAATACAAGTCATAGCTGTATCGAGAGAAAAAAAAAAAGAAAAAAAAAACTGAAAAAATACACTCCATTATCAAAATGTACTTTAAGTGTATCTAATTGTAATTTCTCCCAAAATGTGTAGGCAAACCTACACCATAATCTTTGGCGAATTTCCAATTTTCTTTCCCTCAAATCGAAACAAAGCTTGCCTCCGACTTTCAACGTTTAATTTTATAGTGTTTCTGAATAAAAAGCCAAAGCCCAAACTCATTTTCGTTAATTTTCATTTTGAAACAAGAGAAATAATATTGAGGAATTCCAAAGATTATTGGTCCGGGCTCGTCTACACTTCTGAAACAACCTCTCCCGCAAACTAAGTTGCAAGAAACAAAAACCGGGACAACTTTTTGGCCAAAACGTCCGTGTTCTATACTCCACTATGGAATGGTTTTAATAGCTCACTTTAGCTCAATTTCTGAAGGCCGGATTACAGCTATCTTCCCCAGATTGCGTCACAAATAAGGTGGGCCAATTGAGGTTAATACAATGACCTTAAACTAAGATCATGAGACGTATACTTATAAATTCATGTTAAACGCCCACGTATGCCACGCGTTTTAATGAAAATTTATTAGAAGTTTGGAGTTGGGGCGGTTAACCGTATCAACCCTTATCTACGAGCAACAACTTGAGAGGCCTCAAGACTGAAAAGGGATCCAGGGTAGTTTACAATTTATTGACTTACGGGTTCTATTAGATGCACAGTGGAAAATAATAGATATTATCCGGCGCAGGAGAAAGGGAGGAATATAACACACGGAAAAAAATAACAAGTAGACTTTACCATCTGCATAGTTGATTATGAACTCAGCTATCAAGTATGGTAAATTTCACTAAATGATGGTAAAATGTACCAACAAGTTAACTTAATTTACTATAATGTACATACGTTTCATTTTCCATCTACTTGATAGCTGACTCAAAAATCAGCGCAGATGGTAGATTTTACCAGTCTTTTTTTTCCGTGTATGTACTTTACTAAGTACTATGACTAGCGAGAGAAAGTATCATCGTAGAAATTTCCATCCCATAATATCTCGGCTAATTTCAGAAAATTCTGCGGTTTTCGTGTATCTCAGAGTTTAAAAGGATTGCTACTTAAAAGTATGCCTTAAAAAAACAGAAACTCGTCGGAAAATAATAGAAAAATTGATCAAGAACAATTTTGATTAGAGGACTTTCTTTCGTTGGCCATAGTACACACGGTGAACGAATAGGTTAAAGACAGTTCAGAGAAATAATTGAAAGTGGGTTTGAATTCTTCTGAGACAAGGTCTCTAGAATGAATCTGTTGCGTAATTTTGCTACAGGAATGTGAAACTTTGATTCTTAGGTAAATGTCGACAAAAATAACGATGCAAACATTAAGAACATTCAAAAACCACTCAATAACTCAGAAAATCACTTCACGTTCAAACCAGGGCATCGGACCGAACCGAACCGTGAACCGAGAACCGCTCCGAACCGCCGAATTTCCGAACCACGAACCGAACCGCGAACCTTTTTTTCCACTGAGGCGGAGAACCCGAACCCGAACCGAACCGACTGGCTGAACCCGGTTCGAACCGGTTCGACGGCTTAAAAAAGAGATCTTGTAAAATAACCTGAAAAGGGAAAAGAGCGAAAAGTTTGAGCATTTGCTCTGTGAGTACTCGATGGATCTCAAAATCGCATACTTTTCGCATAGAAAGATTACACAGTGTCACGCATCTAAACAAATTTGATGCAACTGAACGTTGATTGGTCCACTGTTTCGTTTGAAGGTATGAGGGTCTCAAAAGTCTGTGGCATGCGAGTCACGTGATACGCGGGCTGCAATCAGCGCCCAATTGATTGTAAACCAGTACATTCTGACTCATTTTGTCATCTTTTAGTCCACTGTTTTTTTCTTTTTCTGAATTCTGAGCAATGTGTCTGTTGCGAAACTTTGCCCCAGCAGCAAATAGGGCTGATTGAAGTATAAAATCAATACAACTAAGCACGTTCAAGATTGTGTGACCCTCTCAACTGCCGCCGCAAATGTTCGAACTCGGCCAAATTTACTCCAAACCGAACCGCTCCGAACCGGTTCACAAATGTCTGAACCGGTTCGGAGCGGTCCGGAAAGTCGCGTGGACCCGAACCGAACCGCGAACCTTTTTTTTCGTGAAGTGTGAACCGCGAACCGAACCCGAACCTATTTTTGCCCCGGACCGATGCCCTGGTTCAAACAGCCCGCGATACACCAGACGCTATTTGCACCGGCATACTGCGCTTCATGTAGACAGAATCACTGAAAAACATCGTAACTACAAAATAATGGAATTTCCTTTAAAATACATGAAATATTGGCTGCATTTTCTGTCCGGTCTTTTCTGACAAAAATTGAAAAAAAACAAAAAACAAAAAAAAACAAAAATATCAAGCTTAGAAGAAAATGCAAGACTTTTATGAATCTAAACTAAACATTCGAATGTCTCTAAGTTGTATTGATGTTCACGTGAACTCGGTGGTTCTATCTACGCGTAGTTGTCGTGTCGGTGATGTCTAGTGCGTAGCCTTGGATTGTTTTAAATGGACATGATTTCCTGAGTTCACGAGTAGACTTTGAAAGTTTTTAATGAGTGCATCGTTATTTTCGCCGAATGTGGCTCTTGCAAACGTTTGCTGTAAGCAAATAAATGGTCCAATCTGATGTAATGACCACCGAAAATCACGAAAATCACACCGAAAAAGTCTAAAATTCAGTAATAAACTCACAAAACTGTTTTAACGACAACATCGTAATGGTTCTTCAACGAATAGGTATCATGGGAGAATCCTGTCTAATCTGTTACTTTCTCTATGGAAATACAGAGATATGTCTCATTTTAGATAGGAATCTCTCATGATACCTGCGTCTATCCGCCATTATGCCCAATTCTGAGTGTGAATTTCGTGATTTTTTTTTTCAGTGTACTCATCGTCATTTTTACGCGTTTTTATGCAAGAATCAACTCTTCAATCCCACGTAGCAAAAGTTTGCAAGAGATCCATTCTACACACGGAAAAAAAAGATTAGTAAAAATAACCATACGGATACCTGATTTTGGCACCTGCTAGATGTTATGGTAAACTTGACCAGAAGTATGGTACATTTACCAATACTTTGAGTAAATTTGACATGTAATCAGGTAACATCACCTAGTACCTAGTCAAAACATAGTATTTTTCTGGTTAACATTACCATAACATTTAGCAGGTGCCAAAATCAGGTATCCGTATGGTTATTTTCACCGCAGTTTTTTTTCCGTGCATTAGAATCGATGTGTCATTATTGCTTTATCAAAAGTATACGCAACAGACCCATTGAGACAGAACCTCTAGCATTTGACAGACCGTGAAAAATTTTAACATTTCATTCTTGCGAAAGATTATTTTACTATTTTTTCTTCAGGGTCCAAAATTCCGCTTGTCTTTTGCTCCACTGTGCGTTCGATATGTTGAACGGTGAATAACGGGCGGACGTCGAACGCCATAAACTTTACATTTTCAATCTCGGCGAGTAATTTGACCACATCTTTCAACAAGTAAATTCATCCTGTATGCGTTCATCCGTCCGAAACCGCGGGTCAAACTTATGAATATTGCCTGGTCTCAGCTAGAATGAACGGGCAAGGAAAAGGGGGATGAACACACTCAAAGTACTCCAGTGCCTTTGTCGGAAGATGCTTTTCACAAAATAAAGGATGGTCCCTGACTTGCGGGGTGAAGTTGAAAGACTTTTGAGCTGAGAGGGGTGCGTGCGAACGCTTTTACAAGTCAATATTTTCTCGGAATTTTCTCAAGAGTTTTTCATACGCTTCTTCACTCGGTATCTTTAAATCCACAGATAGTGGAGAGCTCTTGCAAGGTTTTAATGTAGGCAAATGGACTATATATTTTACTGCTAACCTTTTAAAGACCATAGGTTAGTACAAACGAACGCACGTCGCACATCTTCCGCTTATAAAGTATGGAAGGTTTGGTTAGTTAACTGTTCGTACTCAGGGGAGTTGAAATTGCCTAAACGATGAATTGAAGGCGCCGTTAACATCGAGAGTCGCGTTTATTCAGAATCTTGAGACTAAAATAATGTAAAACAAACTAGAGGAGGGGAATACTTTAAAACATGTGATCATAACAATCATGGGTGACCGTCGGGAGGGGAGGGGGTGTCTGGAATTCGAACAATGAAAACTTCACGATAAAATTGAAAGAAACAAAAAAAGATAAAATAATAATCATGACGCTCGACTCTGAAGCTGGCTGTTGGTAAAAATGGTGAACACTAGTCGAGTAGAGTAGGTTCCTTCTGCAACATACTTGTCTGCGACTAGCACCAAACATCAGTGCTCTTTGTAACTAAATTTCAATGTATTTCACAGATTTTTTTTTTTTTTTTTTTTTTTTTTGCATACATTTCACTTAAATTGTAATTGTGAATGGAATTCGGGACGCTCATTTCAAAAATGAAATCAACTTCTACTTAATTCACCCACATTTTACTCATATTTTGCAGTTTTCACGACGAAGATTGAACTGTGAACAAACTAGAATAAATTCGAAATCGGCAGGCCAATTTACGTAGACGTTTTTGCTTAACATGCAAATAGAGGTTCACTTGTTCGGAAAAAAATCCACTCAGAAAGAAACATTATTGTTAAAGTGGCGAAAAAGGGGGGGGGGAACGCTAGAAACCGGGATTAAATTTACATAGCAAAAATTGCATAATGGTTCATGCAATGAGCTAATGTAAAAATTGCAACATTTTTTGCTTCAATAGAAACTTTGTGTGTGCAATATTAACCAAAATGGCGGGCTGAATTAATATTTTATTCATGAAATACATGCAATTCGAAGTTTATTCACAGTTTTTAGGATCCCCCCCCCCCCATTTTAACAATAATGTTTTTCTGCGTGGGTTTTTCTCAGTGCAAATTTAACTACACATATTTGTATGATAGTTTTGTGTCGAGGGACCCAGCAGTTTCGTGCTTATAGGACACCTATGTCACATAGGGTTAAACATCGTCGAGCACACCTCGACACTGGATCTGAAGGACTTAAAATAAATTTTGAACGCCTTTCAAATTGTTTAAAGCAACACGCTATTCTGGATGTATAAAAAAAAGTTATCGTATTTACGACGAGCTGTTGAATCATTAATTGTTCACGGTGACGATGACTGAAATGTGGGTCAGGTTACGTATGCTAAATACATCTTTAGATATCCCTGTTGCGAATGATGGCCTCTGAGGCCCGATGTGAGCTGTTGAAGGAGTTTAGGTCGGAAAAGCAGCTGTTGCGCCGCTCCTCAGTCTCCGTGATCTCACATACCTGCGAGTCCTCACCCTCGCCGGAAGTCTGACTTCGCTGCTTCCGGTAGCTGAACCGGAAATAGTTCTTGAACCGAGTCTTCGTCTCACTGTCAACAAGCAGAAAAATTACACTCAACATTGTATTTCATGTATTTTGTTGGTCTAGGTGGTTAGTAAGTATATTCTTACACAAAAGGTACCCCAAAAGCAAAGATTCAAACATTGCAAACAAACACACGGAAAAAAATGACTTTACAAGACTGCATTGTTGATTTTAGAGCCAACCAAAAAGTCTTTGTAATTTTCACTAGCTACCTGGTAAAATGTCCCAACAGGTTCGCTTAATTTACTATTAGGTGCGTCGTATTTACCATACTATGGTAAAATTTACCAGACTTTCTTGCTGGCTCCAAAATCAACTATGCAGTCTTGTAAATTCTACCAGTCATTGTTTTCTGTGCAATAATGCTGTATTAGGTTACAAGAAAAATGATAAATAAAATCAAACTAAATTCATAATATTAGCCAACCTTGACATAACTGAATTCGTACTTTAATTTTTACAAGACTTGCTATATGATTATGAATTCAGTTTCATTTTATTTCTCATTTTTTCTTTTTAAGGAAAAGAGACTGATGATGTAAGCTCAAAACTCTGTATAGAAACACACAAAGAAAAGTATCAAATTAGATAGGAATCTCCCATGAATGGAACCAATACTTTTATACAGTGGTGTCGCGTGCAATTTGGCAACAATGTATTCTATCCATTTAAACTCATGTAAAAGATCGAATTCAGGGGGTGCACAGAGCACAAGGAAAATTCGATATATTTAATGAGTTTAAATGGATCAGTTGCATTGTTGCCAGATAGCACGCGACGCCACTGCTTTTATAGCTCCTCCATTATGTCTCTAATTTATCTCCATCTCGTTGAAAGATGAACTCATTTATATTGTTTTAGATTCGGCTCAAGATGAGCACATTTGGTCAAAACAATGACGAAGCTATATATGGCAGTTTAAAAAGAAGTGCTCACAGCTCTAGTAAAAAAGTTCCATCAACTCTGTTCTAATTTCTATGCTAACTGACACGGAAATCAAGACAATTTCCAAGCCCATATTGAAAATTGGAACAGAGTTCAAGGGCCTTTTTTACTCGTGAGAAGCCTCAAATGTTGCCCTTTTCCAGTAGGAATTAGCCCAAAATTACTTCGTATGACGCATCAAATTTTGAAATAGGCATCCCCCTTCCTCTTGGGGACATTTTCTGGGTCCGCCACTGTAAATCAGAAAACAGAAGTTCTGAAACTTACGATGATGTGTAGTTCATCAAGCTCCTGGCAAAAAAGAGCAGAGAGAAATGCATTCGTATTTTAGTATGTTCTTAGTCGTTCTCATGGAATACTCATTGATTCATTGTGAACGGTGCGAGCCACTGTGAGTGACGAGCCATTGAGGCTCGCGTGGTTTTGTGGCTCGACTTTTATATCGATTTTTTATTTATTTATTTATTTATTTATTTATTTATTTATTTATTTATTTATTTATTTATTTATTTATTTATTTATTTATTTATTTATTTATTTATTTATTTATTTATTTATTTATTTATTTATTTATTTATTTATTTATTTATTTATTTATTTATTTTTGTATTCAAATTGTGTTCGAGAGCAATTTTTTTCGTCAAAATATTGCCCGAAAAAAAAAAAAAAAAAAAAAGTCTCGTTCAAAATCGTCTGCTTCCGTCTACATCCGTCCCTAATTAAGATACCATGCAAAAATTCTGTGAACTGAAAACGGATGAAAAGAGAAGGTTTTTGAGAAAATCATGCTGGCAACGACAGCTCCGTAATCTGACACGATAAAACCTTGATGCTCGCATTGATTCTCATCGCGTATCTTTCCGAAGAAAACAGTCATGTCGCACATTAGATCAAAACAAACAGTTTTTTGGACTTACAAATTTGTGAATTTTTTTCTTTAAAAACATCATATAGTTGATATTTTCTTGCCAAAATCATATCATATATGAATCATTTTAATGTCTAAAATGAATGATTTTACCCGAAATTAGATTAACCTACAATTAATCGTTCATAATCTTGATTTGTATTCGTAAAATTTTGTCCGGAAAATTCCGCGTTTCGAGCCACTGAGCGTCAAAGGCAGACTAGGGTCGTGAGACCGCTTGAGCGAAGAAGAAGCTGGGGCTTCAAAGAAACTTCAGAAAACTCCCATAAATAAATTCTACGCTTATTAAAAGAGAATATCTCTAAATAACTCTCCGCGAAAACTTTCAAAAGAAACTTGCGGAAGGTCGCTGCCTCGCTGGACGTGGGCGTTTTTATTTTTTTATGGGACACTTTGTCTCTCCTCTTTTCCCGATCGAGAGAGATAAGTTAATTTCCTTCGATTCGCAGGAATATTACATGAAGCGATATTCTCTGCCATTAAAAAACAGTTGTTGTTGTCGCCTTTCTCTCAGCTTATATTTTTTCTAAACATGTACCGGAGAATAGAGTTGTTGTTATTGGTTTTGTTTTGATTTGTTTTTTTTTTTTTTTTTGGCGTCGCCTCGTTACAGAAAATGAGCTGCAAAAAGTGTTTTATGACCTGTGATGGCCGGGGTGCGAATAAAATAAAAAAAAAAAATAAATATATCATGTCTTGTCGCTGTACGACGCACGTTCGCCTTGAAGGTACACCTCAAACAAGACAAAAGAAGAGAGGTGTACGAAGTTGGATGTGGTTTTCATGCGGCGCAGGGTTGTCCATACCTACATTGTCTAATTTAAAAAAAAAAAAAAAAAAAAAAAAAAAAAAAAAAAAAAAATATTTTCTTCACCCGAACTTTTTCAACAATAATATGCTTGCTAAATTTTGCTACACACAGCGATTGAGCAGTTGTAATGGAGCTGTTGCAAACTTTTGCTACAAAATTGTTAATTTGTTGATTCGGATGTAAAATCCTGCAAAAATAACGATAAGTGCACAAAATTTCACGAAAGCCCTTCCCAAACTCACGAAATCTTTTCAAACGCGAGATCATTATGGCGGTGAAAGTCACATTTTACATTGAGTTTCCCTGTCGCATGAAGCTCCATACTCACGAGGTTTTCTCGCGACACCTCACAAGAAGAAGGAGAAGCATACAATTGCCATCATATTTAGGTGACTATCACCGCCAATAAGATCTCGCGTTTGAAACCATTATATGAGTTCGGGAGTGAATTTGGTGACTTTTCTGTGAGATTCTCATCATTTCAGCAGGGTTCGACATCCAAATCGACTCTTAATAAACGCTGTAGCAAAATTTTGTAACAGATCCATTTCTTAAGTAACATCCAGCAAAACTTACGATGAGCACATTTTTCATCATTCATAGCTTTCGCTGGATTCAGTGGCGGCTCGTGCAATATGGCAACGACGGAGTCTCTCCATTTAAACCTATGGAAAACTATCGATCTTCAGGAGGTGCAATTGCACCCCCAAGATATCGATACTTTTGCATACATTTAAATGACAAAAAAACATGGTTGCCAAATTGCACGAGCCGCCACTAGCTGGATTCTACACAATAATTAACGATGCAATCGCAATTTATAAATAACAAAAGTTAGGAAGAGCCCTACGTCTGGCCGATGATGCTTAAAACAAGTTTATATTCTAATTATTTGTCTTAATTAATTGAATTTGAAATCTTGGTGGTGAAACTCGGAGCCAATATCTAAAAAACTTATACCCCCAAAAATCATCTCACATGAAGTAATACCTACAGTCAAACGTGACAAAGCTCTCAGAATTTGACGACGGATCCGGACCGGAGACATGCGAGACCTCTTCGACTTAAAAAAAAAATCGGCGACGCAGCGCAGAGAGTAGGGTATGATGTCAACTTTTCCTCGTAAAAATTGGAAAGGATGAAGAAAGAGTGATAGCTGGAGAGGGGAAGGGATATAATGCATATTTCATGAGATCGATGGATATGTTTGTGTTTCGGGCGCGATCCAGTAATTTGTCCCCCTCTCTTCCTCTCTTCCTCCCTCTCTCTCTCTCTCTCTCTCTCTCTCTTCTCTCTCTCTTTCTCTCTTTCTCTCTTTCTCTCTCTCTCTCTCTCTTCTCGCTCCTCTCACTCTCATCTCTCTCTCTCTCTCTCTCTCTCTCTCTCTCTCTCTCTCTCTCTCTCCTCTCTCTCTCTCTCTCTCTCTCTCTCTCTCTCTCTCTGTCTCTCTGTCCATTTAAACGAGTATGTTAGAAAAGGAAAGATTAGGAGCCAGTCACGTTACTTTCGCCCTTTCTTCTTTTCTTCTTCACTTCTTCAACACATGCGATCAAATGGGAGAGAGAGAGAGAGAGAGAGAGAGAGAGAGAGGGGGGGGAGACATTTCTGTGTTCGCTTTTGTCGCCGCCTTCTTAGCAGTCGTCCCTTAGACACATATAAGATGACATGTTGGCTGAGAATCCAAGCATCCCTATGTTCAATGTTCAATCCCCCCCCAACCATACAACGCACCCTTTTGAAGAGACAGCCCGGATAAAATAAGAGGCTACTTTTTCCTTACTTTCAAACAGAAGGACACATAGCAAATATGTACATTACCAGCATGAAAATGGTGAAATGGAAATAAAGGCGTAATAGGAGGAATGGATCCATGACCAACCTTTTATTTTTTTTTTTGCATACTATACTTCCCCCTACAAAGAATCAAATGACAGGAATGTCTCAGGAGAGTAAAAAGAATTCGAGAAATCCGATGAGTGGTTACGGGAGTCTTTCATCTTCATCAAAAGGGATTTTGATGAGGGCCTCTGCGTTCGATCGATCGAGCGATCACTCAAAACAAAACTATAAAACAAATGGTAACCGGAACTGTAGCACTAGAAAGAGATATGGGCTATGCACGAATGTTCTGATTATTGACTAACCGTTGACTTCGAAACCAAACCCGTCTATTTAGCCACACTCATACGGTCAATGTAGGTATACATATTTTTTTTAGCTCATGATTGAAGGAACTTTGAGCATAGTGAGCATAATTTACCTGGACAGGATCCATGCAGCGTAGATTCCAGGCGTGAGACAGGTGGGTAGAAAACCAAGCCAAATGAAAACAGCCGTAAGTTAGATCAAAATGAGTTGTATTGTCGTAAGTCTCCGTTACAGCATTGTTCGCCAGGCGACTGTAACAAAGAAACAGATAATAATGCATTTTTGATATTTGTCAACAAATGATGCATATTTCAAATACAAAATTAAGGCTTGCGCATACTCATCGGTAAACATGTCTTGGCTTCAAAAATTTTATTAAAAATCGAAGGTGTTATCAAAAGTTCTTTTGTTGATGCGCACGTCACATTCGACCCTGGCCCTGCATCTGCTCAGGTTCCAGTGGCGTAGCGTGCAATTTGGCAACATTGTTTTGCGTCCATTTAAACCCATGTAAAAGGTCGAATACGAAGTTGTCCACCGAACACTCTTTAGCTCCATCTTTTTCGTGGATTTAAATAGACAAACTGCAACGTTGCGTAATTGTACGCTACGCTACTATCATGTAAAGTTCACCCCTCCTCTCTTCCTTTCCACCATTTTATTTGCAAAAGCCGTAATTTGTTATGGCATCAGTAATGCCGGGATGTTTTTTTCCTATTATGCTTGAAATGACAATATCAATTAACATGGTGGTTTTCCGATCGATAGGACGCTTTTCTGATATTTCCGAGGCGACAATATGGTTTTTATAGCTATACAGCAGATCTCCGTATTTTTCCGCTGTCACCAAAAGTACTTTACTGTCGTTTTTGGCAACCAAGCTCCAGAACGCGGTACCCTGAAAAAGCTTTCGATTGTTTGGCTTATTATAACTTTTGAATGGCCATAAAAATATGTCAGTGAAGTTATTCCTAACAAGTTATAATGTAAAATATAGCATTGTTTATGACCATAAAATGAGTGAAATGAGTTTGCCTGGGGTATTTTGCACATAAATGTCGATTATAAAAACTCGTAGCATTTCGCATATGTTTTTCCTAATAGGCGTACTGAATTGGTTTTTTTTTTTTTTTTTTTTAAATCTCCCAGCTCAATTAATTCTTCCCCCAGTGGTGAACCAACCAGTCAAACTCCATGACATTTTTTTCTAAAGTCTTTTAGTTGTAATCAAAATTAAGGCAAAAAAATCAAGAAAATATACACTCTCACTTTTCGCCTTTAGAAAATGAAATAATCATGAAAAATTTTGAAACGTTGTATTGAGGTGCGCCTTCTAATGTTAGTAAAACACCGACAATCTGTGAAATGCTTTTGATACATACACAAAGAGCTGTTGTTAGGTCAATTCATATAGCAAATCTTATTTTCAGTTCAATGAAAACGTACAGCCCGAAGAGGAACTGCTCCGGAATAAATACTTTTCTTGGAATATTGAGTCAAAAGACGAGTAATTTCCAAAAGCCAATCCCTCTTGACCAGAAACAACTTTACTAACTCTCTGTAATTAACGATCCAGCCGAGAGGCGCGAGTTTGCAGCGGCCGAAATTCTGTTGACAACAACTCTCTTTAATGAAGCAAACTCGATTGCCTACTTAGGAAAATGAAGGCGAAACTCATCTAGACTCAATCAGTCGCGGAAAGTAAGTTTAAGCGCGTCCGTGTCCAACTCCCCCCCCCCCCCCGCGAAGCTATGACTGAGGCAGAGTGAATACAATTTGGGTCGTAGGAATCCTCCAAAGTTTTTCGGACGTATGATTGACGCAGGGTCATTGCAAAAGTAGCACGATTTTTTAAATTTAAAGTCTTTCCATCCGATGAAACCAAAAAAACCACAAAAGGCAACATGTTGAGCCAGGGCAGTATAGGTATAGCTCATGCTGAGGCGCAAATCGGTGTAATCATCAGAGCTGCCGTTTTCCGTATAATTAATGACATTTTTTTTAAATTCACCGATGATTTCCACCGGTTGAGAAAATATTACACAGTTCTATTCAGTGAATGACTGTAATACTCTGTAATACATCTGTAATAAAAAAAAAAAAAAAAAAAAAAAAAAAAAAACTGCATGCAGATATTTTAATGATTTAACAGTGATTGCAACAATTGAGAAAATACTACATATCAGAGTATTTTCATGCAGTACAGTCATGAACTGAACTGAACTGTGTAATCGTTTCTCAATCGGTGGAAGCATCGGTGAATTGAAAAATACCATTGATTTTACGCAAAACGGCAGCTCTGGTAATCTCATCGGTGAGTTAGAAAATATCATTGAATTCACATCATTAGCAGATACAGGAATCTCTCTCTCTCTCTCTCTCTCTCTCTCTCTCTCTCTCTCTCTCTCTCTCTCTCTCTCTCTCTTTTCACATTTGAACTATTGTGTCAGAGAAGGATAGCAGAAGCGGATATCGCTTGACTTGAGCCCCTACCTCCGTCTCTTTCTAACGCTCACGTTAAAACAGAAGGTGAGAGGGACAGACGTATTCCAGTATCCGCCAATAATGTATTTACGAAGCGGCAGCTCTGCAATGTCTGCTTAAACAAGCGAGACGCATAAAAAGTTAGATCTTTAGCAGCAAATGTCATTTTTGCGACATCTACATAAATTTTCGTGTTTTGCATATGAATGAGGGAGGGAGCTTCTAGTCTGGTTCATGAGACGCTCAAATAAACTAATGGAAAACACATTAAACCTTGTAAAAATGCGATAAAATAAAACTTCTGCACGGATGTCAGATGGTAGAAGATCCGTCAGGTGTACAAAAGATAGTTGAAGTTTGTTTCAATACGGAATGAAATCGATGAGCTCTGACCCTGTGATTTGAAAAATAAAATTTATACTTCCAGAAAAATACATTTTTATAAGAGAGGACTTTTTTTTTTTTTTAAATTTAGAAATTTACATACTTGGGTCTGTTACAAAATATTGTTTCAGCAGTCAAGATGATTAATTCAAGGGTAAAATCATTTGTAAGTAAGGTTGGGAGCAAGCACCAACGGTTAAGTAGATCCACAAACTCAATGACTGCTTTAAAAAAAAATTCAAATATATATGTACAAGTAGGCGGAGTCTCTTTTCATTGCAGCTGTATATATTCTGGGTGAAATTATACAATAAATTATAAATTAGATAGGACTCCCCCTCCCCTATTTTGTGACTCTTTATATACGAGAGTGGATTTTAAAGTAAGTTTACCTATTTTTTTTTCTCAAGAACTATTAATGTTAGAAAAAAAACAAACCCAGCGTTGGAACGTACGTACTCTCAGCTTTTAAACGAGCTACAGTTTTTCAAATTTGACTTATGCGTTGTGGAGATATCATGGATTTACCACACCCGTCTCTCCTTCAAACGTGCCCACCTTTTTACGCGCTGCGGAGCTGCATAGAAAACATGAGTTTAAGACTTTGAAAAATTAAAATAGAGCTAATATTTTATTGAAACAAGTTATAACATGGTTGTGAGGCATCTCACCCCATATTTGACATAGTCATCCGCTAGATTCTTGAATTTTTCATATCGGTGCAACAATTTCTGTATACAGCCGTCGTAAAATTCTTTCCCTACACTCCTGAACCAAGTTTTGACGCAAGCTGTTAAACCAGCTTCAATTCATGATGATTGCACTTTCAGTACTGAAATAGTAATTAAAAGAGAAAAACAAAATACTAAATTATCGATAAAAATAATCAGAAAAGGAAGATAAGTCTCACTAAAAATCCCACCATAGATCCGAAAGAGAGTTAGAGTCACCTCCTAGTCCCTAGGAAGCGACTCTAACACTCTTCTTAAAGGCTTCTACCGACAGCTCTAGGTCTCGATGGGCGTCAGTCAGCTGGTTCCACCCTACAGCCCTCGACCACAAAGACCTGTTGAAGACCGCCGTCCGACTTTGCGGCATGCGCAACAACGCCTTGGATCGAGCGCGAGCCCATGGACTTCGAAGCGAACTGAAATAGTGCTAAGGCAGCAAGGCTCTCTAAACTTCAGTATCTTAAAGACCTGAGAAAGCAGCGCCAGGCGCCTGAGAGAGAGAGAGAGAGAGAGAGAGAGAGAGAGAGAGAGAGAGAGAGAGAGAGAGAGAGAGAGAGAGAGAGAGAGAGAGGAGAGAGAGAGAGAGAGAGAGAGAGAGTGATAGAGAGAGAGAGAGAGAGAGTAGAGAGAGAGAGAGAGAGAGAGAGAGAGGAAGAGAGAGAGAGAGAGAGAGAGAGAGAAAGAGAGAGAGAGACCGAGAGACAGGAGAGAGAGACAAGAGAGAGAAGAGACAGAGAGAGAGAGAGAGAGAGAGAGAGAGATATAGAGAGAGAGAGAGAGAGAGAGAGAGAGAGACAGAGAGACAGAGAGAGAGAGACAGAGAGAGACAGAGAGAGACAGAGAGAGACAGAGAGAGACAGAGAGAGAGACAGAGACAGAGACAGAGACAGAGACAGAGACAGATGAGGAGAGAGAGAGAGAGGAGAGAGATGAGAGAGAGAGAGAGAGAGAGAGGAAGAGAGAGAGAGAGAGAGACAGACAGACAGACAGACAGACAGAGAGAGAGAGAAAGAGAAGAGAGAGAGAGAGAGAGAGAGAGAGAGAGAGAGAGTGAATGAGTGAACGAGATAAAAAAGGCGTTGTCACGGAAGGGTATACTTTTAATCATAATTCAATAAAGGTACCGTCTCGCAGCATCGCATGAAAGTTGAAGGGATAAGATCGGGAAATAAGAGATGGAAGGTTTTCCCCGCTGACATGCTGATGATAGCTGCTCTCGAAGATACGTAATGTCATTGTATGTCTGTTGTCTTTAGAGTTCAGCTAACACTTTTTTCCTTAATACCTTGCCTATTTTGCATTGTCTTCTCTATCATTAGTGGCAGCCCAGCGTTTTTTTAAATACAAGTTTGGTTTATTCATGATCGGTGCATTCAAAATATCTCATGTAAGGGAGGGGGGGGAGCTTCGGGGAAAAAAATTATCCAACTACATATCTCTGTAGGAATTCTGAGATAAACCAACATTTTGTAGGTAACTATAATTCGAGGCTCTATGGGGTGGCGAGGATCGTCGTTTGTGCATATGGAACAAAAAGAAAAATATATGTAGATCAATGAAAAATCAAAGTTTAAGTTGAACCAAATTAGCCTTGATAATTACGCAGAGCAAAAGTTCCATTTCTCCTGGAAAAAGTTGTGGTGGTACATTAAACACTACTTCGGTAGAGCAAAAGCAAGAAGGAAGGCTGTTACTAGCTGAAGTAGCGCTTCGGTACAACTGCAACTTTCTGCAGTAGAGCTTAAACTTTATTTGCTTTGAGAAGCTATTTTGAATGGCTGCTTCGGCTCTACTTGAACTTCGCTTTTTCAGTGATTAAATAATCCATGCACTCGGTCCCACTCAGTGATTGCAATTTTTGAATTCATTTCTGATTGGCACTCAGATGTAAGTTCTCACGAAAGCCTCTGAAACCAAATGCAGAAAGCGGAGTAATGGTGTTTACTCGCCAAAAGAACCGATTCCAAGTATCGAAGAGGCTTCAATTGAAAGTAATTCCGATTCCAAGTATCGAAGAGGCTTCAATTGAAAGTAATTTTGATTCCAAGTATCGAAGAGGCTTCAATTGAAAGTAAGTTTAATGCTGTAAGAGACAAAAATGACAAAACTAAGTGCATTGGATTCAATTTTGAATATTGAAATGGCTCCAAGGGCCAATATTTTCCTTTTTCTTGCTGTTGCAGAGGAAACAAATTACTATTTCGTCTTTTTCTGACCAGTTTTACAGCTTGTTTTGAAAACTATGAAAATGACTCGGCACAACCAGACGACAACAGAGACAAACAAACAAGCCGATCCCGCTGCGAACGACTTTATATTAAAGGACTTAAAAAAAATAATATAAAGAACAACATCCAACATCTCTTATGCATACGTTCATTGTTGACTAACGACAAAAACTCTGATGCTTCGTTTTGATTGAATGCTGACATCCACGGTGTCTTTGCTCGGCATTTTATCATAGGTGCCGTTGAATATTGTTTTGTTGCGTTCCCGAAGAGAAAAAGAAGAAAAAAGTTGACTCGCGTTTTAACTCTCTAAGTCTAAGTATCAGGTCAGTTCAAAAGAACTCCACTGCACTCTTCCGTTTATACAAAGAAGTTAGTTAGTTAACTGTTCGTACTTGGGGGAGTTGGATTTGCCTATACGGCGAATTGAAGGCGCCACATGAAACCTTATTTTGTAAGTGCTCATCGATAATCGCGTTTATCCGGAATGAAGACTGAAATAAAATTAAATAGAATAGAGGAGAAGAGCGAGTTGGTCCACAAGGGGATTACTAGTGCGTGGTCTCTGCAGTCTCTAAGCTCCAGCAATCCAGTTCAATGAATGATCTATCTTGTGCTGACCTCTGGCGAATCATTTTCAAACTTCCCGCGTCCCAATCATTTGCGTGGTTCGTAATGAACAATCAAAAGCAGATCATGATCCCTGTTGCTATTGAACACACAAATTAATCAATTGACGAGAGAGCTTCCAAATTAATTCTTGCGCTGCATATACAGTTCAAAGCTGATGGTTTACTCAGAGACCTATATTGACACAGCCAACCTCGTCAGCCTTTGGCGTCGAGATATTATCGTTATACATTTTCCTATTCAACTCAAAAGTAGAATTTCCCGCCAAACTTGGCAACATTGAAGACAGCCAGCTCATTGAGTGTTGACAATACAAAGCAGCTGCAGCCCATCACCTGGAAATTCACCTGAGGCATCATTATTATCGCCAAAAATGTTAATTTACTCGCCAACGCAGCAACCAATTTTGGTATTGACTCAGAAACCGCGTATCTCCGAACTCTGTATCTATGCAAGATGCAACATACATTTCTTCATGGTTGTTATGTTACAACATAGTGGATTAAAGTCAACAAGCTATTGATTTACATCCACATAGAGTGTCAGTTTAATGGGCTATATACCTGACCATGGACAACGCACTCTAACCTGAAATCGGAAAAAGTGGCAATAATAATTAAGAAAAAGGCTTATAAATAACACTATGCAACAAAATTTGACTTTTGGTCTGTCCACGGGTTGAGACCTATTTTTTCTGACTCCTAGTGACCAAAGAAGTCAGAAAATGGCCATGAAAGTGCCGGGAAAAAAATTGATTCACCAAAATTAATTAAATTTTGGTGAATCAATTTGCTTCTTAAAAATCGATATTTTACAGGATAGGAAATACATTCCTACTCAAGTCCTACTCATACTCATTCTTTCTTCCTTCTCAAGTCACCACTTGATCTGGTTAAGAATATTTTGCCTGAAATAATTATTCATGGTCTTGATTTTTGCTCATTGAGTGTAATCAAGATCTTGAATAAATTCATCAATTTATTTTCATAAACTTTCAAAACCAAGTTTAATTACTGTGTGAAGACTTTTGACGAATAAGTAATTTAACCCTTGAAGGGCCAAGCCCGAGTAAACTCGGTTTTCTTCTCTAGTCTACTTCACATTATTCCATTCTTCATTCCGAATAAACGCGATCATTGATGAAAACATGTACTAGATAAGATGTCTTCGGGCGCCTTCAATGTATCGTATAGGCAATTTCAACTCCCCCAAGTACGAACAGTTAACTACCTTCAGTGGCGTCGCGTGCCATCTGGCAACAATGCTACTCATCCATTTAAACTAATTAAATATATCGAATTTTCCTTGTGCACTGTGCACCTCCTGAATTCGGCCTTTTATATGAGTTTAAATGGGTAGTATGCTGTGTTGCCAAACTGCGACGCAACTGACTACCTTCTCTTTAAAAACGAAAGAGAGGCGTCTTTTCGAAAGAGCCTGGCCCTTAGAGGGTTAAACCTAGAATCGTCCGTCACTGAAAAGTTTTAAATTTTGCTGTAACGGTCAAAAACGATGATTACACTATGCAACAGCCATTTTGTCCACGGGTTGAGACCTATTTTTTCTGACTCCTAGTGACCAAAGAAGTCAGAAAATGGCCATGAAAGTGCCGGGAAAATGTGTATGCGCCCAGGACGCCGCCATTTTGAAAAATCAGAAATTCAGCCGACTTGCCGTCGGTTTTTTGAAGCTAGCGTCCTTAATTTTTACTCAAATTAAAAAAATGTGCACATACAATGAAAGAGCATAAAATTTCCTACAAGATGAGTTACCTCAATTTGTTTTTCAATCAGCAAAAGTATACAAAAACTGAAGTTTTTTAAATTATTTTTTTTAAAAAATCGAAAATTTGACGATTTTTTGGATGAATTTTAACTCATGCCGTCAAAAATAGAAATCATAGAAAAAAACAGATTGATGCATTGAAAAGAGCGTTAAAGTGGCTACAAGATGATGTACTACAAAAGGTTTTTGTGATTATATTTTGCCACTTTTTAGCCATTAAAATGATTTCCCCCAAAATTCAGTTTTCTCCCTCTATGCTCCCTAATTTACAAACGGTATCGTTCAATAACGTCGATTTGGTTCCTCTCATGCACCCTCGGACCAAAATAATCCATTTTCCATCAAAAGTGACCGTGAATATTGGTGGAAAAAGCTTGGCTCATAACATTTGATGCCCATATTTACATTAAATGTGTATACGCATGCATGCAGCTCCTCTCAAATATCCCATGCTAAAAAAAAAAAAAAAAATCATCCGTTAAAGGCAGATATTTGTTGAAGTTTTATTTCACACTCAGCCGGTATTAATGAAAAACAATATTGGTTTTAGAAAAAGTCATGTTATTAGTTGCTCTGGATAGAGCAGATGGGATCAATGATGTGCTGAGAACAATAAAATAAGTGGTGGCCCTGAGAAGAACGGTTTTTAATCGGGTTGGGTATCAGTATATTCCAGTGCGGTTATATTTGGGAGAGTGATGAGATTCCTGAGTCCATACTGGTCTAAAAATGAGAGGATAAAGAGAATTTGAAAAAGTGGCGCACCAATTTTTAGCCGTTTTAGGTGCACTGAAAAAAAAATCAGCTAAATTTAACTAATTTCAACTTAAAAGTATGGACACCACTTAAAACTGTTAGTTTGAATATTTGAATTAGTAAAATTAACACCGTGCCGTGTTAATTAAGACGGCACGGACTTAATTTTACTAATTCAAATAGTCAAACTAACAGTTTTAAGTGGTGTCCATACTTTTAAGTTGAAATTAGTTAAATTTAGCTGATTTTTTTTTCAGTGTGGCTCTGAAAAGAGCTGTTGCACTGTCTGTCGTTACTTATGCACATGCAGTGTCCACTGTCCGTTCCTGTCCTTCTTAAAATTTAGACCTGGCACTTGGCAGTTACTTGTATAAAAGCCACGCATAATGATGCTTGACTTCAGCCTGCTGTACAAGTCAAGGCTTCAAATTCACTAAAGCATCTTATAAAAATTTAAATATGTGTTATCAAAAAGGTCCTTCCTCAGGGCTACCAAATGAAATTGAGAATTTCTGAACAATCAAATTACAATTGAGCAAAAGTAAACAAAATCTTAAAAATTAAATATGTCTTTTTTCATTATATCAAAGTGTGAGCAAGGCATCGGGTGTAGAGCAAGGTGGTGTAGAGGGCTATTGGGGCTATAGCCCCCCCCACACTTTTTTGAGGATGCGGGGCTAACACTTAACAAAAAAAAAACAAAAAACAAAAAAAAATGATTTTTTTAGCCATCCCTTATTTCGACCCCACGCGCCGCCCATGGTGAAATTCATGACGAATAAAGGAGAGAACTCGTTCTCAACTCGATTTTTGCCATTATTCACGGTCACTTTTGATGGAAAATGGATTATTTTGGTCCGAGGGTGCATGAGAGGAACCAAATCGACGTTATTGAACGATACCGTTTGTAAATTAGGGAGCATAGAGGGAGAAAACTGAATTTTGGGGGAAATCATTTTAATGGCTAAAAAGTGGCAAAATATAATCACAAAAAACTTTTGTAGTACATCATCTTGTAGCCACTTTAACGCTCTTTTCAATGCATCAATCTGTTTTTTTCTATGATTTCTATTTTTGACGGCATGAGTTAAAATTCATCCAAAAAATCGTCAAATTTTCGATTTTTTAAAAAAAATAATTTAAAAAACTTCAGTTTTTGTATACTTTTGCTGATTGAAAAACAAATGAGGTAACTCATCTGTAGGAAATTTTATGCTCTTTCATTGTATGTGCACATTTTTTTAATTTGAGTAAAAATTAAGGACGCTAGCTTCAAAAAAACGACGGCAAGTCGGCTGAATTTATGATTTTTCAAAATGGCGGCGTCCTGGGCGCATACACATTTTCCCGGCACTTTCATGGCCATTTTCTGACTTCTTTGGTCACTAGGAGTCAGAAAAAATAGGTCTCAACCCGTGGACAAAATGGCTGTTGCATAGTGTAATCATCGTTTTTGACCGTTACAGCAAAATTTAAAACTTTTCAGTGACGGACGATTCTAGGTTTAACCCTCTAAGGGCCAGGCTCTTTCGAAAAGACGCCTCTCTTTCGTTTTTAAAGAGAAGGTAGTCAGTTGCGTCGCAGTTTGGCAACACAGCATACTACCCATTTAAACTCATATAAAAGGCCGAATTCAGGAGGTGCACAGTGCACAAGGAAAATTCGATATATTAATTAGTTTAAATGGATGAGTAGCATTGTTGCCAGATGGCACGCGACGCCACTGAAGGTAGTTAACTGTTCGTACTTGGGGGAGTTGAAATTGCCTATACGATACATTGAAGGCGCCCGAAGACATCTTATCTAGTACATGTTTTCATCAATGATCGCGTTTATTCGGAATGAAGAATGGAATAATGTGAAGTAGACTAGAGAAGAAAACCGAGTTTACTCGGGCTTGGCCCTTCAAGGGTTAAATTACTTATTCGTCAAAAGTCTTCACACAGTAATTAAACTTGGTTTTGAAAGTTTATGAAAAATAAATTGATGAATTTATTCAAGATCTTGATTACACTCAATGAGCAAAAATCAAGACCATGAATAATTATTTCAGGCAAAATATTCTTAACCAGATCAAGTGGTGACTTGAGAAGGAAGAAAGAATGAGTATGAGTAGGACTTGAGTAGGAATGTATTTCCTATCCTGTAAAATATCGATTTTTAAGAAGCAAATTGATTCACCAAAATTTAATTAATTTGCATTCGTTCACAAAACAGGGAAAATATACATTTTTTTTTACACATCGGATAGACCTTCTCTATACTTAAACAACCCACTGACGACATTCTCACATTGATGATACAATGGCACGAAATCGCAATACTTACTCAACCACAACCAACATCCGTTAAAATGGCAATTTTTCGGTTGAGCATTTTAGAGCTAAAACACCGAAGACGGAAATATATCAGAAAGTGCTCAGCGTGCTCCCATAAGAGACACTCCTTAAAGCTCTAATCTCACAAGTGTCCCCTTGAGGATCATCTGATTCGAATAGAACCTCCGGATGTTGATATATTTATCTCATATCGTACTCACGCAAAAATCCGGAGTAAATGTGAGCTAAGAGGCTCTCTTCCTGTAACATTTCGCTGTAATACTGAAATGTTACAGGAAGTGAAAAGAAAACATTCCCTGTTTTTCTTTCCATGTATCAAAACCTTCATTTTTTTCCTTGGAGCTTTAGCAACTTCTCTGGCTTAGTGAGGAGTATATTATGTGTATACTGTATATCCTTTATTTCTACCTCAACCCTTAATGAGCCTAAAAAGCATGATATCGTTTACAGTTGTTGTCCAAAAAATTGTGAAAATTGCCTTGAATGTCAGGAAGTTCCAAAATTTAATTTTAATTGAAGATAAAAAAAAAAAAAATCGTCGTTTCAATTTCAATTTATTTATATTTATCGCACAAGCATATAATTCTTTGCAGATATTTTCTTTATGGGAAGTCGGGGCACTATGGGTCACGGGGCAGAATGAGTCACTTGGAGTATGAGGTTCACTTTTATGTGTGTTATTTAGTGGTTATCCTTTTATATGTACTATCGACGAATCAAAGATTGTCGCGAGATTTTCACACATTATTGTTACGGGTGTAAGTGTGGGACTGATCTGCAACGGCTTTTCCTCCCTACCTTAACTGGCCTCTCACCTGCAAGGTATGAGGAGTATGAAAAGTGGCCGAACCAGAATCTTGAAGGCGAAACTTATAGCTCGTGAAATTCTCGTGACAATCTTTAATTCGTCGATAGTGCTCATAACTGAAATTAATGTCATGGTGTTTAGCTTATTGAGTTTATTTCAATATACAATGCACCTAGGACACATAGAAGTACCTTAAGCCGGGTCCACACCTGAGCATTTCGGCGCACCACACGGCGCATGAGCATTCGCCCGCATTCTCATGCGGTGTGGGCTTTGCGGAGGTTTTTTTTATTTCGACGAACAAGTATGGCTCATACGGTGCGGCGCGACGTCCACATTGGCGCGCATTCGGGCGAATGATGTACGGTACGCCGCGCCGTGCGGTGCAGCGAAATGCTCAGGTGTGGACCCGGATTTTTATACTGCAAGTGACTCATGATACCCCTTAACTTATGGTGCACCGGCTTCCTCTACAAATATATTCATAGGACGAATGACGAATGGTTACGGAGCACTCTAATCAGGGACAATGTATACTGTATAGCTCTCTCGTTCTTCAACCGACAGGCGACATCTTTGAATTTTGTCAAGCACATTTATTGATGAGTTTATGGTGAGTATAGCTTTTGAAACTAATCGATCCCCTCAATGTGATTTAATCGTAGTTTTACACGGGAGTCGAACCTCCATAACGCTGTGTCAAAATTCTGCAACAGATGCGTTTTCTTGAAATCCAGCCATTCATATTTAAGTGTATACCAGATATTGAAGTTTCGCGATTTCGGTCTCTTCGCCGAGTCACGCAAATGACATCGTGGTAACAAATCGCGGTATCAATCGATGTGTATATGCGCTAGTAAGAAATAATTGATTTAGCTTGTATCGTAGGAAACGAAATGAACATGAATTGAATTCCAAACAGGCTATACACACGAGCATATTGAGCACACGTTAATGAAGAACTAACTTTTCCTGAACCCTTCCCCCCTCCATCTCATATATTACAAGCACCCCTTTGAGTGTATACATATATGTGAAGCGTATGTTAGTGGGGTTTTTGGATTGTATTGTCTTCTCCGTACAATAAACATGCATACTGCGGGTGTGGATGGAGAAGTCGGGGACATAATTAATTTAATGAGTCTGTTGCGAACTTTTGATGTACAGCAATGAGACGAATGGTGGATGGTGCAATCTGGCAACTGTGTTTTTTCCCCCATGAAAATCTATGTACGCAGAACAATTTATAATGGGAACCAGGCCAACTTAAACGTGACAATGTTCCAACTTTGCATTTTATCCATCTAAACGGATGAAAAAGACCAAATTGTCACTGAACACCATGGCCACCTCGAATGCGATATTTTTCAAGTGTTCAAACTAATGAAATGCAACTTGCCGGATTGCGCGTTAAGGTAAGGTGACCCAAAGGAGTCAGTTAGTTACACGAATTGACGATACATGACGTCAGTGTACATATCAGTGAACACCATGGCCACCTCGAATGCGATATTTTTCAAGTGTTCAAACTAATGAAATGCGACTTGCCGGATTGCGCGTTAAGGTATAAGGTGACCCAAAGGAGTCAGTTAGTTACACGAATTGACGATACATGGCGTCAGTGTACATATCAGTGTATATAATCAAGTGTGTCGGTAGATTCGGTCGGCGCGAAGTAATAAAACTTCCATTTTTAAAGGTCTGCATCCAATTTCCACGTAAGTATATACAATCGTGAAAGCTGATAAGCCCCAAAACTAACCTAAAAAAAAAAAAAAAAACAAGCAGGAAAAATTCCAACACGCAGGTGTTGGAAAAGCGTGCCACTAAAGTCTGAACAGCTTTAATGCTTTTGCTAGCAATGATAATCATTAGACAGCATTCAACATGGAGCTGATCTCGAGAAAATTGAGTCCAAAGTTGATGAGCTAGCATTTAAAAAAAAAACTTGGAATTACTTACGTTTTGATTTCATTCAACTACCGTGTTGTGTTTTTGCATTTCAACACCGAAAAGTGGAATTTACTGCGTGGGAAAAGGTATTTTCATTTTCAGCGTTTAAAGTGATTTGGGTTTCCTTTTTTTTTTTTTTTGGCATAATCACGAAAAACGAAACTCTAAGAGAAACCAAACGGCAGAGTTAGTTTACACTGTTGATTTTTTTAAAATCCGTTAATCCGGACTTAAGTCCTTTCCCAATTCTATAAAAGGAACCAAGTCGGAGTTGGTTCCTCACGTGACTCGGTTTAAGGTTTAACCTAATCAAAAAAAGGAAACCCAAAGTTCTCATTTTATTTCATCATATGGACAATGACATCAATGAGGCTCACCAGCTCATTTTTACCTGGAATTTTGAGGGGAAAATAGTTGTTATTATAGAAGAAGCACTGTTGCTTCGAGATTCAGTATTGCTAGCTCTATCAATCAATAACTCAATGTTATAAAAAATGTCACTCGGTTCTTTTGTGACAAGTGCTGTCCAATTGAGCTTGTTTGGTGAGAAATTATGAAAAAAATAAATTTAGATCAGATGTATCTATAAGGAGATGAGTCAAAGGCGTTGTTTTTTGTGTTTGTTTTTTTTTTTTGTTTTCAAAACTTTGGAGGGCTCTAGCTCAGAAGAGAAACATTTGCAGCACATACTCATGTAGGAAAATAAAGTTTTATATATATGTATGTTGACCCCAAAAATACACTCCATAAGTTTGACACTTAAGTTTTGAAACACCCTTTCTTTATATTTTGCTCCCCCCCCCTGCCCCCTTCTCAAAAGACAACATCTTGACCATGCACATTTTTAAAATCACAGTTTGACTGTAGAGATATTTTCTCCCCCCCCCCCCCTTAAAAAAAAAGGAAAAATGGGTCACCTATCTCTGATGTTCGTCGTGCGCGTGCACAGATTGTTCGGCTTTACGACTGCCATTTTGGCTTTCTTTATAATGCGTTTTTTTGGGGTTATTAGTGGATTTTATGACTATTTGATGCCGCCAATGTAATTTTTAGACAATTTTACATCAGAATCAAAAATCTATAGCACTGTAGCAAAAGTTTGCAACAAAACCCCTTGAAAGCTGAAAAGAGAAAATTATTTGATAAGGCTCGATCTTTTTTACCCACATAAACTATAGACAATAGATATTTCTAAATCCTCCACCTTTTAAACGGCTTGTTCAGGGATCAAAAATGAGGTTGCGTTCTTTTTAAGTCAAAAAGTGTCATGTTCGGAAAAGCCGTGATTCTAAATAATAAACAGTTTTTTTATCTTTTTTTTTCCCTTTTAGGTGCTGTCAGCACTATTGCGATTGTCACGATGTAGATACGTAATATGCATAAATGGAACACTTGCGAATTCATGAAAAAATAATCCTTTAATATGCAGAACTAACCATTTCAAGTGCCCTTTACACATCAAGCATTCTAGGGGTATAGATTAGTAGGTGTGGAGGTTTTAAAACGTTTGTGGATTTTAATTCCCCCTCTCCCCTTTATTTTCTTGAAAAGTATCGAAAGTTTACAGTTAAAACTATGCCATTATTCACTATAACGCATTGTCATATTATTTTTTTTTCTGTTGCCGTCGGTCGATATAATTTTTCGTGTTGGAAAAGCAAAGTTCCATATGGACCTATAGTTTCCAAAATTTGAAGAAGCTTCCAGTGAAAAATACTGTACACGCAACGAACTTTTTAGGATAGGTAAATAAGTTATTCCAGAGTCAATCCCATAGCCACAGCGAGGAACTGTCCGGGGGTGGAAGACCGTGACAGCCCCTCTCACTTTTCAGAGCAATTAATGCGAATTTTACCCCTCTGGCTCCCTGTGTTCTGGATTTTTAAAAACCTATTTTTCAACAAAAAGCCCAAAATGTCCTCAAAAATCCCCTTTATTCCATAGACGCTCATTTAGGGGCTTTCAATTTGCCGATCCACCAGAATTTCAAATGTTTCCGATGAAAAGACCTTTTAGTGTGACGTCATGAAAAAAATTGGTTCCAAACAAAGGCTCCGTCTCACTCGCTCTCGTGGGTTTTCCCATACGAAACACGGTCCAAATTTTCAAATACAAGTGCTAGTAAACAAAACGTTCTTTACACCAGTTGTGTTTATCACATCGTTGGGTTCCACGTCCCTTATAAAAATTTTAGATTGTTTCAAAAAATTTTCGATTGGATATATATTCCCGCGCTTTATTTCCCCTAGAAATAATCGAAATTCCATAGAGACAATCGAAATTCGTGTAGATTCAAGCGCGCTGATTATAGCAACGATAGGTCTTATGATTGAAATAAGGCGAAATCATCTATGGTTCTATTCTTACAGTTTTAACACCCACTTTTTTCTCAGTGATAAAATATGAGAACGCTACACAAACTTTCTGAAACATCGCCATCAATGCACAATCACAGTTATATCGAAGAAAGTCCTATGTTTTGTCCTTGTCACACTCACAGTTTCTTATGAGCACAAAATTCTAGGAATAGGCTCATCAGCACCATCACGGCATGTGTTATACCTCGAACAATAGCTTCGATACGAAGAGAAGTTAGAATGATTGAGTGTCATGGCGGTGATACTCCCATAAGAGACCGTGAGTAAGACAAGGACAAAACGAAGAACATCTTTCGGTATAACTGTGATTGTAAATTCGCTTGTGATCTTTTAGAAAATTTTGTTACAGTGAAAAGATACTTTAAGGCAAGTGAATCTAATGGTGCAATAAAATTTGAGAAAACTGTTGGTTAACTAGCATGAATTTGCGTTCGAAAATTTGGATCTGGTAAATCCCCGAGAGTGAGCGAGATAGAGCATTTGTTTGGAAACCCAAATTTTGATCGTGACGTCATCACTAAACAGGTCTACTTAAGGATATGAATGAGCCTCTCTCTTTTCTATACCCCTCCCGCTCTTCATCAATACCTCGTCGCTTCTTTTCGATGTACCCTCGTCAAACAGATTTTGACACTTTTACGACGCGAGTCCCGAACGCTTAATGCGCCGTGAAGAAATCTTGAGACCGGTGGAGCCAAAGGCGAGGGGCAAAGAGGGTTTCCGTGAAGGATGTTTCCACCCCCCTCCTGCCTTGGAATTTCGACTCATAGGTTGGCACAAATTACTTAGGTTGCTGGACTTGTATAGGAAATCTCGTTCAAAGGAATTCGACTTTGACGCTTAATTACTTAATGAAATTAACAGGAATACCAAAACTTTTACAATTTTAAGAAATAGACAAATATATCTCCTGGATTCCGCAATAACTTAACGATTAATGAAACCAGTTTTAAGAAAATACGTTTTAATTTTTAAAACCTTCCCCCCAAAAGGGTTTTGCCATAAGCAAGGCTTGAACCTATATATTAGATATGAAAATGAAAACAAGAAGCGTACCGTATATATACGGCACGTTTAAAAAAAAAAAAAAAAAAAAAAAAAAAAAAAAAAAAAAAGGCAGAAGCATGAAAAAAAGCAAAAGTAAAAGAAAAAGCTAAGCATTTGAATAGGTAATAGTGACCTTTAAAGAGGGGTAGACACCGAATGTGCAGCAAAATATGAGGGGTCGCCACCTTATGTGAACGTTGTGCGCGATGTCAAAACTCTACTTTTTTCAAACGCAAAAGAAAAAAAAAATCAAAAACCAAAGAAATTTAAAAAAAAAATAAAATTAGCATTTGATAGCCAGCTTTCTTTGATCAAATAATATTTGGTCCCGAGCGTAACTTACGCACGGTCACGTGACGTGCGTAGGCTCTTTGATTGTCAATACCACACGTAAATTCAACTTGCGCACACTCCCGGGGATTATACATTTTTTGGCACCTGAAAAAAAAATTGACATATTTTTTTTTTTTATCTTTCACGAATTTTACTTGAAAACTGGTCCCAAGCTTAGGATGGCCCCCTTTTGGGAACACCTACTTCATACTTTGATACATAATGAGCATACATACAATTTAGAGTCACTTGCAACTAAAGTGATAAAAGTTTTTTTAAATGTTTTAGTCTTTTTAAGCACGAATATTGCTTTTTCTAGAAACCCAAATACCCCCGTCTCCACAGCTAGAAATGCCCCTTAAGTGACGACTATATAGCATAGACGGCTTTCATACAGTCAGTGGCGCAGTCTATGCTTCTCATTTTCTCTTCGAACTTATACGTAGAAAAATGATAGAAAGTAAGTGAACTTTATCTCCTTGTCCATTCTTGTCCAACATACGTGTTTTAATGGAGAAGAGAAAAGGGAAAGATGCATTTTATATTGCGTTATTTTACTGATATAGTTTTCAAATATGCAGTGTAAAAAATCAAAAAGTCATAGGATAGAATAATTTGTAGAATATAACCTATTCGCGAATGACGAGTGCTTTTGTTCACCGCGCATTTTCCGACGAGAATGTGGAGTACGACGCGACGAAGGTACAAGATCCCAAGTTTCAATTTAACTCGAGCGATTAAAACTCAAATAACGATTCCAAACTTGAGCTTTCCGTTTTGAAAGAGCTTTGAAAGTTAAGTTATAAACACATTGAGTCTAAAGGGATCTTTTCAGCGAGCAAAACTTGAACGAGTATCCAATACCTACTTATATTCTATACCTTCAAATTTCCCTGCAGAAAATGTATCCGTCTGTTGAAACAGTGTAGTTTCAGAAACATTTTCGATGCTTGAGCAAGTTTCTGTTAGTTTTCAATTTTATACTCTAGCAATCTGCTCTCTACCGGCGCGGAAAAAAACATGAAACTCTCTTGATGATCGGAGGAATGAAAATCTTGATCATCATTTATGTTAGTGAAGAACTTGGTCAAGCAAGAAAGTCGAAGTATCTTGTAAAAAAAAAAAAAAAAAAAAAAAAAAAAAAAAAAAAAATGGCCCGTGAGACAAGAAGTAGTTTGCTCGTTACTAAAAATATGACTACCGTACGTTCACATACAGTCGGGGTAACTAAAAAAGGACCCATCCAGAATTTCTAAAAATCAAAAAATACAGTTTTTGTGCTCCCAAAAAAGTGAAATTAACCCATTAGTGCATAGGGTCTAGAAAACTGGACAGTACTAAAAAAAAATCCCACGGACGAAAAAATGCACGAAATAAATTGTGGTTTTAGGGAAAGTTTGGTCTGCTGGTGCAGAATGTCAGTGAATTTTTTCTTTAAAGGTTAGTGCACCCCCTGCTTGAGAAATTGACAATAAACCAGAATGGCAATGGACAGATTTTCAGTCGTCGATGACGGGTTAATGTATTTTTAAAATAATACTGCCCCATCATTATGATTTTAAAAACTAATGTTACTGACTTATTTTCAAGGATTTGAGGAATATATAGATCAAGACCAAGATATCTCAAATCGGTTGAAAATTAACGGAGTTACAAGTGTAAACATTTCACTGTCCATTTTCTGGGGATTGGAGGGTAGAATATCATAACAGATTATCAAGTGAATCAAAAATCATCATAAATATGACTTTTGAGCAATTCAGTAAAACAATTCAATTCCTAGAGGGGGAAAAAATGTAACCCCCCCCCCACCACCACCACCACCGCTGTCGCTAATGAAATAATGAGCTTAGCTATGTAGTAGTATCGGTAAAAAAGAAAAAAAATTCAAATGCTTCAATTGTAACTTGAAAAATTGTATTAAAAAAAAGGAAAATATTGCATTATCTTGAATAGCAGATTTGAAGTGCCCCGTGTGAATAGCGTCCAGTTTTCTGGGCACCCTGTACCTCCGTATCTAATCATGGGAAAAATCTGACATTTTTTTCCCTTTTTCTACTCGCATAAACTAGCTCAAATCTCAATTTTCATCAATTTCGGTTCACAGGGGAACCTTTAGGCACTAATGGGTTAAAAAATGACTGAGTTCTTCCCAAAAAAAGTCAAAAAGTGGCATTATTTCAGGTATACAAACAAATGAAAGGCTTTCGGATCTAAAAATTGTGTATTTTGACATGGTTTTAACTATTCGGTGGATTTTTTTTTTTTTTTTTTTTTTTTTTTTTTTTTTTTTTTTTTTTTTTAAATAAAGTGTCACCCTGTATATTTTTCTAGGAAAAATATTTTATTGTTTCAGGGGCTTCTGCTTCTAATACTGACACACTTACTTTTAATCAAAGAATTTAAGTGATGAAAATACGGGCTAAAAAAAAAGATTGAAATTCGAATTCAAAGATATATGTATACATGCATTTATTTATTTCGATAAACAAAATGAAAGCCGAATTGGATCGCCTCTCTTTTTTTTTGCTATGTATATCCTCTGTACAAATTGCAAGACTTGAAAATTGAACCTAATTGACTCGACAAAAATGGTCTGTTTTGAGCTTTGAAATTCTGTATTAGCCCCGGGCAACTGGAAAGAATACCTACTATAGATCTTTTAAATGAAAAATCACCGGTTTGTATTTTCTTAAAATATGTCATCCACGCAACAGGTTCGTAGAAGTCAAAATACAACTTTAACAAAATCGTGTCAATGATGTTTGTAAACTGTATACCATCAATCTATAGTTTCGCATAAATAAGGGTCAAGGAGCACTTTTAACAAACATAAATCTGCTTACTTTTCTGATATTTGTTGACATATGATCACATGTTGATAGATGATATGGCATGTTGCAGATGTCCTTAATATCCTCAATATAGATCATACATTTTGAACTTTACCAGATTTTTAGCCCTTAATTTTCAAAATTCTTTACTGTCTCAATTCTTATTGAAAATTTGATTTAAAAAAGGAGATTAAGTTGGGATGGGACATTTTTGGCTTGGTGAAAAAAAAAAAATAATAATCAGCCTTTAAAAAAAAAGTTTTCGTTGAATGGAGTCAAAACTAACCTTGCAATAATAATGACATCTGCTTACTGTGTCACTTCTTGCCCAATCATTTTTTCTGAATGCAAAGCATGTCAAAGAGTAACCTCAAAAATTTCATGGAGAAAACTGAAAATCACGAGAATAGTATGTATACATTTTCGGTAACAGCATTTGAAATGTTCGAAGCACATTTCTCGAAACGCCATCATATCTCACTCAGTCTGTTGTTGCACACAACTCCCGTCAGTAAGACGAAGCGCCTTCATTTTGCAAGAATGCAACTCGATATCTATCTCATAACTATCATAGCCGTTATTGAAAGGAGTTTAAATTTTGCGGCACTGTCTAGTGTCTATGACACAGCACAATAATTATAACTATGCAGAAACCCTTTTTGATAACGTCGATCATCTTAAAAGTCTGACCCGCTTTAGTGAAAGAATAGATAGGGAACATTAGCTAGACCCAGCAGAGCCTGGTGCTGCGCTACAGTGGACACTAATTCAAACATTTGCTTACTGGATCGAGTCAACTGACGACGCTCAAAGTTTACGCTATCGGCTTTCTGAGGCGTCACGAGTCGGGAAAGTTGGATTTACAAGTATAAATCGTACGTGCGTACTCGGAATTCATTTGCCTTAAAATGTTGATTGACGTCAAAATAGGAAAGCATAAGCCCCTCTCATAAGACTCGGCTAGCCTTTTCACCCGTTTCCAAAATTTGAGACGTTGTAAACGTTTAATGTGAATTCAGGCAAAATGACTACAGCTATTCCAAACGACCTGTATCAACCAAGTTTTTTTTTGGGGTTTTTTTCCGCTTTTAGAACTGTCATTTATTTTGTTTGATTTTCGGAACTTCACGAAAGAGTAATTGAGGCATTTTTCGGTAAATGGGCGTATGGTGATTTACGCCCTTTTTTTGGAGAACTCGTTTTTGAAAACCTGACTATGTGACCTAATAGGTGATATAAAGTTATTCATATGTTGAACGGAAAATAACCACGAAACAATCGTTCGAATGGACGCACCTACAATGTTTTGTTATAACATTTTAAACTTTCAAACGCGTTTTTCTCGAAAGTCGTTTTTCGCCATACGCCCATTTACCGAAAAATGCCTCAATTGATCCGTGACTTTCCTACCAATTTTCACGTTTTTGGACAAATATTGTAGGAATTTACTAATTCAGGTCGTTATTAGCGACACTCACTGGGGCTCCCGGCTCATACGATGCATTTCCTGTAAAGGATTATGATATATTCGTCAGATTACATTATACCTATATATTTAAATTATATTTAACCCTCTATGGCATGGCGTTAATTACCTATAGGTAACGCGGGGTATTTGAATTTCTAAAAGATCAAGAAATGCGGTGCTATTCATTCTGCATGTTGTTACCTATTGGTAACAATATATGCCGGTATGGGGGAATATAGAAAAAAAAAATTATGATCCAGTAGTGCCAACATGAAAAAAAAATCCCTGTTTTTTCCCACCGAAATCGGAGAAAAAAAAATTTAATCCATGCAATAGAGGGTTAATATATGATCCATAATGGTTTTGAAACACCCAATTGAATAAACTGAATTACTTTCACTACTTAAAGTTAAACAAAATGTATACGTAAAAAATGTCTATTGATTTATAATCTGTGAAGGGTCTTTTGACCCCCCCCCCTTTATTGGTACCATACGTTGCACACATACGTTGGGTACCATACGTTCAGTTATGTTTGTAAAATTCGGTGGGAGGAACTCAATTACTTTAAAACTATTAAAGTAGCAAACAAATGTAAAAAGGCCTATAGATTTAAAAAATGTCGGTGTCTTTTCAGATCCCTCTAATAATTGGCAACTTATACGTCCGTACCATGCGTTCCGTTGTTGCAGCATTCAGTGAAATGAACTCAATGAACTAAAAATGTTTAACCCTTTCAGGGCCGGGGTACACATGTGTCCCACTTAATTTAACATGGGATTCAATGAGATTTAAATGGACACTTTAAAAAAAGTTGAACGACCCATTAAATTTCTTAGAAAAGTGTCCTCTTTTGAAAAAATTAATATAATGTCAAAAAAACTCAAATCCCAAATTGCGTGCAGGAAAGGGTTAAGTAAAGAATGTATAAAAAAAGATCTAGAGATTTAAAAACATTTAGGGGTGTTTTCAGACCCCCTGTCTCCTTTTACAAGTACCACACGTTGCGGTCAAATACTTTAAACACGCAAGGATTGTAGTCATCGTCTAATCCTACCCTGACGCGAAAAATAAATCGCAGACAAAATCTGGCATCAAAACGAGAGGCAGAGGGTTCGGTAAATAGTTCGGTACGTCTTTCACACAACGACATTGCACTAATTGTCTCTCGTTTAATTCGTCAGCGGTTTCAGTCCTGACACCGTGCCCCATACCACCCGCGCCACTCCTCGCCTCGCCTCGCCGTGAAAGTTGGAACCGAAACTTTTGTCCGAGGGATCGAGCAAAGTCAGGTTAGGTCGGTCGCCAGAAACTTTAAAATTCAACTCAACGAGTTGCAGAGTCTCATAAATACTTATCAAGGTAATCGCGGAGTTTGGCTCGAATTTCACCGAAATTGCAGCATTCTCTGGCTTTGATTGCCATCCGACCTGAAAACTTTTCGAAACATGTGTATGTACTTACGTATCAGAAGCATTTAAGCTCCGGCGGAGGATTCAAATGACTTTTGTATGCGTTAATGATGCCGCGACTGAAATGATGAGAGTCCTCTCGCACGCAACGATTTTAAGACCGCCGCTTTCAGCCCTCGGTTGGAATAAATCAACCGCGGGTTAATTTAAATGCCTTCGAGTCAGATTAATACATTTCACCGGATAGGTAACAACTTTAGGCGGGCTCAGGAATTGGCCTCCCTCTCTCTCTCTCTCACTCTCTCTCACCTCTCTCTCTCTCTCTTTCTCTCTCTCTCTTCTCTCTCTCTCTCTCTCTCTCTTTCTCTGTCTCTCTGTCCCTCTCTCTCTGTCCCTCTCTCTATCTCTCTCTCTCTCTCTCTCTCTCTCTCTCTCTCTCTCTCTCTCTCTCTCTCTCTCTCTCTGTCTCTCTGTCCCTCTCTCTCTCTCTCTCTCTCTCTCTGTCTCTCTGTCCCTCTCTCTCCCTCCCTCTCTCTCTCTCTCTCTCTCTCTCTCTCTCTCTCTCTCTGTCCCTCTCTCTCTCTCTCTCTCCTCCCATTTTAATGCGTGCGTTAGAAAAGGACAGACATACAGGCTAAAATCACACGACGGCTCATTTTTCAAAAAAAAAAAAGAAGTAAGTCGTTAACCCTTAATGAAAAAACAACCAAAAGTCACACCCGATTGCAAACTGCCTTATGTATATAATAAGTGTTCACGGTGCTCTCCTGGTTGCGTTTTCTGACTTGGCCTGGGTGGCTACCGCCACTTATGATTAACAGAAACAGTTGGATTATAGTATAAAATAATCTCCGACCGATCATATGGATCATCAGATGGGAAGGGGGTCTAAATTTCTCAAATTTTCTTGTTATTTTAACCGGAGCAACGATCAGGAAAGTATTGAATATACAATTATTTTTAAAGTAAGCGGATGACGTCCGGTCATTTTACCCAGAACTCCAGTTACAGTTACCGGATTTCTGGTTATAGCTAGACAAAATTTCCGGTTGAGTGAGTATATTAAACAGAACTTTAAAACACTTAAAGGTGTGATACTCTCAGCGAATTAAATAAGGTCAGTCAACTCCTTAGATTTTGGCCACTTGTCAGATAGGCCACTTGCAATACAAATTAATTCATTTAATTTAAATTCATTGTGCCAAGTATTGCAGGTTGAATAAGCGAACCAAAACCTGATTGGTCGACCGACATTATTTGTTTCATTGACTGTACATTTAGAAAGCTTTTTAACTATAGAGAAGTAATAAGGCCCTCTATTTTGGCAACGATGCAAAATTTTCATTATTTTAATTACAGCGAACCAAACTTTTATTTTGTCAGCTTGATCGGATTTGACTCTGTTAATTGGCTTGTTGACGGTTGATGGTCTTGGGGCATTCCGAGAGGAAATGGCGCATTGAATGCGAGCAAGCATCGACTGTGTCAGGATTTTCCCATTCAAACCTTTTTTGAATGCGTTCGAAAACTTGCTCCCGCGAGAAAGCTATAGTCGCCCTAGAAAGCTCGTCTGCAAGCAGGGACGGAGATAATTGAAAAATTAGCTCGCGTCAAGCAAAACTTGTAATTCAACTTTCTGGCAAAAATCGGATTCTGAAAAATTTGCTGGAAGGGTTGCCAAATTTTTGTAGATGGTCTATCAGATATTTTGTCAATGGGTCTGTTGCGTACTTTTGCTACATCAAAATAACTCATTATTTCTAACGTAAAATTCGGCGAAAATAACGCTGCGCACATTAAAATCTTTCAAAATCCACTCATTAACTCAGAAAATACCTTCCTTTTCAAACAACTTGCGCTACACTAGACACTATATCACCGATTTATAACTACATAGATGGAACCATCTCGTTTATGCAAACATGAACAGTACTTACAAACATTAGAATGTTTCGTTTAGATGCGTACATTTCTTATGTTATTTTGTAACCTTTGATAAACCGAAAAGAACAGACAGCAAATGCAGCTTATATTTCACGTATTAAAAAAGAAATTCCATCATTTTGTAGTTACGATCAGCGTCGGATTTAGGCACGGGCAACATGGGCCGTGGCCCAGGGCGGCAGATTTCTAGGGGCGGCAAATTTTTCACGGCAATTTTTTTCTTTGTTTTTTTGTTTTTTGTTTTCTTTTTTAATGGGTGCTGTCGCAAGTGGACACGATAGTAGACGAGTAAAGAATATGCAAAGACTCAGAATTTTAAATTGCACTGTGACGGTGCCAGCGGCCGGCGCATCATTTCGTAGCCTTGCGTTTCATCTGAATTCAGGCTTGTTGCTGATTTTCTTGCCGAAAACAACTGCATTGTTATCACCACTAAAATCCAAGTCATTTCGGGTAAAAAATATTGGGAAATCTCTCTAAAAATCGCGTAATTTTGCACCATAAGAAGGTGAAAAGCACGAAAATTTCCAGTAGGCTGATTCTCCCTGTCTATATCGTACGAGACTACGCGTGATAGACGAGATAAAAAACTCTATCTCATGCAAAGAGATAGGGCGAGACGACTCGGAGCAATACCATCTAAACATACCGTAGCTCAGGGGTTTTAGGTTATGTGATTAGGTTGCCAACTTTTACACAGGCTCTTGTGGGGGAAAGATGAATTTTAGCGGTTTTTTTCTAGTTTTTACTAATGTTTCGGCTGTAATAAACCCGATTTACTTGGTCAGGGCACTTCCCTGGATGTTCCAGAGCGTTTTCGCGAAAAAATACTTTTTTCACAAAATTTCGCGAAACACCAAAGGGTCCCCCCTTTCGCATCGACCCAAAATAAGCAAGGGTCCCCCCTTTGGTGTTACATATTTTGGTGTGTAATTTTGCGGAAAAAGTGGTTTTTCACAGAAACGTTCTATAACATCCAAGGAAGTGCCCTGACCAAGTGTATATGGTTTTTACAGCCGAAAAAATTTGTAAAAATTAGAAAAAAACGCAAAAAATTTCCCCTTTCCCCCCTAAGATCCTTTGTAAAAGTTGGCCACCTAATCACATAACCTCAAACCCCCCGGGGTACGGTATGTTTAGATGGTATTGCTCGAAGTCATCTCGTCTCGTCTCGCAAAATGGGCAGAATCAACCCTCAGACCCCCTCTTAGCTGGACAGGGTTGCAAAATTTCCCGATTGAGCAATCCGTGGATCGCGTGAAAATATAGGGAAATTTCTCTAAAAATCACGAAATTTTGCACCTTTAAGAGGTAAAAATCACACAAATATCTTTTGGTGGTGGACCTCCAGACCCTCCCCAGCTGGGCAGGGTTACAAAATTGCTCGATCGAGCAATACGTGGATCCCGTAAAAGTGAGGAAATTTGTCAAATTTTTTTTTTTTTTTTTTTTTTTTTTTTTTTTTTTTTTTTTTTTTTTTAATGGCTACCTACAAGTTTTTTTTTCCAGGAAATGTCTCAAATTTTCAAAAATATCGGTAAATTTGCGTAACCACAGTGTTTAAATGTTAACATAAGAAAACAAAAAAAAAGTTATCACTTCCCAAATTTTTGTGAGGAAATTTTTCGAAAATCCTGTGAGGAAATTTTTCGAAAATCCTGTGAGGAAATAGTCCCGAATCGCTTGAAACCCCCGGCGTTTTGGAAAATTTTGCACCCCTGTAGCTGCGGGGGCGACCTCGACCTTCTTTCGGGCGTGGGCTTGGATGGGGGCGGCAAATAGTCAAATGGCCCATGGGCGGCAAATGTGTAAATCCGGCGCTGGTTACGATATTGTTTACTTATGCACGGTGATTCCGTCTATGTAGTAGTATACCGGTGCAAATAGTGTCTAGTGTAGCGCGGGCTGTTTGAAATCGAAGTGATTTCCTGAGTTAATGAGTAGATTTTGAACGTTTTTAATGTGCGCATCGTTATTTTTGCCAAATTTTACATAAGAATCAAGGTTCTATATTGGTGTAGCAAAAGTATGCAACAGACCCAGTCTGTTTTCATTTTTAGATCATTTTAAAAATGATATGAAGAACTTGTATGCCTCTAATTATCACGATGAGGCAGTTGCAAGGGTCTGAATGTTGATGTTTTTCTTGTAAGCAAATGAAATGACTCTGTCAACTCTGTGAGTTGAAAAAAAAGATCCATTAAGCTGCTTACCTAGGTTTCATAATTCCACACTGAAAAAAATCCCTCTGGCGCTGCAACCTGTTTGGCCCGAACGCGAGTAAAACGGGCTTGGCAATCGTAAGCTGCGAGTGTCACACCCGAATTTTCCAACATTATTTCTCAAGTTACAAAATGGAAATTAATGAAAATGAATTTGAAAGTTGGATGGCTATTTAATGAGAAACGCTTTAAAATCAAAAGTTTAAAGTTGGAGGCAGGTTTTGTTTTGATTTGAAGGAATGAAAAGTGAAAACTTGCCAAAGATGATGGTCTATGTGCGCCTACACTTTTGAAACGAGCTCTAACGTTTGGGTTTTAAAAGTTTTTAATGTGCGCATTGTTACTTTGGCGGACTTTTGGGTTGATTTTAATGTGCCTTATTTATGTAACTAAATTACGCACCTGAACTTTTCAGCCACGAATAGATTATCGAATTAAAATAGGCTTGCACTATTGCTTTAAAGAGGGGATCAATTGAATAAACAATTAGTTTGATTCGTCTAACTGTTCGATTGACTTTGATGGCCTAAATCGATGGTCACTTTGATCGTAGATTCATTGACAGCTCAGTGAAGCTGTCACCACAAGTTACTTGATTTAATCCGATGTATAATCAATTCAGAGGTTAGGTTCACCGAATTGAATTTATTGATAGTTTTCTGACAAAGAAATGGAGTTTTTTTCATTCGAAATAGATATCAATCGCAAATTGTCATCGCTAATTCAATTCAATTCGTCACCATTCATGAGCGGCTTACAAGTTACAGAGAAGAGTTTACTCAAAGACCATTGTGAAGCCATTCTAAAGAGGCAAACGTCACACAAAAAATGCGTTCAAGCTGATAAATATACTCGTAGCTTAGGAAACCGCAATAACAATTAACAACGTCCGCTGCGGTAAATGACTACAACACGGGTTTTCTGTCGTCATTAACCGTCAAGTGGTCGCGTGGATGACATACGTCGTCCCACTACTTGTTTCTGCGTATATTTTCGCGAATTTTGAATTTTAAAAGCTGAGATTTTCAGTTGCTGCCCTTCTTGGATGGGACAAGAGGGTTTCCGAAGCTTTTCTTTTTTTTTTCTTTCAAAACCTGGAAGTTACTAAACGTCAAAGTGGCTGGATGACGATTGTCATCCACGCAAACACATCGAGAAACATTTTTTTCAAGTTTCAAAAATTCTGAAATTTGAACTTGAATATACGTCCTCTACGAAAGAAACAAAAAGAAAAGCATATTTCTTTGAAATCATCATTACAAATGTTGAGCCTAAAATATTGGTGTTTTCAAAAGTGGCAACATTTTAATTTCCCATTTTTTAGTTTTTCGCCATATGCAAAATAATGGGTCGAAATTTTTGAAATTTCTGCCATTCAAGTTACTGAGGAGGGTTTTCTCTATCGATTGAGTATACATACATACATTTTCAGGCTTAAATTGGCAGACTTATAGCCATTTTTAAAAGTGGATGACGTATGTCATCCACGCGACGTTTTGTGTCACAATTGCGAGCACGACCTCTCGAGGGTTAAGTTTCTGATCGAAACGTTCATTCAGTATTAAAGTTAATGCAGAAAAAAGAGAATGCGGAAAACCTTGAGAAATGATAGTAACTCGCATCTTTGAACTTCATTTTTGAAGAGAAAACTTGAAGCGAATTTTCGCGATCGAATATGATTAACAAAACCAACCTGACCTACATTTTCGAAAAGACTAAACTGTGTTTTTTGGGTGTTTTGGCATCCATGGCATCAATTTGATTTTAAATTCACCTCGAGATTTGAATTCAAAATTCGAATGGTTGCCATCGATGCATGAAAATACCGAACAAGTTCGAAAAACACGATCCAGGGGGGTGATCACGGAGGATCGTTTCGTTTTGGTATCGTTATCGTTATCGTTTGCATTAAATCAAATGGGCTTGCTTCTGCGCAACTCGATCGCGCAGGTGATCCCCTCCTCACCTCTTCCTACTTCAAACGAACGAGATTACGACAGCCTGCGACTCATCGCTTTCTATCGTCCGTTTCAATCGTTACGAGGAGCTCAAAACGATTCGATCAGTTGAGCCACCCATAAGGTTACACGTAAACGATAACGATACCAAAACGAAACGATCCTCCGTGATCACCCCCCAGTTTCGTGTCATCTGCTGTTGTCATGCGTAGGTTGGCAATTATGGTTTTGTCTTTCTGTGTTGGAAATATTTGTCGCTCTTAGATTGATTGAGATAACATTTTTCGTGCGTTTTTTTATATAATCTTTCCAGGCGCGTTATGGACTTTTGATTCATAGGTATTTTAGGAGTTTTTGGATTTATTTTAAAGACTTTTTGGGCTCATTTGAATGAGCTTTTTTGCCATGTGTGGAATTTTCGGGGATATTTTGAGGAATTTTCAGGCTGGTATAGAAGACCATTATTCATGCGTATTTTTATGGTCTCAGGGACAAAATGTTTGACAAGGTGGACTGTCTCACTGACCACTTTCACGTCATTTTGATTAGGTTTCCATTTGAAAATATAGCTCAATATGTGGATAAATAGGTAAATAAAAAAAAACCTTATAAAAATAGCTAAATAATACTAAGTTCCGCGATTCAAACTTTAAAAAATGGAAAACGGTTTAAAATTTATAGAAAGCAGAATACAATGACACTGGCGTCAGTAAATCGATTAACTTTAATTAGCAAGCAATATATGCCAAAAGCACGCATAGAAAAAAAGATTGATGAAATTTACCATTTTTAAAATTGATTTAGGCCAAGACCAAAATGCATGGAAAACTCAACTAAAAGTCATGACTAAACTTCCCAATAGTTACGTAGAATTTACTTGATTGTTAGACGACACCGATCAAATTCCTCTGGTGGAGTTTACCAAACCGTTTGGTTGAGGCCAAAAACAACCACAAGTATGATAAATTGAATCAATCATTGTTTTCCGTGAGTAGGTGTCGTGGAGGTAAATCTGACAACGTTGGTTCTTGTCGCTCTCAAGCCACAAATTGAAGTCAAACTTTAAGATGCGCGTTGAATAGTGAACAACCTCAAAATTAACCACGTGCATGGCTTTAACTCTTTTTTACTACCAAATTAAAGTTACGAGTAGTAATCAAAGCAATAACTCGCTTATTTAGTGGGTAGGTAAATATTCGTGCTCCACGGTGTTCATTTTGCCTATCCTCGTAATTGAAGGCTCTCGACCATAAAACATTATTTGACAAAATTTTTATAATTTGGAATATCTTTTGCTGTCAATGAGAGATCGAGTTATGAAAATAAATAAATATCGGGGGTGGTATTGAAAGTGTTAAGTGGACGAAATGCGACGTTGCCAATTTGAATAGTTCTCCAAAGTTTAATAAATTGTTTTATAGAAAGTCAAAAGCGATCAATTGTCAGCAAAGGTTCCATAGAAACAGCAATACTATGTTTATTGCCCAATACAACATTTCCAAGTAAATATCAAGGCAATAAAACGTAAAAAGTTGAACGATATATATTTATGTCAATATGTTGATCGCCTTGCTTTCGAATATGATGACGTTCATGGCCTTTTTAATTTTTAGAACGAAAATGAGGTTGAGGGCGACAAAAATAAGTGACAAATAAAATTCAAATAAAATTCAAAAAATGTATGAGTAAAGACTGTTCGTATATTTTTCTCCAATTATCTGTGAGTGATGGTTACACGTTCCATATGATCATACATCTTTTAAATATAACTTCAAAATCACGATACAAGTCATGTTTCTTTTTTTTATTTTATGTTCGTAAAAGGTATGATTAAAACCCACTATAATACATTGGTAAACTACCTATATCTCCTTTGTTTCGATGTTTACATCTTGATTTAGTCATGAAAAATTAATCCAATCGAGGCAATAAAAATTATCATCGCAAAAAGATTGCATTAGTTTTCCTATTCCAATATCACTACTTCTAATTAAAAATTCATGAAATAAAAATTAAACCGAGCCACGTGTGCAGCCTTTGTTTGAAACCACAATTTTCAAATCGTTCACTGAGAGCAATCACTTCTTTAAAAACAAGGAAACACGTTTACGTACTTTTGACAGTTTTCCTTTCGCGAAGTAAAGTTCTGATTGCATGAAAGAGAATCAAGCTGTCACAACAAGGAATCTTTTACTTGTAACAGCAGAAATTTTCCTTGGGTTAAAGGAATTCCCCCTTAGTCAATATTTCACTATGCAGTTTCTTTACCACAAACGAGATACACCTCGGAATAAAAAAAGAATTCTCTCAGTACGCGTTATATCGATTATGTCAATATACTAAAATGTTTTCTCACGGGAATGGGTCTGTTGCAAACTTTTGCTACAACGATTCAGAGTTTTTAATGTAATGTAAAATCGCCTGAAAAGTCCATTGGTGGCATCAGAAAGTCATAAAATGCAATAATAAACTCACAAGAGGCGTTTAATGAAATCCAAGATGGCGGAGAAATATCGAGCAATCTGTATGCATGCACCGTGAATATCCAAGGATGGCCAACTTTGACAACCAACCTCACTGCTGATAGAGGTTATGTGTTTGTTAACGTTGTGATTGGTTGTTATCGATATTGTGAGGTTGGCTATCCTTGGATGTTCGTGGTGCATGCATACAGGTTGCTCGACATTTTACCGCCATCTTAGATTTCATTAAACGCCTCATGTGAGTTTATTATTGCATTTTATGACTTTCTGATGCCACCAATGGAATTTTCAGGCGATTTTACATTAGACTCAACACTCTTAATCGTTGTAGCAAAAGTTTGCAACAGACCCATTGCCCGATATTTCCGATTCATTTTTAAATTTTTGTTTGGGATTTTCTATTTTTCCCGTTCATGGCAACTCTGAATCAAGATATTCAGGAGAGGACGAAAATTCCCTCAAACTTTCTCGCGTTTTTCAAACTTTCTCTGAACTTCGTAAGTTTTCTGTTCTATCAAGATAATTGGTTCAACTTCAAGAGCGTCTTAGTGGGGATGAATTTATATTAATGAACCATTTTCAACTTCAGCACTAACCGCAGTGCGAGTTGAAGGATTTCATGTTGTAAAGAAGATATCCTTCAATAGATTTTCACAAAAGCTGCAGCAAACCCCGTGGGTTCGCGTGCCTGCAAATCATATTTTGCGGCTTGTTCTCGTTTTCCGTTGTGTTTGGGATCATCTCTAATCGCTGGGTCCAAAACAAATCAACGATAAAAAAAAAATATAAAAAAAGACCAACCAAGAGAGCAATAAAAAACAGTATTCCAAAATTCTAGTAATATCACCAGAAGCAGAACGATATGTGAACCATAGAAAGTCGAGTTCTTTGACCAAAAAATGCTATTTTAATACCAGAATATGGTTTTTGTAGAACTAGAATTTCATCAAAATGTTCAAGAACTATGATACAAACACCATAGAATTCGGGTAATGGGTCTGTTGCAAACTTTTGCTACAGCGATATGGGGTGTTCAATCTTAAGTAAAATCGCGTGAAAAGTCCATTGGTGGTATCAGCAAGTCATAAAATGCAGTATTAAACTCACAAGAGGCGTTTAAACTGAGACCCAAGATGGCGGTAAAATATCGAGCAACCTGTGTGCACGCAACGTGAACATCCATAATGGCCAACGTTAACAACCTCGCAGCATCCGAGGTTATGAGTTTGTTTGCGTTGTGATTGGTCGTGATCGATGTTGTTAGGTTGGCCATCTTGGATGTTCACGGTGCTTGCATACAGGTTGCTCGATATTTTACCGCCATCGATTTTAGTTAAAAGCCTCTTGTGAGTTTGTTATTGCATTTTATGCTTTTCTGCTGCCACCAATGGACTTTTCACGCGATTTTACATGAGATTGATCACTCTGTAGCGCTCTAGCAAAAGTTTGCAACAGACCCACTGTATCATCCCTTATATAGGTTCACATAAATCGTCATGGTTTTAGTATAGGCTATTTTTCAGTGTGGGTCATCTGTTCCACTTGTTTTTCAAAAGATTACAATTCGAGCCGACTTTGGAGGTTAGAAAAATTCGTAGCCGTTATTGAAATGTTTGCCTCGATTCTTTTTTTTTTTTTTTTTTCACACACCCTGGTATTTAAGGTAGATGTCCCAATTACCGCCCCCTTTTCATTTATTCTTTAAAATAAGCCTACTTTAGCAGACAAATTTAAGCGTATATGGGATAAGTGTTTTTCATAGGTTGGCTGAACTGGTGAAAAAAGTTTGAAGTTGATATTTAGCAGCGTTATGCCCTTAAAAAATCATAGAAGTTGACACTGCAGGACACCTGCCCCCGTATTACCTGTTTTTGCCGATTTCTCTCAGCAGTTACTTATTAAAAATCTGTTCTCTTTACTTTCTGCTTTTTAAATTATTATAATGTCATTATTTCCTGACAATAAACATGATGATTTGAATGAAAAGCCAGCGCAAATATGTATGGCTATAATTAGGGCACCTGATATGACAATAATTGGGACAAAGCCACTTTTGGTGTGGCGGTAATTGGGACATGGGTCATTTTTTCGAGTTTTATTAATAACTTTTTTTCCTGATTGATTACGCCAACTTTATATTTTTTTCATAAAACTAGATAGTATTTGAGAGGCCCTAGTGAAAACCGATCATAGATTTGATAAAAATTAACATTTTTACAGGCATTTTACGGCAATTTTTTCTTAAGGGGGACGGTAATTGGGACATCTACCTTACGGTGACAGGACTTTTACCGGTGATCCTAATAATGATTCATAGTATTTCTTGTTCCATAGTATGATGCATTGAGGTAATGAGCTTTACAGAAAACCAACAGATGACGCAAATAGTCAGAAAATACTATTCTGGGACAAATTGGGTGAAACACTTGAGTGTAAACATGTTACTAAATATATTTTTAAACATTTTATGTGCCTATCAAACCGTCGCAAAAAAATTGTCGCTGACGTTTTTAAAAGCATTGAAAATTAGATGATTATAAATAATATAATGAAAATGTGTGCTGTTAGGGTGCAAATGATGGGCTGGTGATGATGCCCATTCACCTTGGGAAATTTGCATAAGATCACAACATGAAAAGAAAAAGATCAAACCCGAACCAAGATCAAGTGATTCAAAGCTGAGCCTAATTTGTGCCCTATCAAATCTCGTGGCATCCGAGCGACAAATTAGCGTTCACTACATTACAAAAAAAAGCCTTGCTCCCTCGGATTTTGAGAAAGAATTTAAATTCAAACCAGCACGGATACGAAGCATTCTCTATTTCACCAAATTGGAGCGCCGCGCGCCGCGCCGGTGCAATTCTTTGATGCTGCGTCGTTCAAGGCGGAAACTCTGGTTTCCCGCTGCTAACTATATAGTCTCAAAGTGTAGAAAAACGGCAAAAATCCACAGCGTAGCTAGTAACCAACTCGAAAACTGTCCACGCGTGGCTATTCCACCCCGTCCAAACCTGGCAACACTGAGAATGGTTTACTTTAAAGTGAAATTATAAAAGAAGCAGACTGCAAAGTTTTAAACCTGTTAAAATATACGAAAAAAAAATAAAACGGAAAATTAATGCTGAGAAAGAGATGAAAGTTTAAGAATATGAGCGCAAAGCGCTTGCACTTTCCTGTATTAAATTAATAAAAATATATCGCCGCGAAATACGTAAAAAGAGCCAATAAGACGCTCAGGATACCAAAAAAAAAAAAAAAAAAAAAAAGCGTTGAAAATCGAAGAAGAATTAAAAGAGAGGCAAGTGCAAAGGCGACAATCCACGGTAAAAAGAAATGCTCAATGCGCTAAGAACGTTTTCCCAACAAAAAAATAAAAAACAAAAAAAAAAAAATTAAATCAAGAGCATACTGCAAAATATAAGGAACGTTATTCAACGATCCCGAGTAATGTAAGTAGAAATGAGAACAGTTTAAAGAAAATGAAAAGAGAAAAGAAGAAGAAAAGCAAACGAATGGTCAATGCGAAGAATGGGAGTGCGTCCAGCGTCAGTTGAGAGATGAGCGGCCGTAAGGAGTGAGAGAGAAGGTGCGGTTGAGACGGGCGACCGACAAAGGTGAAGAAATGAAATTTTCGGAGGAAGAACGAAGTAATCAGTGCGCAAGATAAGAGATTGGCGAAACGACCCTCCCCGCTTCACTTCTCCCGCTGCACTGACATAGAATCAACCAGAATGGAAACAGTCGGCCATCTTGTGTAGCACTTTCGCGAGCAGCTAAACCGGGTACCTCGTGGGTTTGTTTACCTTCGTATCGTAGAGTCTTCTTTCACGTCAGAGTTCATCCTCGCCATCCTCGCTTTCCCTGGTATTTTCTGAGTTCTTGTTCGCATTGCGTTCATATTTTAAGTATTAAAATAGTCTTTTTTAAGACTGAACCCTGTTTTTTTTTTTTTTTTTTAATATATTCAAAGTTCTTTTGATTATTGTTTCCATCGGTGTTTGGAATCCTTTTTATTCACATCTCTCTGGATTTCAAATGAATTAAGGTTTATTTTCCAAAAAGTATCCAGGGAGGGGGCTCCCCTTCCCATGTATCTAACATCTGTTTTTTTTTTTTTTTTTTTAAAACATTCATTAGCCTATAGCTTGACCCTATTTTTTATTGCTCTTAAAGGACACCAACTAATGTTGATAGGCTGTTAACTCAATCCATTTTAAATCGTATTTGTCTCAGTGGTTTTAGCAATAAATCCCCTTACCAGCTAATTTCTGAGCAGACTTTCGATCCGCCTACGTGCGTTCTTACGGGACGCCTCGTATTGTCCCGATCGGAAATTTCCGTCAACTTTAAACGGGTCATCATTCAATCGAAAATCTATCTAATCTAGAAGAATTAAAGTGATCCGCGTATTTTCAGTTTTATGGGGTTTTTTTCTGAAAATAGCCTAACCCCCCTGTGTATTTCTTACGGGAGACTCTCTGAGGTACCAGGTTTACAGATTCGCGCGCTGCGGACGATTTTCGTCAACTTTAATTGGGTCTCATTTAAATTCTACTTCGCCAAAAAAAATTATTAATAGCTAAAATCATTCAAAAATCTATCTAATCTGTATTTCTGGAAGAATTAAAGTGATCCGCCGCGTATTTTCAGTTTTATGGCGTTTTTTCTGAAAAAAGTCATGCCGCTCTGTGTATTTCTTATGGGAGACTCTCGGAGGTACCAGGTTTACAGATTCGCGCGCTTCGGACGACCACTGCGCAGCTCCTCGCGCAGGGTACCAGGTTTACAAAACTTGACTATACGGGCTCTTACGGCAGTTTCCATTCTGTGTGTTTATTCTATGGCACTGACTGACGGGGAGGAGGTGAGGTGCGACGTGAGACTCGGCCGAGCGTAGCGGTGGAGGGGTGGGGGAAGAGCAGAGAATCCAGCTCAGGCGGTGGCGCGTTGCATCTCGTCACCTCGCTGTCCGTGCGTCGTGCGAAAATGAGTTTTCACTCTTATTTTAAAATTCATTTTGCGGCGCTCACAGACGACTTTTTCAAAAACTGTTCGGACAGATTTTTTTCTAAATACCCTAAGGAATCATCGTGTCAAATTTGAGGGAAATCGCTTCGGCCAATTTTCGGGAAATAGAAAAAACATTTAGGAGGGACGACAGCTTTATATATATAATATTATCACCAACATACAACTGTAGACGGAACCATCGCGTTACTAACGATGTCGTTTAAATAAACACGGTGGTGTTGTGCGCACGTGCAAATAGTGTCTATGGTAGCGCGGGCTGTTTGACATAAAAGTGATTTTCTGAGTTATTGTTTACTTTTTTTTAACGTTTTTAACCCTTTGAGGGGCAAATTAAGGAAAATAATTTTTTTCCAAATTTTTTTGCATTTCTAGGTTCCTTAGGGTAAAAATAGACCTCAAAAAATTTTTCATACAGTTCCATATACCAGTATAGGAGAAAACAGGTGGCTAGTGTAACTATCCACTGCCCCACAAAGGGCTAGAAAATTTTGTTACCATATTTTTTCGAAAATCAGGTTTAAATTAATTTTAAAGGGCCAAACAATGACAACTATAAGTCAGAATCAATCAAACAAACAATTATTTATGAGAAAAAATTGTAATAACAGTCAGGAAACTTATTTGAGCATGGTTTAGTCTTGAAAATAACGCGTAAATGGCACTTTTTGACCTATGATCGACTAAAATTAACTTTTTAGACACCTTGAGGAGCACCAAAAAATCTCAAAAAATCATCAAATTGTTATTTACACTATGGAGAACAAAATTTCCTAGTAAAGTTTACCCCAAAAAATTGTAACTTTTGAAGTTAATCCGAATTTAGTGTGTGGCAGAGCAACATTTTTGCTTCAAGCTGCGCTAAAAAAGTGATTATTGGCTATGTTGCAACAGAAGATGTGATTTTTTTCTTTTTTCAAGTTGTTTTCTAGACTATAAAGATAATATAAATAGAATAAAACATTACATTCTTTATGACAGTACCGAAAAAAATCCAAAATATGCTGTAAAACGGCAAAACGCTGTAAACGATGCTGTAAACGACGATGTTGCTTCAATGAATCTCCGAGGCCTATTATTGGTTGAATGCAAGAGTTTAGAATGTGAATAAGTAGTTCAAGTTATAATAAGCCTCTGAACGTCTTATCTGAGCCCTAAAATTCCTTCTAAAAGGCGAAAAACTTGGAAATAGACAATGCATCACTGTTTGACCCCTTCAGGGGCAGTGGCTAGTGGTACTAGCCACCTTATTCTAACGCTTGTAATTATATTACAAAATCAGCAAATTTTACTCACTAGTACTTCAAAATGTTCAAAATACTTTCAAGATTCATAATCTGCCTCAAAAATTTGCCTAAACCTTCCAGAAAAAAAAATATTACTACATTAGCGGGAGCCGGTCTGTCTTGGAGGGAAAATCTCAAAATTTCAACATTTACCTGGTCTAAAAATAATGTTTACCGCTGTGCTACCATGTGGAAAATATTTTTTCACCATTTTAGAACATCTTACCGACCAAAAAAAGTGGCTAGTTACAATAGCCACTGTCTCATAAGCTCAGGAAAAAATAAATAAAAGGTGGCTAGTGGCACTAGCCACTGCCCCTCAAAGGGTTTATATACGCATCGTTATTTTTGCTGAATTTCACGTATACGAATCAAGGTGCTACATTTTTGTAAAAAAAGTACGCCACAGACCCTTCAGAAAAATTCTGTCCGTTGATTTGGCAACCACGCACAGTTGATCAAATTATGGGATATCCCGGACACAGTTTTCGGAATAAAAAGCAAAATTATCAATAACAGTAAGATGCAAGATAACATGAAACCTGTAAACTCATACATGTCTGAGCTTAGAATCAGTAAAATAACACGGTTTTTGCAAGGAAATATTAGGTAACTCTAAAATTTTACGTAAGAAATCAATGTTCTACACGGAAAAAAAAACTGTACGGGTGTGACAACCATCCACGCCGGTTCATTTACTAACCGTAAAAAGACAGCTAGGGTAGCCGTGTTTCACAGGTGCCATAGCCAGAAAAACACGGTCGGAATGCCCGTAATAATTATGGTCGTGACACCCGTAACTTCACGGTGGCATAACCCGTGAAGTACGGTTACTCGAGTGCTTCGGTGCGACCGCCACCTCGCGACATCTGCTTCTTTATATACTGGAGTTTCCTCTCCCTTCTCCATGCGGTCAGCGCGGTGTAGTGGACAAGACACTGGACTGCGAAACAGAACGTTGCGGGATCAAATCCCGGATGAATCAACTTACCTTTTTAACCCACGGCGCCCGTGAAAGTACGATTTCGCTCTGAACCGTACATTCACGGGTGTCGTAACTGTGTCTGGACGGCGTCCAACTTTTACCCGTGATTCACGGTTCCCGCGCCCGTCTTTTATAGTAACCGTACCCGTGAATTTTTTTCCGTGTATATTGTTGTAGCAAAAGTACGAAACAGACCCATAACTTTTTTTTTCAGAGCATTGTGCGCGCGCACTGGTCGAAAAAAAAAACTCTTTCTATATAATAGTAAATAAAATCCTCAGAAAACGCTGACGGTCGTAGGTAAGTGGTGAAGAAAAGACGCGCGAAAGAGAAATCTGCGCTCTTGAGAGCTAGAAAAGCGAAATTTTAGATTTAAGGGCAAGTAGAGGGCGCGGGGTTGGGTACGTGCGGTGTGGGATGGTTTACGGACGTTGGACGGTGATTTGACGGTAAGAGACACATCATAACAATGAATTACTCGGAAATGTGATTTAGAGCGAAAAAAGGGTGAAAGAGAGAGGAAGAGATGGTGTTTGAGAGAGAGAAGTGGTTTGGGGGAGACAAGGAGAGGGTGAAAGAGAAGAGAAAAAATAAGTCAAGAGAGGGTGGAATGATGCATTAATGTTTCGTCTACGCCATTGCTTGGAGCAGTGGGAACGGAAGCTGCGATTTTAAACCAAAAACGTGTATTCAAGGCAGTAGCGTAGTGTGCAATTTGGCAACGTTGTACTGTGTCCATTTAACCCCATGTAAAATATTGAACTATTGAGTGTTCGGTGAACACCTTCGCATTCGACCTTTTGCGTGGGTTTATATGGGCACAATACAACGCTGCCAAATTGCACGCTCCGCCACTGAAAAAAAAAAATAAAAGAAAAAAAGAAACCAAATTTAAAAGATCGACGCTATATTATGTACATCAATTTATTGAAAAGGTGTCTCATTCAAGGATAGAAAATAGGTTATAATTTTAACAGCTGATACGTTGATTACTATCTAACACTCAGAAGTTCTGGCTCCTGGGGACTGATTCTGCTCTCTTGGACAAGAACGAGACTAGACGATAGCGAGAATCGACCAATCTCATTGGTTTAAACGGCGTAATAAGATAGATTTTGAGTCACTTGATGGATGGAGTAGAGTCTCTATATACTATGAGAGAAGCGCCATGTTGAAATCCATCTCTAATTTGGCTGATTTAGGCAGTGTCACGAAAGCCTCCAGAGGCAAATGCAAATGTCGAGTGGTTTGTTTACTTTCCGAGTACTCGATTTTTTACTCATTTACAGTAACGGTGACTGCGGTAATTATTGTTAATTTTTGTTCTGTCTAAATTTCAGTTCGGAGAACATTATATCTCTTTAAATTACGACCGTTATTGTCAAGAATCGAAACGTAACCTATTAGGAATACCAGTGGCGTAGCGTGCGATTTGGCAACGTTGTAGTTCGTCCATTTAAACCCATGAAAAATATCGAACTATTGGATGTTCGGTGAACACTTTTTCATTCGACTTTTTACATGGGTTTAAACGGACACAGTACAATGTTGCCAAATTGCACGCTACGCCACTGAGGAATACCGAAATAGCGGCAAAAGCGCAAAGACCGCACCATCCGCCATTCGTAATTTGCCTCTTGGAGGCTCCATTGATCTAATCTTCTTCATTCTTTGAAGAAGAAGAATATGACATGGCGTCCCTCTCGTAGTATGTTGGGACTCTAGGGTGAAAGAGTCATTTTCCCGAAATACACGATTTCAAATCTGTCCCGTTATTCAGTTTAAACCAATAGGATTGTTCGGATTAATTCAAGGAGGATATGCATAAAAATGTCAATAATAAAACAAAGATGTTGTAAACCGACTTTTGTCCCACAGTGAACTACTTTTTGTTTCTTTTTCTCCAATTTACTGGGTCGGTATTTGAGGGTACTCCATTTGATAGATGATTTTATTTCGGTTCACGATCACCGATTTTTGAACTAGCTCTACTGAGCTGTTGAACCGACTGGTGTTGCTAATCTTTAAGCTCCCCGGACAAGAATATCTCACACGGCATTTCAAAAAGGCTAATGCATCGCCCTGTGTTATTCTACCTTGACGTTAAACGGTAGTTAAAACTATCCGTGTGATGCGCTATTGGTCGAATATTGCGACTTGGCTGTTGCAGTGTTGCTATAGGCTTACCATCGTTAAGTTTCTCAATAGCTGAACCAACAAAATAATGAAAAATTCCATCGCAAAAGATAGGAGAATTTTCCGCCCGCTTGGGGACTTCAAACGTGGACAAAAGCGAAACAACAGGAGCAAAAAATCAACTGAAGTGGAATCTAACTTGAAAAGAACTAAAATCCCTTATGCACAAAAAACCATAGAAAAAATATCCGGGCTCGGCTGGGCTTACGATCAGCTGTGCACTGTCACAAAGCGCCGGTGGCTGATTCTAAACTTTCAGATTACAAGAGACGAATCAAGCGTGAATCGACGTATCCCCATTGGTTTAAACGGCGCAGCGTCTCGTGACTAAGCAAACAAGACATAGTCATTCGTCTGAAACAAATGTCGTGTTTGTTTGGTCAAGTGATGCCGTTTAAAGCATTTTTATTGATTGAGTTCCGATACTTCGTGTCGTCTGTCAAAATCAGCCTGCCCGCCGCACTAAGGTCTTGAGATCGTAAGGAAGTGAACAAAAATCAGTGAAAAAAAGTCATAAAAACTATCGTTTTCGACATATTAAGGTGAATCTTCAGCGTTTAGGGCCGATTTCTGCCAGCAGTGCGCTACCGTTCGATTAAAGTCAAATTACAGGCCGAAAGTAATTTATTTTTAAGAAAACGGAGTGTCAGTTACTAGATAATCATCTGAAGAGTTTCTCCGCAAAAAATCTCGTCAATAACGTCGAAAATAAGGCTGAAAGTACCAATAAATAAAATATCGCACCTTGATACAAGAATCGATTCGCGATATTCCATTTTTTGGTGTTTCTAGCCTTATTTTTGAAGTTATTGACGAGATTTTTTGCAGAGACACTCTTCAGATGATTATCTAGTAACTGACACTCCGTTTTCTTAAAAATAAATTACTTTCGGTCTGTAATTTGACTTTAATCGAACGGTGGCGCTCTGCTGGCAGAAATCGGCACTAAACGCTAAAGAATCACCTTAAGCTTAACTTAAAACTTTCCACTCACATGTCTAGGTTTAAATAACTTATTATTAATAGTAAGATTTCGATTTTTGCGATTAAAGTTGGTCTTAAAAGTTTATAAATGATGAGCTGATGAGAAATTTACTTTAACATTTTTGGCCATTTTTTGAATATGTCAGACCATAGTGTGCCCACGCCTGTCATGAAAAAGAAAACAAATATTGAGGAAAAATAAAATGTAATATGTGTATCGTTATGGAAGAAGAAAGAGAAAAAGAAAGGAAAAAAAAAAGTTAATAAATTCAATATTTAAAATCAAATTAATGAACTAAACGAAAGACACACAGTAACATTTAAAACGAAAGATTTGCAACGCTGAGAAAGAAGAATGAAAGATGTTGAGGAGGTGAAGAGGGATGAAAAAGCGAGGGGTTTAGGGAGAGGGAAGAAGTCCTCGACTTGTAGATACCCCTCGCTTTCATTCTTCAGCGCAAAATGAAAAATGTTTCAGACCCTTTAAGTGTTTACTTAACTTATTATTTAATAAAACCTTTCTTCTTTTCTCTCCCTCTCTCTCTCTCTCCGCTGTTTTCCTCTCTGTTGGACAACATTGAAACATCTCTTACATTATAGCCAACATAAAATTTGCGATGTAAAAGCAGTGCTACGCAACTTGCTTTTGTATGCGGGGGGTCGCTTAAAAAAAAAAAAAAAAAAAAAAAAAAAAAAAAAAAAAAAAAAAAAAAACGCTTTAAAACCATGTTTAATGAAATACTTCGCTGAGTATTCAATGTAAATATTCATTCAGTCAGTGTTGGTAAATAAAGCTGCTAAAATCAAGGTAAAAAGCTTGTTCGATTTTAATCTAATAAACACGACCGATGAAAATAAAGCGCGCGGGTTCAATTTCAAATCGATTCTAGTCCGGAAATCCATGTTACAAAGCTATTGATTCCTTGTCACAGTCAGAATCACTTGCATAGCTCTAATTTTTGCTTTGAATGTCTAGGTAGAAAAATGATAGAAAAAAGGGAGTTTTATCTCCTGCTTTATCTTTGTCAATTGTCTAACATACACGTGTTTCAATGGAGAAAAGAGAGAGAGAGAGAGATATAGATGAAGTCTCGTTGCGCAACTGATTGATTTTTGATGCGCAACGTTTTCGCGCCTTGCCCATTGTGATGTCTCGCAACGCAGCTCTTGGACCCCTGAAACCTTAATTGACCTTGGACCCCTGAAATCTACTGCCTCCTCGCTGCGCTGGTCATAACCTTATCCAGGACTTTGTCCTTCTCTCTCTTTCCCCTTTTGACAGGATGTATCAAAAAAAAGGTCAGAAACATCAGAGCTGCAGCGATTAATTGATGACATTATTTAATTGACCGATGATTTTCCCGGTTGAGAAAAGTTTCACAGTTCAGTTCAGCGACTGCAAGAAAATACTCTGATCTTTAATATTTTCTCAATCGGTGGAATTCGCTGTTTGTTTATTCAAATATCCGCAAGTTTTTTTTTAAAGTCATCGACGACTCCACCGGTTGAGAATTGATTACAGATGCGAGTGTATTTTAGTGCATTATAGTCATACACTGAGGTCAATCTTTCCTCAACCGGTGGAATCACCAGTGAATTGAAAAATGTCACTAATTATACGCAAAATGGCAGCTCTGAGAAACAGTGGCTGAAGTCACGTGATAGACCCTCTCTCTTTCCTTCTCTAACACATGCGTTCAAATAGACAAAGAAAGAGAGCGACTAAAAAGTCCTATAGATATACCGCTAGTTTATTTGATAAAGATATACGCAATTGGTTCCGTGGGTTTAATACAGAGTGAACGCTTTAAAAAGCATGTAATTAATCTTTGAGGTAGCTTAGCAAGTACTATAAGCCGGGTTTAATTAGATGAGTACTCTATGCTCTATGATTCATCACGCGTATACCTTTATCTCACCGATCGCCTCCCTCATCTGGTTTTGATAACGCTTTACGAAAGTCTCCTCATCAGCTCTGAATATCGATGTAATGTTGAACTCTAATAACATAGATGCTAAATCTCTCAAAACACGATCAGAATTTTTCATCTATGTGTAGTGTAATACTCTATAGGTAGGGGAGAGGCGGGCAAAGTGGAAAGGGTTTCGTAGAATGATTGTATCTCTCACAGAACTTTATGAATGTTGATGAAAATTTAAGAAAGTAAAACTTTGATTATTAAACTACCAAAAAATAACCCGAAAATGACACAATGTAGCTTAAAAAACCCCAAAAATCAATAAAAAGAAAAAGTGTCATTTTCCACTTTGCCCACCCACGAGTGGGCAAAGTGGAAACTGGGGGGTGGGCAAAGTGGAAAAACAGCTGAAAATGCACTGATTGCACTTCCATGCACAAAAGCAAGAAAAGAACAAATGTATCAAGCAAAAAAAAAGTTAATGTTAAATAATGAGAGATAATAAATAGGCTTAAATAACAGGGTGTCTCAGACCACCTGGCAAGCTTTTATTGTGACCCAACTAAGGCTAATACGAAAACTCGGTGAAAGACCTACAGTGTATAAGAACCACAAAGAATGCAAGGAAATATTTTCGGCCCTTCAACCCCCCCCCCCTCCCGGTAAGTATTTAGGGGGGAATCCCGTTTATCGCGTTTTTTTCAAAAAGAAGGAATAACCCTTTTCAAAATGGTGGTAATTTTAAGATTTGGGGGCTTAAGGGAGGCCGTCAGAAAAAAGATCCAAAATCGAGTAATACATAGCTAAAAGGCTCTTAAATAGAGAAAAACAATGGCGCAAACCAAAAATCAAACTGACTTTTCAATCAAAAGTTACGGCCGATTGAAATTTAGGGGTGCCCTCTGGGAAACACAACTACCTCTAAATTTCAATCGGCCATAACTTTGGATTGAATAGTCGGTAAGACTTGCGGTCTTGAATACTTCTTCATTGACGTTCCAAAACAAAACTACACACAGTTATATTCAAATTTGAGTAAACTGAAGTACTCAATAAACCATCACTTTGATCAAAAAACCGAAAAGGGTATTATCAGACATGAAGGGAGGGCAAAGTGGAAACCAATTTTCCACTTTGCCCGCAAGGGCTCATTGAACATTTTCGTTAATTTTCTTAATAATGATAAGTAACTTTGCAAATCTGTTGAGTCTCAACTAATCTTTGATAACTATAGATTAAGAAAACATCTTTGCTAAATGAAATGTTTTGTAATAATTAACTTTAAATTTTGTTTAACCAACACCGCATTATACTATCCACACCAGGTGAAAAGTTTGGTTATGTTTTAAATAATAATATTGTTGTTGTTTTCAATTACCGATACGTCATTCGAGATTTACTATCATATAAGTTCACGATTCGCCCATAGAGTGCGCCACATATGATGCGCTTATAGTATTTTCAGCTGTTTTCCACTTTGCCCACCCTTTCCACTTTGCCCGCGTCTCCCCTACAACAAACCACATTCAGTCGTTTATAACCTTTGTTTGTTTCATACGGCTTCACTGCATTATGCTGAGGAGGTTTTAGTGATAACTGCACGATAAAAATTGGATTCAAGAAAATATTCTACCTATAGGCTCACTATCGTGGCTTTACCTATACAAATTGGATCTACGTTGTGGTGCATTTTGGTACATTGATTGCTTGTTTGACCAAAACTGTTTTATCGGCGCTTCGTACACGATCAAACAAGGATCGTTAAACAAGCAATCGATTAACCGAAATCCACCACAAACGGCAGGTGAGACAACCGTTGCATGTTTGGTTGATGTTCCCTTCGTCAAACAACTTACTGTGCAGTTTGACGGCCCATCAAAGTGCAGAAGTTATTTGACGATGGATGATAAGTCATCTGTTCGCCATTTACAGTCAACAAAATAACCATCAAAATCCGTTTTTAACCCTTAACTGCAGATGAGCCCAAATCTGGAACAATTAATTTGAAGCCTTATCTAAAAGTAGGGGACTTGAGTTGTACTGTCGCTGCATGGAGGGTCACATGTGGAACAGATACTAAACGAGTAAGAATTGACGATTTTGTCCTAGAGCGCGCAGCACAGGATAGAGAACGTGCAGAGTGGTTGAAAATAGCTCACTGAAAATATGATAGAGATTTTCCTATTTTCATTGTTATTTTTGGGAGTAACGCAAGGGTACCATACACAAAAAAAAAACTATTAAAACTTACTAATTTTTTTTTTAAAATTTTAAATTTTTTTTTTTTTTTTTTTTTTTTTTTTTTTTTTAGCCTGAAAACTTTTTTTTCAGTTGCATGGATACCTAAATGGGTAAGGCCATATTTGGAACAATTATATTTAGGCTCTTTACCATTGAAATATAATGGAAAGAATTTTTTCACTATTTTTCCCTGTCTCAAGGATCAAAATTGTACTGAAAAAAAAAATTTTTTTATTGAAAAAAAAAAACATGCCGTAAAGGGTTAAGATGTTTTGGTCAAGTTTATATGTTTGAATTTCGGAAGTGTCAGGTTGGCAATTCTGCAGTTTGATCAAATCCGTTTGAGCGCGTACGAAGCGCAATTCGGATATTGACCGCACCGTTGCACATTGATGTCATCCACGGTACGTTTGTTTTGGTTGAGGATGCACACTTCGCAGTTTGCAGCCTTGCAGCTCACTCATTTCCTGAACATTTGTATCATTATATTCAGTTCGGCGCAGAAGTAAATTTCGGAGCATGTTCTAGAGTGTGAGCATGAACGTGCATTGTATCCTCTAGCGTTCAATTGAATTCAGTGTCGCCCCAATTTTAATCTCAGACCCGTATCAAGACATTCCAGACGCACGCCGACCACATCACGACCCGCGACTTCAGTGCAACAGGGCGCGGGCCGCAACACGACGTGCGCGCGCGCGCGCGGCAACGGCAAAGTGCCGCGTCGCGCAGCGGTCGGCCCACGCTAATAGGTCATCTGTTCATCTGTCGCCGAGGAAGAAAAACATTTTCCGCCATCCACCGTCGAGACTGCGTCAGAACGTTGCCAACTCTTCACTTTATTTTTATTTATTCGTTTCAATGGGTCTGTCTCGTACTTTTGAAACCCCATGAAAAATATCGAAGTACTGAGTGTTCAGTGAACATCCTTGCATTCGATCTATTACATAGGTTTAAATGGACAAGATACATCGCTGCCAAATGGCATGCTACACCCCTGTGGACAACCGGCCATTGAGAAAAAAAGAAAAAACTACGTACTTAATACTGGATTCATTTAACTGTACATAGGTACGATTTTACCCGCCATTTACGCAAAGGAAGCGAAAAAGAGTCAGCATTGATCATGAAAAGCGCTGCTATGTGAGTTTATGGCGCTACACATACTGTGACGCGTTGGTGCAGGTGTGCGAGGCGCGCGTCGGGCGCGACCCTATCAACTTTGAAGCGCTGTAGCGCAATAACAGAACATTTCCCCTGAACGCGGTTTGCGCCATTTGATAGCTCATTTCTTTAGCTTTCTTCACGAAAATTATTTGAACAGATTCGTCTTGTCCCTTTATTCATTACAGTCCGAAATTCATTTTTTTTATTTTAAAAAAAAAAATAGAAAAATGGGCATATTTTGAGAAAAAATTAATGAAAACGCGAAACTATGCATATGCAAATAAAAAACTCTCCATTTACTATCTTTTCACGTAAACCGCATCTCAATATCTTGTTTCGTTCAAAAGTTATGGGTGAATGAAGGTTCTGACTTTGACCCCCTTCTCCCCCTCCGCTCACAGGCGGCGTTCAGCAAAAAACTGGTCATCTTCGTGCTCCTGAGACGTACCTCTATCACGTACTAAAAGCCGGTGAAAATCCGTCATGGGCCAATTTTGTCCATTTTGAATAAGGTCCTTTGCGAAAATAACGATGCGCATTTTAAAAACGTTCAGAAACCACTATAGCTCATTAACTCAGGAAATCACTTCAATTTCAAACATCCCCTCCTACACTAGACACTATTGCACCGGCATGGTATATTATATTGCATTGCAAGTATAGTATGATGGAATTTTCTTTTCAATACATGAATTATTGGCTGCATTTGCTGTCTGATGGTCTTTTCTGGAAAATAATAAATCCTAACAAAAGATTCAAATGTTTGTTCAAATTTTGTTGATGTTTACATGCATAAACGCGGTGGTTCTTTCTATGTAGTTGTATACAGTCAGTGATAATAGTGTAGCGCGGGTTGTTAGAAATGGAAGTGATTTTCTGATTGTGAGTTTTGAAAGTTTTTAGTGTATGCATCGTTATTTTCGCCAAATGTTACATTAGAAGCAATTTGTCATATTGATAGCAATAGTACACAACCCACACATTTCGGCACATTGAGCTCAATAAATCGAAAGTCAACATTCGATATCAAACCACTACTTGTCATTTGCCCAATCGGTTACGGTGCAAATGATCCACGGTGCGTGGACTCCACGCACCAACCTCATGTGTGGACTGGTGCAAAAGGTCCACGGTGCGTGGACTCCACGCACCAAAAATTTTCTTATATTTTACAGTCCACAATATTGGTGCATAACATCCACACTGTATGGACTCCACGCACCAACTCAAAGCAATACTTTTTTAATGGAAAAAAATTGGTGCGTGGACTCCACGCACCGTGGATGTTATGCACCATCCACACGCCAACCTTGGTGCAAATGATCCCCGGTGCGTGGAGTCCACGCACCATTTGAAAAACAAGGCTTTGTGGATGGTGCGTGGAGTCCACGCACCGTGGATCATTTGCACCAAGGGTTGTGTGTGGATGGTGCATATCATCCACGGTGCATTTGGTCCACAAACTGAACTTGAGCCCAAAGCTTGAACTGAGAGTCAACTTTTCATGAGTAATCAGTATTCTACTTTGAGGAAAAAAATTATTGAATTAAGAGTACCTTTAAAGTTGACTTAAGAGTGTGGATGTTATGCACCGTGGATGATATGCACCATCCACACACAACCCTTGGTGCAAATGATCCACAGTGCATAAAATCCACACTTTCTTGAAATTCCATTAAATCAATAAACATCCTATCCCTCAGGAATATTTCTAAAGGATAGCCATTGTATTATTCCAAAAGTATTAATTGATAGTTTGAAATTCAAAGTTAACTTAAGTGTGTGGATGCTATGCACCGTGGATGATATGCACCATCCACACACGACCCTTGGTGCAAATGATCCACGGTGCATAACATCCACACTTTCTTGAAATTCCATTAAATCAAAAAACAATCCTATCCCTCAGGAATATTTCTAAAGGATAGCCATCTCATTATTCCAAAAATATTAATTGATAGATTGAAATTCAAAGTTAACTTGAGAGTGTGGATCTTATGCACCGTGGATGATATGCACCATCCACATGCAAACCTTGGTGCAAATGATCCACACTCTCCTGGCAGTCTGTGCTGGGACTGTACCTGAGTCCCTCAATACCTGTTTCTCAGAAACTCTTCCCATTCTCACACGTGATTTTTGTACAATCCACTGTTGCCAGATCTACTGACAAAATGAGTTGATTTTGTAATGGATCAGATGAAATATCAGGGGTTTTTCTATCTACTAAGGCAACACTGGCACCATCATAAATAATAATAAAAGGATAGTTACCTCGAGAAAAACAGGGTGGACAGTGAATGAACCTTCTAGCTTTCAAGAATGTCAGCTGTTGAAGAATCTCCAAGAGAACTTTTATTGCATATCATCAGAGCATATATGCCACAATCGTATTTTAAAATACTACGATGAAAGCATCGTGCCTAGGAGAAAATGCAACTGTTTGTACTGTGAGCAAGCATCACAGGACAGAATAATCTAAGAAGGAATAATCACTCCCATGATTACCGAGGACATCTTAAAAACCGAACAATAGATTCTCAGCTGTGCTACGCGGAACATCCATAACTTTTGAGAAGAAAGCCAAGTACTCAGCCCTTTTTTGAATGAGTACAGGCTCAAGTTTTTTGGAGGAACAGTGCATTTGTATGCAAGAGTTTTGAAAGAATTGAATCCTTGTTGCTACAACATTTCACAATCAAAGGTTTTAATGAATCATTTCAGATTAATGCCAGACACTCAGATAGCGGTTTCGATGAAATTTCTTAATTATTGCTCTTAGTATGTAAAGACTAGAAGAAAAAGAAAATTGGCCGCAAATCCAATGTAGCTACCCATCTGAGTTGTGCAAAGAGCCACATCACTGGACTAGTAATACATGAGAGCGAATTCAACCTGTTCCGAGTAGAACTGTGAAACAGATTTAAGAAAAAATGCGCAAGTTCCTCGCATCTGTCAGAACAGGAGAGGAGATAGTCTGACTTGGTGATTATTGTAGACACACATGAATTAAAAACGGGAATATGTCTCGGCAAAACCGAAGAAAAATTTCCTCTCTCCTGTACTTATACTGCTGCCCAGTGCCCAACCATGATATCATGAACTCACACCATCTTTCACTAAACCTTGTCAAGCAATACACCAGGAGTTAGATTTTGCACAATAATTGATCAAGAAAGAGAAAAAAATACGATCTGGAATTCACATCTTGTAAAATAAGATCACCGAAAGTTTTCATTCGCACTGATCCGCACAAAACAGAACGCAATACTTACGCATATTTTCCTGATATTTTCAATCATTACAAATTTTAACCTCACATTCCTAGCGAAACATAAACAAAAACAAAGACTATGAAACTTCAACAACGCGCTTCCTCCGATGTGCTCGAGGCCGCGGCCCGCGAGTATTCAAATCGACGGTCTTTTTCTCAGGGTTCGTTTAAGCAGGTTACTCCGAAAACACTGTAGTCTTTGTGACCAATTCGGGAAACCATGCTATTCATTTGGGAATTTATTTCCCAAGTTGGTCAGAGTTCATTTTAGCAGGCCAGTCCGATCGCGCTGTCATTTATTTATCCCTCCTGTACATGCCGTCGTCAGTGGAACTTGAACAAATTGGGAAATTAACAACTCACATTTGAAAATCACGATTTCCCGATTTGGTCACAAAGGCTACGGCGCTATCGGACCGACCAGTTAAATGGACCTTGCTTCCCCTCTTTTATATTTTTAAATTGGTATAATAAATAAAATTGGCTAATAAAAAAATAATATTAAATTGGCGGCGCACCGCACAACGCATGGCTCGTTCGGTGAAGCGCGACGTCCACATTGGCGCGCATTCGGGCGAATGCTATGCGGTGCGCCGCGCCGCCGTGCGGTGCGGCGAAATGCTCAAGTGTGGACCTGGCTGAAGATGTTAGTTCAACCTTCCGACCGCGCGGGGGGGGGGGCTGCTGATTTCTAGCAATGAGTTCCGCTACTGTGTAAGATAAGTATACTGTGACCGACTCTGTATCATAGAATAATACAACCAGTACGGAAACTCTGTCGGATTTTGAAGCAAATTCATTTATTATATTCATTATATCATGTTGGGATATAGGATGTTTACATCTGCATTCGCTAGCAAAAAAAAAAACAAAATATAGGACATGATCCGTGAAATTTTCATTGTGAAACGCCGATAGAATAGAAAAAAAGCCGGAACCTTAAGATTTCTTTCCAGAATTTACAGAAATAAATGAGTTTCAACACAAATCACACATATCCGCCATGTTGGGATATAGGACCACAGCGTCGCCTATTGGTGCCGTTAAATTCAAAAATTGCTTCCATGGGCTCTTATGGGAGTTTCCGTTCTGATTCTATTATTCTGTGTCTGTATGCAGTTTGGTTCACTGCGACGTACTCGTAGGTCTGTCTTTGTTCAATCGCTCAATCTGACAACACCCGCGCACAGCGCCCTCAGAAAGTGCAAGTCACTCGCGCTCCATCCGATTAGGACATCCAACTCTGGAGGTCTGAAGCTAACGTATATTACGTTGGAATGTGTGAAGGAGCATGAGAGGGAGAGATTTATCGGAGCGCAGGGTATCGTGGGAAGCATCGAGCGCCCTGCGCCGGGAAAACCGCCACCAGCGACGCATCCCGCATCACAGCGGAGGGAGTGTGGTGAAAGTGTAAAAGGGAGGGTAGGGTCGAAAGGGGCACAGACTAAGAGAATATTATGAAAAGGAATCATTGGTAGTGAGCGGAGGGGGGGGGTTGTGTGCGGGGGGGTAGAAGGAGGGGGGTTGACATCTTAGTGGAGACATAGACGGGAGTGCCGAGTGCATGTCAAACAAATTGCATATCCCTTGTATTCTCGCATTCTCAAAGCATGCACCTTGTTGGCGTGGCGTGGCCTGAGCGAGCATGGACTGCTTTTGCCTTTGCTTTTGCCATGCAGCGGCATGACAGCCTCTTTCCTCTTATATAGCCACCATATCTAATTTATCCTTCTTCTGATCTGCTCCGTGATGCGAAGAGGATATGGGATGGGGCTTTGGGACAAGACGGGATGACGGGTGCAGTGTTGCCATTTTTTCGGATACAGTGGAACCTGTTAATAACGGAACCTGTTAGTAGCGGAAACCTGATGTTAACGGAAAATTTTGCCGGTCCCTTGGACCGTTTTTCTCCATCCGGTAAACCTGCTGATAACGGAAACCTGATATTAACGGAAAAAATGTGTCCGCCCCGTGAGTTTCCGTTATAAACAGGTTCCACTGTAATATATGGTTCTGTTGCAAACTTTTGCTACAACAATTAAGAGTGTTTACTGTTCAGTCTAATGTTAAATCATCTGAAAAGTCCATTGAAGGCATCAGAAAGTCACAAAATGCAACAATAAACTCACAAGAGGCGTTTAATGAAATCCAAGATGGCGGACGAATATCGAGCAATTTGTATGAATGCACCACAAACATCTAAGGATAACCAACTTCACAATATCGATCATAACCAATCGCGCAACGTAAACAAACATATAACCTCTACCTCCAGTGAGGTTGTCAAAGTTGGCCATCCTTAGATGTTCGTGGTGCATGCATACAAATTGCTTGATATTTCTCAGCCATCATTGGATTTCATTAAACGCCTCTTGTGAGTTTATTATTGCATTTAATGACTTTCTGATGCCACCAATGGACTTTTCAGACGATTTTACATTCGATTAAACACTCTTAATCGGTGTAGCAAAAGCTTGCAACAGACCCATTATCCAATTTTCCCCATTTGACCTAACGTACCCTTCATCACATGAATCCTGGAGCCCTGTATATGAAAGAGTCTCGCCAAACAGGGTATAGATTATGATTAAATGCTGGATTTTAGGCTGTCACGAAGCTTAAGGAGGCGCTTTGTGCTATTCTCCATAAGATGGCCGTTGGAACACCCTTGGCTAACCCAACCAATCAGAGTGGACGCCTCCTTTACCTTCTCCTTCACGTGGCAAGGCTCTTTAATATATAGGCGGGACTCTAATGAATTTCAGTAGCGTAGCATACATTTTGGCAACGTTGTATTTTTCCCATTTAAATTCTTGTTAAACGTCGAAAGCAAAGATGTTCACCAAACGCCCAACAGTTCGATTTTTTTTTCATGTGTTTCAATGAACGGACAACAATTTTTCCAAATTGCACGCTACGCCTCTGCATGAATCATTATTTCTGATGCAACTTTTTATAGTTTCCTAGGTTCAATTTTCTGAGAATGTTGATATACGACACGATTTTTTTGAATTTTCATAAGATTTACATCTGTTTTTGTTGTTACCTAGAGGTGTAACATCATGCAATAGAGGGCTAGTGTAAAATTTGATAATTTATAGAAAAATCTGGCACCATTGCGTGGCCGGTCCTACCTCGCTTTCTTTCTCGCGATTTCCCATATGAAGACGTGTCACGGCCGCGTATTCCCCCGAGGAGATTTTTTACACGTTTTCAGAGTATCATACACAGGTGGTTCCATGTGTTATCGATTTAAACCTTGAGATTCCAAGAAAAGAAAGGATCTAAAACGACCCACAGATCATTTTTTTTTTTTTAATTACACGTCCAGACTTTATATATGAAGTTTTTCTTAATAATATTTGACCGATTCTGTGAAAATATGGTATGCCTGCAGAAGCCTGGAGGGGTTTCTGCACCTTAAACTGCTCCCCTTTCCCACGGGAATAAAGCTTTCGCAGCGCAAATACCTTGGTCATAGAAAAATAAGTCAGCAAGATATATTTATACAGGGTGTTTCAGGTTTAATGATCGAAACTGAAACCATCGATTCTTTAGGTCAAAATAAGACTTTTTTTTCCTATAAACATAGGTCATAAAATGCTTCCCCAGTGAGCTACGATTTTTCAAAGTTGGAAAAAAAAATTGGTTTTTTTTAAATATTGACCACATTTTTGGTCAGAATCGCTCCAAATTTGGGCTCAGGACGTAATTTTATGCGACAAATTCATTTTTTGCGTCAAAAAGACCATTAGTGAAGTCTAGGGGGGGTTTTCAGGGGGGGGGTCAACTCTAAAATTGAAAATTTTTTGTCTCCCTGTGATTTTTTTTGAAATTTAATTGCAGAATATGGTTTATGAGCAAAAAATGAAGAAATGTGATGTCTTGTGTCATACTCGAAAAACGCGTTTTTTCATGCGAAAAATGACTTTGGCCCGGCTCGGTATCACTCGCATTTTGAAGGCGCTCCCTTGCGACATCACTGCGATTGACCATTCGGCCAGTTGCGCGCTATCGTCGCTCGGGCAGCGCGCTGCGGCGCTGCTCTCCGTTTCTGCGGTCTGTTCCTCTTGCGCGCGTAAGGCGTCGAGTTTTCAAAGTTTCAGAGGTTGCCAAATCGTGCAACTGCATTGTTTGTGGTTATTTCTTTTATCAATGATTTTTTTTTTTTTTTTTTTTTGTTTGTTTTTTTTTCTTTTTTTTTCGGTTAAGTCAAATTTGGTTTGCGGTAAGAAAAAATAACGACCTTGTAGGTTTTACAACACTTTTTTTTTTTTTTTTTTTTTTTTTTTTTTTTTTTTTTTTTTTTTCTTCCAAGTAAAGTTCAATTTTAAAAAAAAAATAACAAATGTTTTTAACCAGTTAACAAATTTACGGAGATCAATTGCTCGTCGAAATTACGGCTTCTGAGTGTGTGTATCCGAAGAGGAATGCGAATGAGGGGACGGAGACGGAGAGCAGCGCCGCAGCGCGCTGCCCGAACGACGATAGCGCGCAACTGGCCGAATGGTCAATCGCAGTGACGTCGCAAGGGAGCGCCTTCAAAATGCGAGTGATACCGAGCCGGGCCAAAATTTTCAAAGTCATTTTTCGCATGAAAAAACGCGTTTTTCGAGTATGACACAAGACATCACATTTCTTCATTTTTTGCTCATAAACCATATTCTGCAATTAAATTTCAAAAAAAATCACAGGGAGACAAAAAATTTTCAATTTTAGAGTTGACCCCCCCTGAAAACCCCCCCTAGACTTCACTAATGGTCTTTTTGACGCAAAAAATGAATTTGTCGCATAAAATTACGTCCTGAGCCCAAATTTGGAGCGATTCTGACCAAAAATGTGGTCAATATTTAAAAAAAACCAATTTTTTTTTCCAACTTTGAAAAATCGTAGCTCACTGGGGAAGCATTTTATGACCTATGTTTATAGGAAAAAAAAGTCTTATTTTGACCTAAAGAATCGATGGTTTCAGTTTCGATCATTAAACCTGAAACACCCTGTAGAATGAGCATACCAAATATAAGGTGGACACTGAAAAAATCAATTGTTGAAGTAACAATTCAAAATTTGCTGATTTAACAAAAATTGAAAGTTGCTAAACCAAGCAGGGTTTTCTGTTAAGCTAACAATTTATTTGTTTAGTTTAAAAAAATAGTTGTTAAAGCAACCACATAATGGTGTTCTTTTAACAAAATAGACATTGTCAATTTAGCCATTTTAAATAGTTAAAAAAAATACAGAACTTAACCCAATTAGTTGATCTAACAATTCAGCTCGTTATATCAGCAAAATAAATTGCTGATTTTACTTACTAATTTGTTATTCCAGCATAAAAATTGTTATTTTTACTATTTGATTTGCTGGTTGGGCAAAGTGAGTTGTTAAGTTATCAAAATGAATTGCTGCTTTAGCATTTGAATCGTTAATTTAACAAAATTATAGGTTAATTTAGCAAATCATTTTGCTCTGTACTTTTTTAACTATTTATTTTTTTCAGTGTGCATTTTACCCAGTGGCGCTGGGGCACGCAAACGTAGGATTTCTTCCATACTTCTTATTTCACAGAAAAACCGGTTTGGTATCCGCGCTAACAAAACTTTTCGTACAAAAATGACTCTGCAAAATACTCTCGTAGAGCTTAGAGTCTTTATGTACTATGAGAGTTGCGCCATGTCGGAATCCGTTTCTGATTGTGGCTCTCAGATTTAGGCTCACACGGAAGCCCCGACGGCAAATGCAAATGGCGGAGGGTTTGATTACTTTTCACGTACTCGCTTTCATTACACATTTACAGTACCAGGGACCGCGGAAATTATTGATTGATTTTTCTTCTGCTTGAATGTATTCTAGAGAACATTATCTCTTTCAAAAAACGAGCGTTATTGTCAAGAATTGGAATCTAACCAACCAACAAGAAATAGTGAGCGGCAACAGTGTAGAGCCAAATGGTCGACCGCCATTTGCATTTCGTCTCTCGGGAGCTATATTGATCCGCTTCTTTTTCTTCATTTTGAAGAAGAAGAAGGTGACGTGGCACAACTCTCCTAGTATCATTGGCGGATACAGGGAATCGCCCCCCCCCCGCGTTCGGCCCAAAAAGTGGGAAAAACTGGGAGAGGAAAGGGGAAAGCATTAGCGAAAACAAGAAAAGGGGGTCATTCAGGGGTGAAAATCCAAAATTCGCCCCCCCCCGTTCGCGAGGGCTGGATCCACCACTGTCTAGTATATAGGGACTCTAGTAGAGCTAACCAAAGGTTTCGTACGCCTACCTCAAGGGGATTTTGCTGTGAGAACATAAGATTTGATCCAACTAAGGTCTTTTGCTGGGCCTTTTTCTACCAAAGATTTTGTCAGCGCTACCAAAGTGCTTTCTCTCTCTCTCTCTCTTTCTCTCTCCCTCCCTCCCTCTCTCCCTCCCTCTCTCTCTCCCTCTTTCTCTTTTTTCTGTGTTCCCCCATGCTTGTTTAGATGAAAAATGATAAAAGGAGGAGATTTTATCCCCTTGCCTTTAACTTTATCTAGCCTATACATGTTTTAATGGGAAAAGGAGAGAAATAGTATACCTTGTTGCGCCATGGACGGATCCAGCAATTCAGCAACGATGAATTCATCCCATTTGAACGTATAAGGAACTATCGATTCTAGATGGAGTCCTTTTACTAATCGATTGTTTCCCATGCACTCAAATAGGAATAATATACACAATGGGACTCTTGCAAACTTTTGCAATAAGCAAATAAATAGTCCGATCTTGTGTAAATACCAGCAAAAATCACGAAAATCACACTAAGAAAGTCTAAAATTCAGTAATAAACTCACATAAATGCTATGACGGCAATATGGAAATGGCTATTCGACGCAGGTATCATGGGAGATTCCTGTCTATTATGTCACTTTCTCTACGGAAACAGGTATTTCTCAATTTAGATAGGAATCTCCCATGATACCGGCGTCTCTTTGCCATTAAGCCCGATTCTGAGAGTGAATTTCGTGATTTTACATTGTACTCATCGTCATTTTTACGGGTTTGTATGCAAGAATCAACTCTTCAATCCCCTATAGCAAAAGTTTGCAAGAGCCCCATTGCCAGATTGCTAGATCAGCCGTTTTTTATCGTTGCGATACTGCCTTACGTTTCTCTGAAAAAAATAGATTTGTGAAATCAGTAAAATGAAGCAAAGGCTAATTTTACCAGCCATTTTCAGTAAAATTGACTACACATATAGCTAATTTTACGTTTTGGATTGTAAATTTTGCTTAGTTTTGATTAATTTTACAATTTGGATCATTAACTTTACCAATCGGATTGTAAATTTAACAATTCAAAGTATTGTAATTTTTGCAAGTCGTATAGCTGTCACGCCAAGACAGCCATGTAATATGCAAAAGTCACAATGATTTGGATTGTAAAATGTACTATTTAGATTGAAAAATTTGCAATCCAAATAGAGAAATTAGTAAAACTTAAGCAAAATTTACAGTTCAAAACGTAAAATTAGCCATACGTTTAGTAGGATTTACCGAAAATAACAAGTAAAATTAGCATGTGCTTTATTTTAATGATTTTACAAAACTTAATTGCTTTTTTAGTAATTTCATCTTTTTCAGTGTTTTCTATAAAGATCTTGTGCTTCCTTTTTTTCCCCATTGCAGTTTTTCTCCCTCGCGTGCTTCAGTACTAACGGGACGCCAGTTCGCATAATCTTTATAAATGACGTATAGTCGGTTCTGAATTAAGGTACGACTGCAGCTGCGCAAAGCTAGTGAATTATTTTAGGTAAACGCAAAATGAGCGGTAATAATATAAAATGAAAGAAGTAAACAAACCACCCTTACCCCCGTTCTAGTCAGTGAGATTAAATATTGAGATGCTTTAAAAGACGCGCCCCCTTTCCGGTGAAAAGTCGACTCCAAAAACAGCTAGCAAGGGGTGAAAGTGTCAAAAAGCTCATTTGAGACATGAAGAATAAACTCCACTTTGAAAAAGTCATATGCTGACAAGCAGCTGCATGTTTTCGACCCACTTTTTCCCGCCTTAAAAATTGAAGACGAAACTTTTCTTTTGTCCCGTCCGGTATACCCACTCCAGAAAGCATTATGGCTATTTTCAACGAATAATTCGTTTTCCGATTATGCTCGCTCTTGGTGCCTTTATAGAAAAAGCCCCGAGCTTTCATTTAAATATGACCTTTTTTCGTCAGAAAGCAGGTTTCTTTCACTTTAACTTTCAATTTTGATTTAATATTTCTTCCATTATTATTTTAAAAAAAAAAAAAAAAAAAAAAAAAAAAAAAAAAACCAGTGTGGAGGGATTTAGGTCGGGATGGAATTTGAAATCTGTCCCCGAAATAAAAGCTCATAAAAAACATGAAATGTGCTCTTTTTTTCCGGTGAAAGGATTTTATCGAATTACAGCTTCCTTGAAAAAACGTACCACTCATTATGTTTTTATAACCTTTTTTTTCTGGAAATGTCTGTAATTTTTTTTAAGTTTACGTTCAAAAGAAAAGGTAACGAGAGAGAGAGAGAGAGAGAGAGAGAGAAATAGAGAGAGAGAGAGAGAGAGAGAGAGAGAGAGAGAGAGAGGGAGAGAAGAAAAAAACACCCTATTCGATGAAGACCTGCAAAGAACGTGCCTATATCCAACGATCAAAGAAAATTAGTCAAAGCTGTGATACACATCAAGTCCGAAAGCAAAAAGTATGTAAGATGATAGGTAAATATGACATAAAATATGTAAGATGGTGCTCTTCGAAGCTCTTTGAAGGCTCTATTGATCGAGTGAAGACACCTACGCTGGCAGAATTCAAAATGTCACATTGGTACTTTGATCTGACGTAGAACACTCATTGTATCATCAGCCAGCCCGATTTATTTCATATTTTATCATTTAATTTAATATTGTTATGATGAAATAGAAGTTTTTTTTTTTTTTTTTTTTTTTTTATATTGACAGAATTCTTGATGATCATGCGTAGGACATACAAGGCGGTATAACCACCCCAGGCCAAGTCAGAAAACGGAACTTGGGAGGGTATTATCAAGGTCCATATACATAAGGTCTGGCCGGTAGCTTTTGGCTTCCCTCGTTGGTCCAAAGTTTGGCAACCACTTATCCATTTAAAACCATTGATCCAAGATGGCGGCGAACTCGGGAAGAATGTTAAAGTAAATAGGGGTATGGGTTCCCAAACATTGGATTTCCCGAGTTGGCACTACCGGCCAGACCTTATGTATATGGACCTTGGGTATTATGAACGTTTGCAGGACATTTGACTGCCGATATTTCCACGACCAGGGGAACAAAACCTCACATGAAAACAAACGAAGTTCCGATAACGTTACTTACTTGCGTTTTGGTTTTGCAGCAATTTGTAAAACTCACATAAAAAGTTTTTCTGTACTCACGTTTTACTGTCTTTTTATATGGACGCATGTGAGTGGGCACATAGTGCAGTGGTAATACATTGTTTTATTAATAATTGATTCAATCAAAATTCATAGAGGCAATGAATTGATGGGTGTATATAAAAAATGACTTTGAATTTATTCTAGCGCATCGTAAATTACTGAAGTACATACACTGGAAGAAAATATGACCAGAAGCAGAACGATAAGTACTATCGACAAATTACAGATTTTCGCGAGATTTTTACTCATTTTTAGTTATGGGTGTGAGTGTGAGACTGATGTGCAACGGTTCACGCCCCACCCGCACTGGCCTCTCACCTGCAAGGTGTGAGGAGTATGAAGAGTGGCCGAGCCAGAACCTTGAAGGCGAAACTTAGGTCGTGAAAACTCGCGACAATCTTTCATTCGTCGACAGTGCAACCGAGGATTGGCAGAATTCTGGTATTTCCTTTACGTGGTACTTGATAATTTGGAGGAAATTCTGGTCCCATGATCAGATTCTAAATGAAACGCCAGCATTTTGTGTCAAATGTAATATGAATTCCTCTGGTTTCTTATCGCATGGTAAAATTACTAGAATTTAGGAATTACGTTTTTTTTTCTGTTTATAGGAAGACTTATTTGTAAAACTGAAAAATACCCCCTCTCTTACTGCAAGAGCGTTATTTCTGATTGACCAATTTAACTGTAGATCGTGCTGTTTTTTCAAACAATGTTCAAATTAGAAGAATTCAAGATAAGGCACTGTTATGGTAAAGATTTTCTGGCAGAAGAGAAAAACCAATCTTTGAAGAAAAAAAAAGCATCTTTCTCGCACTGCTACTTTTTATCAACCTCTTTCTCATAACATACGTCACGTCGCCTTATATTTGTACATATCAGTGCGTCTACCTTTTTCATTTCGAAAATTACGCAGTTTCAGAAGTTCTCGCGAGCTTGAAAAAAACTTGCAAGTGAATATAAAGTAAGAATATAATATTTTCCCCCATTTAGAAAAAAAAAAGTTGATGGGGGGGGGGGAGGAGATACGCTGTTCCAAAGAATTTTCAAACTGGTGGAAACTTTGTAGGGATCGCGTGGTAAATGTGAGGATGGAAAAGAATAAAAGTAGGAAGGATGAGAAAAATCACTCGAAACAAAAGCAACTTAATAAAGAGGGCTCCTCAGGATTGTTTACTAACAATAACAACCACCGGGGAAGAGGTTAATCCAAGTAAACCAAACTTTCTTTTTTTTTCAATTTTTTGTTTTCTGCGCGCCGTATCTTTGTTCACTTTTTTTCGGCGAGAACTTTTTCAGCAGTTGGAAAACATATCATATTCTTTTTTCTCCCCGTCTATGAATAAAAGTAAAATTATTAGCGCATCCGAACACACAAAAATTCAAAACATCGACCCGACGCGGGGCGGAGCGGCCCCCGGTCTCAATCGCGTTCTGCTCTCAGTCTTTCCTCTTCATTTTCATTTCTTTTATATATAGATATATATATGTATTTCACCCCTTTCTGTTTTTTCCAGTCTTAAAAGAAGTCCCACGCTCTCTCGTTGTTAGTCATTCGCCATCACATTCGCAAAATACCTATGTACCATATCAGTGTTGCCAAATTTGGAGCGAAATTCAAAAAAATTACATTGACTGAAATTGGAGCTTGCGAAGTTCGTCTTATTACTAAATACGCGTAAAGGCGGCCTTATCTGATATACTCTCATAAGGGTAGTCGCTTTGTTTTCTAACCAGATTTCAGTTAATGGGGGTTGATTTCACTTAAAAACAATTTTTTTAGGATTTTTTAGCACCTCCAATATTTTGCCAGACTCAAAAATTTTCGTTTTCTATTTTAATTATTTCATTTTTGTAGCTCTGAAAAGGTATTTTTTTTTCTTAGGAAAAAACTCAACAAATTCTGGGCATAAATGGAGCTAACCCATAACAAATTTCGAACTTTTGGGAGTAAATAGTGGAATTCCTAAAATCGAGATTTTATATACTATTGACGAATTAAAGATTGTCGCGAGATTTTCACGCAATATCAGTTATAAGTGTGAGTTTGGGACTGATCTTCAACGGCTTCTCCACCCCACCCGCACTGGCCTCTCGCCTGAATGATGTGAGGAGTATGAAGAATGGCCGAGCCGGAACCTTGAAGGCGAAACTTGTCTCGTGAAAATCTCGCGACAATCTTTAATTCGTCGATAGTACATTTTGGTTTAAATAGATGAAACGCAGCGTATCATATTGCATGCAACGCCATTGCCTCTTCGTTCATCTCTCAGCCAGAAATTTTGAAGTCGCAGTATAAAAGTTGTCGAATTTTTAAGCGGCGTTTTGAGTTGCACCTTGAGTCAGCTCAGATACAGCCGAAACGTTTTTATTTACTGTCTGAAAAATTTCGGTTGGAGTATTTTGCAGAGGGGACTTTTTCCGTTGATAGGACAGCTATTTTAGGTTGCAGATTATGAAGCCTTTACCGTTCGTAAATTTAACGAGTCAATATTCATGAAACTATTTTGCTATGCAATCTACATTATACTTCTAAAAATTACGGGTTTAGAGATCTATAGATCGATAAGAAGCTTTCGTGCCAAACAAAAGCCGGTATGAGTTGATATCTTTCTCCCATAAGAGAATTTTCAGGCGGAGATTTCATACAGAAAAAAATACCATATTAAAATTGCAGAAAAAAAAATGCTAAAAACCGGGAATACTTTTCACGTTGCAAAAAATTGCATTTTATAAATGCTAATATTTAGCAAAACAAATTCTCTAACATTGCAAATCATTTTGCTAATCTAGAAGAAAATATTGCTATTTCAAAACATTTTGAATCAGCAATATTTTTTGGTAAATTAGCATTTCATAAAATGCAATTTTTGCAATGTAAAGCGTATTGCCGGTTTTGAGCATCACTTTGCAATTTCAACATTATAGTGATTTTCTGCGCAGCTCTTCTCGCACCTACGATTAAGCACAAAGTCAGGAAACTTTTCAACAAAGATATGCGCGAAAAATAGCTGAAATGAAGCAAAACCTGACAACAATGTCCACAGCTTGTGTCCAGTTTTCATAAATACGTGGAATTTTATGGATGAAATTGTATGAATGACCTTATAGCCATTCAAAGGGAAAGTTTCCTACGCGGCCAAGCCACCAAAGCGCCCGCCCTGCTGATAGAGACCTGAGCAGTTTTTAGTAAAGTTGATGGTCGTTTCATCATAACTTTCTTGTTTTGTTTCATCATCATAGACTAGTTATAAAAGGTCATAAGAAATTGATTTCAAAGCTATGTTTTTCAGCCACGATTTTGAGAGCACTAGCGAGCCGTATCTATTTACGATTCTTTACCGTTTCAGATTATATCCATGGATTTCAGAATGTTGACTTAAACTTTATTTATTTTACCAAGAGAGCGCGCTGAGTACTGAGTAGGAAACTAGTGGCGTCGCGTGCAATTTGGTAACAATGTATTCTATCCATTTAAACTCATGTAAAATATCGAATTCAGGGGGTGCACAGTGCACAAGAAAAATTCGATATATTTAATGAGTTTGAATGGAGCAGTTGCATTGTTGCCAGATGGCACGCGACGCCACTGGGAGAAACAAGCATCATCATTAATTGCTACTAGTCTTAGATCGATTTTACCCTCCGAAGTCCCACGTTTGTGGCGCCTTTTTTACGACTGCATGTCGGTGTTGTTATTGATGAGTGAAATTACACTGTTTCCGTCCAACTGCATGACAAAAACGACTGAATTATTAAAATCTTCTGCAACACGTGGATAGGAAGAGAAATTTACATAGGGTGGCCCAAAAGAGCTTGGACTGAGACTGTAAGTACTTTCAAAAGAAAACAAGTTAGCGATATAATCTTGGTTGCGCGTTTAAGGTGATTTCAAGCAAACTTTTTCTAGGTATCAACTGATGGGCCACGAGTCATTTCTGGGGAAAGTCTCTTTTTTCGCATTGTGATTTGAAAGCAAAAAAGAAAAAAAAAACATAAATTACACAAATAAACATAGCTACCTTCAAAAGGACTGGTCAAAACTTTGTCGTTACGGTGATCGATAGTCGTTGTAAGTGTTATGTATATTTCTCTCTTTTATAAACTTTAATTTTTATCGGGTATCAGTTTAAAAAAGAGCCTACAGTTAATTGTCTACATCATCGTTGTTATCAGCTGAAGCTTATAGACTTAAATTCAAAGCTGGCCAAGCGCCTTTCAACCAGTCTGGCATTCCGGTATCTTCACGTCCGTTTGAACCGAGTGGTATAAATAACATTTTCACTAACAAGTAGGTGTAACAAGTTGTTAGTAGATTGAACTGAAAGAAAATTACATTGAATCGCTTAAATTGGGTGGGTAGTTAAATATTCGTGCTCTGCGGAGTTCATTTTGCCTACCCTCTAATTGAAGGCTCTCGATTCTCGAGACAACATTATTTGGTAATGTTTACGATTTGGAGTTTCTTTCTCACAGTCCGTAATAAATTGAAATCGTGTGAGGCAGATCGAATAATAAAAGTAAGATCGAATAATAAAAATAATAATAACAGATAATCGAGTGTGGTGTCAAATCGAAGATTCTTTTCATTAACTCATAATATGCTCGAGATTATTTGAAAGTCTAGATGTTTTCTCCAAAAAAAAAAAAATTATCTTGGAATTAAAATAGTTAAAAAAATGAAGAAAGTGAAATTTTTTGGTCCGGCAAAAGGGACGTTGATCCTAAAATTGGTTTTGAGTAAAATTTGCCAAACTTCATTGACTTTTGGTCCAAAAAACACACCAAGTTGGGTTACTGATACAGTGATACCTCTCATGTGCTAGGCTAATGATCTCTTTTTATAATATTTTTTATAGAATAAGTAGTAAACTTAAAAATTAATTTAATACACACCCTTTGTTACAGTTAAATTTCTTAACTTGAAATTATTACTATCTAAACTTTCATCAGAACTTAATTAACAGTCTTAATTATTTATAAGCAAGTTTTAAAAAAAAATGATTTAAAGATTGTTTTCTCAAAAAAATCGTTATTTCGCAGATTTTATAAATGTACGATTTGACATTTCATTTTGTCAAAAAAAAAAAAAAAAAAAACTTTCAAGAATACAGAGCTCCATTTATCGATCTGTACGGCACCATGGCGTCTCGCCGCGGCCCCGCCTCAATCATTATTTCGTTGAAATTATTAACCATGCGTTTTATCACCGGTAAGCGCCTTGTCACCCGCGATCATCGTCGCGGCATTCGTGACATTCGTCCATCTTGTTGTCTTGCATCGAGGTGAGTCGCCAGTCACCGCCATCACCTACATTGTTGCCGCAAAGTATTGTTTTAAAGGTGAGCGGGAAATTTAAAATCAAGGAATCTAATAGGATTAGACGCTTTTATCAAACGTTAAACTGACACCTGGTTTGTCAATTTTAAACGTCCCGCTTCTTACGAAAACATAGTTTAACGCAAGGTCTAACCGGAATGTATCTTTAAAGTTCTTTATCTTGATTTAATGCAAGGGGATAGCTATGTGAATGGTACCTTTTTTAACCATTGTAAAAACTTTAGGGGTAAGGGTCTGAAACGACCTCAGTAAAGTTTTTTTTTTTTTTTTTTTTTTTTTTTTTTTTAAATTAAATGTTGAGACCTCATGAGTCATGACATTCAATGTAGGTACTGATAAAATCTCACTTCAGACAGGTGAGGAATCACCGTAACCCCTTATGGACCAAGCTAGAGTATACTGGTTTCTTCAGGGACCAAATAATGTTAGGTCCCGAGCGTAACCGTACGCATGATCATGTGACCGTGCGTAAGCTCTCTGATTCGTCGAAACCGCACGCAAGATTCGCGCAATTCAATGCTCGGGACCTAACATAATTTGGTCCCTGGGACCAAATAATGTTACGTCCTCACGGTCCCGCACGCAGATGATCGGTGAGCACTTACGGGGGGTATAAACTACACGCAAACATACTTACGTCCGCACCATCCAACGTCTTTCGGAGGACCGTCAAGCCGTAACACTATTTGGTCTCTGGTCTATTTCATATTTTTCCAGGCTTCATTACGGATGAACACGATTTCATCGATAAACAAACGTACAAGATAAGGTATCGTCGGGCGCCTTCAATTCGTCTTATAGGCAATTCTAACTCCCCGAAGTACGAATAGTTAACTACTTTCTTTTAATAAACGGAAGAATTGCGTTCTTTTGAACTAACCCGGTCATTAGAGGGTTAACAGTAAATATTTTTTGTGACATTAATTTAGAAATCAGGGACTAAATAATGTTACGTCCTCGCGGTCCCGCACGTATGATGATCGGTGAGCACTTACGGGGGTATAAACCACACGCAACCATACTTATTTGTACGCACCATCATCCAACGTCTTTTGGAGGACTTCGTTAAGCCGCAACATAATTTGGTCCATGGCCTTTTCTGCGGTCCTATTTTAAAAAAAAAAAAAATGGCTGCGTGTGAGTGTGCGAGTCTTTTGTTTCCTCTTTGCGGAGATCTGGCAACGTTTGTGACGCGAAAGACTGAATTTCATTTCGCGCCGCGGCTGCAGAACCTGCCGACAACTCGCGTGTCTCTAATTTCACATGGGCGGGCCAACGAACACGAGAGCGGGCTCATCATCCGAGAGTAGTTTGGCGCCACGGCTCGGACTGTGTTCCCCCGCAAACGTATGCAACACGCATCACTCCGTAGACATTCAAATTGCAGCTAGACGAATACACTCTCCGTGACATTGCTATAGGTTACATCGGATAATGAACAGCGTTTTAATACTTGGATGACGCATTTAATTGGGGTGATTTGAGACAGGGGAGTAATTTAGATCACTGTAAAGCCCTCTGATTTACTAATACACCGGATGAGTTCGACATCGCTTGTGAGTGACTTTGTTCATCACCATTAATAAACCCTCTACTGTAGGGCTGTCGTTTTGCGTAAAGTTAATGACATTTTTCAACTCACCGGTGATTCCACCGGTTGAGAAAAGATTACACTGTTCAGTTCAGTGCATGACTGTACAGCACGAAAATACTCTAATCTGTAATATTTTTTGAACGGGTGGAGTCATCGATGACTATAAAAAACTTGCGGATATTTTAATAACTTATCTGCGATTGCACCGATAATGAGAAAAGATTACAAATCAGAATATTTTCGTGCAGTACGGTCATACACTGAACTGAGCCGTGTAGTATTTTCTCAACCTGTGAAATCATCGGTGAATTGAAAAATACCATTAATTATACCCAAAACGGCAGCTTTGCTCTACTGACTCATTGGTGGATCCAGGAATCGGCCCTTCTCTCCTCTTCTCCTATTAGCATGCGTGTGTTGGAAAAGGACAGATTAGGGACAGTCACGAGATTTCCGATCCCTTTTCTATCCTATTTAACACATGCGTTCTGATTGGATAAGAGAGAGATGGAAAATTTCCAGGATTCGCTATTCATAATAGAGGAGGTTTATAGGTTTTTTATTTTACCTCGAAAGGAGAGAACCGCATTAGTGATGAGACTGTTGCACGCTTTGAAAGCAACAGATGAATGAACTGTGTGCTTTTGTGTATATAAAACAGCAAAAATAACGATCGGTGGTGACATTGAAAACTTCCGAACTTCACTCGTTAAATTAATAAAAAGCTTTTGAACGCGCGACCGTATAATATGATGCGGCGTCAGAACGCAGGTATACCGTCAACCCTAAAAGAAAGTCTCCTCAATAAAATGTTTTCTTTTGGAAATTCCAGCTTATGATTCACAACTTTTTGGTTCTTTCCATAGAACTGAAAGTTGATTTTACCCTTGGAACCTGCACTGCAGGGCTGCCGTTTGGCGTATAATTAATCGCATTTTTCAATTCACCGATGATTCTACCGGTTGAGAAAAGATTACACAATTCATTCAATGTATGACTGTAATGCACGAAAATGCTCGCATCTGTAATCTTTTCTCAATCGGTGGAGTCGTCGATGACTTTAAAAAACTTGCGGATATTTTAATTAATTAACAGAGCTGTTTTCACCGATTGAGAAGAGATTACAGATCAGCGTAACTTTCGTGCATTTCAGTCATACATTGAATTGAACTGTGTAATCTTTTCTCGCAACCGGTGGAATCATCGGTGAATTGAAAAATGCGATTAATTATACTCCAAACGGCAGCCATAGCTGCACTGCCTAAAATATCATAAATGGATCAGAATTGGCTGCAAAATGGAAGGAGAAAACTTATGAAGAGGGTATTTTAATTTTGGTGTTGATGGTAATCTAAAGGAAACGTTCTGAGTTTAACTATTTACAGAGTACGCAAAAGTATAGACAAAACTTAAAACATTTTAATTTTTTCATTTAAAATGATTAAATCAAGAAAACGAGGAGGTTTTTTAACTATTCTAAATGGTAAAGGAAAAACTAACAGTTTTTCAGTTTTGTTATTCTATGTAATTAACAACGTCCTTACGTCCGCAAAAAGTCCTGTCAGCGAATGTAATTACCCACAACAGAGCAGTGGTGAACAAAATGCTATAAAGCCAATAAGGGAATCAGGTATTTAGATTTTAGATGGGTATGTGCGTAGGTCAGTCATATATTTACACGAAAATTTGTCTGCAAAAAGATCTGAATTTAAACCTTTTCTTAAAAATAAATACTAAATAATAAAATTACTTTTTAGGAAGTGAATGTCTGCTCCATGGTAAGTTCCGTAAAAACACATTTCTCCGTCTCCGCAAGCAACCTTGCACGACAAGGGGACGGCGACCTTGTTCCTTCCCTTATTTAATTTTCACAAGAGGTTAGCATTATCACCATTCCCGTACAACATCGTTGCCAGATTTGAGGTTAAAAGCCGTGTTTCCTACATTGATTCTTATGAGAAGTATACAGCCAAAAGCTGAGAGTATACGGTATTCATCTGGCAGCTCAGCCCTAAAAATATCGCCGAATGGCCTGAGGATTTTCCCTCCCTTTTTCAACATGTTTCTTTAAGTGGGAAAAAGGAGAAAGTTGCGTGAAAATGAAAAATTGACAAAGAACAAATGATGACGAGTACATAGTTGTCAGATGAGTAGCGGTCGCACTTAAAAACTAGAACCCCCCTGTATATAGAGAGGTAAGACAAGCAAACTGATGCGGGTATCAGGGCTGCCGTTTTGCGTATAATCAATGCTATTTTTCAATTCACCGATGATTCCACCGGTTGAGAAAAGATTACACAGTTCAGTTCAGTGCAGGGCTGTAATAAACTAAAATACTCACATCTGTAATCTTTTATCAACCGGTGGAGTCGTCGATGACTTTAAAAAACTTGCGGATATTTTAATTAATCAACGGAGTTTCCATCGATTAAGGAAAGATTATAGATCACAGTATTTTCGTGCATTACAGTCAGACACTAAACTGAACTGTGTAATCTTTTTTCAACCGGTGGAATCATCGGTGAATAGAAAAATAACATTGATTATACGCAAAACGGCAGCCCTGGCGGGTATTGCCATTATGGATGCGTTTTTGCAGACTAATTTGTTTACATTATAAGGGCCGTTGCTGTGCTTTAGTCCAATGCAAAGATTACAGTACCTCAGAGTTTCTAATGCATGGTGTATGTCTTTGTAGATGCACATCAAAATTACGCTTTCTGAGCATAAGCATGATATTTGCATATAAGATACTTGAGCCAAAATCTAAGGCGTCGGGTAACCTTATTTACCTCGATCACGATTGTATATGCGGCAGTGGCGGCTCGTGCAACTTGGCAACTATGCTAATTTCCCATTGAAACCTATGCAAAAGTATCGATATCTTGGGGGTGCAATTGCACCTCCTGAAGATCGATTGTTTTACATAGGTTTAAATGGAGAGAATACACTGTTGCCACATTGCACGAGCCACCACTGATATGCGGGAGAAAAGAATGTCAGACGACTTCTCAAGGTAGGCAACTCGCAATAGTTATCTCGATATGAGTTTAAGCATTGCTGGTGACCTACCTCACATAAAATCTAAGGAGTCATTTAACATTATTTTGTTTAACGAATAATGGTTTTAAAAAAAATGTTTTAAACCTATATGATGTAGTATTCCAATCGGAACCGTCGAAAGAAATGCAGTCCTATTAATTGACACTCCTTTGAATAATAATCATACTGAAATGATGCATTATGTATCGCTTTTTCCCGGCTCACAGTGGATGGGAACATGGATATTCCTAGACATGAAAAGTGCTTTTGTTTTTCACTTCAGAAGTTGTTTAGTGTCGATAATGGGGCTCTTGTAAACTTATGCTGTGAGCAAATTAATAGTCCAATTTGATGTTAAAACCAGCGAAAATCACAAAAATCACAATAAGAAAGTTTAAAATTCTGTAATAAACTCACATAAACTGCTACGAGTTCGTAATGTGGTTCAATGCAGGTATCGTGGGAGATTCCTGTCTATTCTGTCACTTTCTCAACGGAAACACAGAGATATGTCTCACTTTAGATAGGAATCTCCCATGATGCCTGCGTCTCTTCGCCAATATCCCCGATTTCGAGAGTGAATTTCGTAATTTTTTAGTGCACTCATCGTCATTTTTACGGGTTTTCATGCAAGAATCAACTCTTCAATCCCCTATAGCAAAAGTTTGCAAAAGGCCCATTCCCTTCAAACCCCAAATGACCTAACTCATTATAAGCTGTAAAATTAGGAATTAAAATAATTTGTAAGTACTGTTCTTGTCATTTAATTTTCATAAACTTGATGTCTGTTCATAAAATTATGCCTATAAAATTCCATAAGTTGGCCTTTTGTGCGATTGTATCAACTCAACGTTGCGTTAACATTATACAGTTGAGCAATTTAAAAGTTACTGCTTTACGTTATCGAATAGATCTCTGAAGTTTTTTGCGTCCCAATATACATATATATTAATTCATCACTAAGAAAAAAAAAAACATTTGATGAGCAATTTTGAAACGTTTAATTGAGTTAAGCCTCTTATTTGAAAAAAACACCGACAATATATCACCTTGGACAGAACTCGACTTTGAGCCCATGCCCACCATGTTAGACGTCTGTTTGTGCTTACCATTCACTGCGAAGGTCGACAAATATAGGTTTAACATTATACAACTGTCCTTTACAGTCGCGGCATCTTTTAAAATAAGGGGTGTCTTCGCCTGCTTTTTAATAAAGTGCTTTGAAAACTGCTTCAGACAGTGGGAGCTTTCAAAGCACTTTAAGAAATACTGGTGAGTAGACTTTTAAATACAAGAATTTGCTGCAAATGGCAAGTAAAATATAGACAAATTTTGAACAGAAATTACACAACGTTGGTGAGGAGTTGAGGACTCGCACAATAAGCGGCTTACCTTAAAAGTGTCAAGGGGCACATACAAATCCCGTAAGCGGTAACCATCATTATGAGGTACTTTTGAGTTCGCAACTCTTGAGAAATATCGTAGCTGACTTCGTTGAAATATAAACTTATCGTCGGCAAAAGATCGTCCCTACCGTCCCTGAAAAACAAAGAAAGAAAGGAATGAGAAATTTTGAAAAAGCCTTGTAAATACAACGTTATAGTTTAACCCTTGTGATATGTACCAAGAAAGGGAGGGGGTTTGTTGTAACACCATAGAGCTGGGTTTTTCACGATAAAATTTGTGAATATTACACTGTATGATATGTGACCTCAGCTACGCCTTGAAGTTTTGCGGAATGTGCTCACATTTTCAGAAGAATTAGAAGAGATTTGAACTAAGTTTTTTTTACTTATTTGGAAGAAAATGCAAAAAAAAAAAAAAAAAAAAAAAAAAATGGCCGACCTGATAAAAAATTTAGATTTAGCTTGAGTAATTTAAGAGAGTTACGGTGGAATAAAGACAGTCGGACGCTACAGAAATACTAAGTATGCATTTACCCCTCCGAGCCACATACGGGCGGTTAAGAAATATTGAAATGTCATAGATAGATGTGCTTTGGGATTGTATTCGGCATAAAAAAGAGTCAACTATTTTATGATTATCATCATTGATTTAGTCATAGAAGTTGTTTCAGAGGGGTATAGGCTCACCTAGACCGAAAATCTTTGGAATTTTTCAATATTATTTCTCATATTACCAAATTGGAAATTAATGAAAATGAATCTGAGCATTGGCCTTTTCATTGAGGAAAGCTTTAAAATCAAAAATTTAAAGTCCAAGGCAAGTTTCACGGTTTTATTTGAAGGAATGTGAAATAAAAATTCGCTAAAGATTATGGTCTTTTTTTGTTGTGGGCTATATGTATCGAAACAAAATACCTCGAAAATCTCTGCGCCACCAAAAAACATACTTTCTCAATTCCTGACTTTGTTCGTTGTGACAAAGTAAACTTGAGAGTATTATGTACACGACAGAAAAAACTGACCTGGGAGCTGATTCTTCTCTTTTGGACGAGACGAGACGACTGACCGGAAAGCGACCAATCCCATTGGTTTAAACGGCGCGGCGTCACGTGACATATTTTGAGTCATTCTAGTGACGGAGAGTCATTCGGTCTGAAATGAACCACTCGAACGACTTCAAAATTGTCACGTGACGGCATTTAAACCAATGGGAATGATCGATTCCTGCCATCTCGTCTCGTCTCGTTGAAAAGAGCAGAGTCAGCCCTCTGGAGGTAAATACGGCCCCCCCCTTTTGGGCTCACAAGGGTTAACATTATGATATTGCTCGCATCGATTTTTCAACACCACACTAACTTATTGTGAAGAAAATAAAATATTTCAAAAAAAAAGTATTTCCTTGGAAACAAAAAGAGACTGAACGATGAGTTATATTTCGGTTCGGACCTTCGCAGTTTGCGCAGTATCCGCCAATTTGATTTACTCCTCAGAGCTGAATTGCTTCTGAAATGAAGGTGAGATTCTATCTAATGGTCGGTCGTTTTACTACTGCAGAAAGCACTTGCGGCACTTGCGCTCCTGATAAATCGATGAATGATATAAAGGAGACTCGGTTATCCTTTGTGGAGGAAATCGAATTCCAATTCGACCCCTTTATCTTTGTAAATTTCTTGGAAGAGTTAAAAGCGAGATAAGAAAGTGAGACGAGTTCGGAGTGCAATTTCAAAAGATGTACAGGGTGTGTATATGAAAATGAAGGAATTCAAAACGGTTTGTGAATGGCTATTTTCCTCAGAGTCCCTTGCGACCAGGGCTGCCGTTTTGCGTATAATCAATGCTATTTTATCAATTCACCGATGATTCCACCGGTTGAGAAAAGATTACACAGTTGAGTTCATTGCATGACTGTAATAAACTAAAATACTCGCATCTGTAATCTTTTCTCAACCGGTGGAGTTGTTGATGACTTTAAAAAACTTTCGGATATTTTAATTAATAAACGGAGTTTCCACTGATTAAGGAAAGATTACAGATCAGAGTATTTTCGTGCATTACAGTTATATAAACAGAACTGAACTGTGTAATCTTTTTTAACCGGTGGTGTCATCGGTGAATAGAAAAATAGCATTGATTATACGCTAAACGGCAGCCCTGCTTGCGACTATATAATACCACTCGTTTATTTCAAGGAAGACATCTTATCGTCAGGTTATTATTCTTACTTTCTTTGATTCTAGGAGAAAGAGGGGTCGAAGCCTTTACTCTTCTTCAGAATTCCAAGAAACGAATTCCCTTCTTTTATACACCGTAAAAAACATATACACGAATAGTATTGCGCGGTTTTTTTTTTTGCGCAAACAGGAGCTTTTTGCTGCTATTATTTTTCTAGGTATTTAAAAGCAAAGTTTGTTTACAGGTCAGTAAGAAATTGAGTATTTGGATGTCCGGATACGTTTTTCCACGAAATCGTTAAAAAATCTCTGATAAAGACGTTTCAGTGCCTTCAAAGACTATTCTATTGGGGGGGAAAAAATTTAAACATCCTCAGGGCGTCCTACGACCCGTTTTTTTTCTCTCTTTTTTTCTTTTGATCGAAAACCTTCTTAAGAAATGTAGCCATTCTTGAAAAGTTGAGGATCAAAACCATCTTTACGTAGTATACATTTTACAATATTAGTTTCAAAGAAACAGAGGACAACTGCCCTAGAAAGCCTCTGGGCCGCACTGGCGGATCGAGTGGATTGTCTTTCTCTCTCTGTGGCCATTTAATCGCGTGTATTAGAAAAGGACAGATAAGGGGCAGTCACGTAACTTTCGCCCCCTCTTCTCTCCTTTTCCAACACACGAGATCAAATGGCATCAGAGAGAGAAAGACAATCCACTGGATCCGCCAGTGCTAGGCCGTAGCGACCTCGACCAGTTTTACAGGAAATTTCTATTTGATTTCAATGAAAACGTAAATCTAAAGTCTTTGTCCTCTGTAACTCAATTGAACTCGGATAAAATGAAGTTGAGTCCACCAAACCTTAAGATTCTTTTAAAATTTGAAAAAAAAAAAGTTTTTAAAGTTCACTTGCTTGGAAAGTTCTGGCAAGATTCTATAGAAATTTTCAAATGCGACGTCTGGAGAATGACTCAAAAAGTTGATTATACATAAACGCACTATAAGAAATTAGATAACTTAATATATAGGTAGATGCATTAAAATAAATATGGTGGATACATGCAATGATTTTGTGAACCGACTTGCGTCACGAAATGAACTGTAATCGGTCTCTTTACGAGGTCAATATACGAGGTCAAGGTCGAGGTTTCGATAGGTAAAAACTAATTCAATGCATGACTAAATGATTGTGCAATGTGCATCAGCAGTATACCGACTTATAAAGAAGTCAGGTCGGTCCGTTGGAATAGAGCAGGCTATTCTACGTCAATATATGCAGGGTGTTTATAGATCGTCTACCGTTAGTTACAGGGCGTAATTCAGAGGTAAAATGGTTTCAAGGTTCTTTCTATATAAAATTGGGTTGGGAAATGACCACTTGATAATAAAAAAATATTTTAAAATTATTTGAGTACTCAAGAGCCATACTTTGAATTAGATAAAAGTATCCGGGGTGACGCTGACTCCCCACCCCACCTCTCCCCCAAAAAACCCCGTAGGCTCAATACGTATATTAATATACTGAGAAAGTTAAATAATAATAACCTTGATTTTGCCTCGAAAGAGAGCTTGTGTTGTGAACAGGTTTATGAACTTTCAAAAGCTTTCCACCTCCACGGACTCACCTAGTTCTAGCTGAGTAAAATCAAAGCGTTGTGCTTTATTGTACGTCAAAACTAACCCCCGTTTCAGCTTCGAGGAATCAGCAGGGCTTGGTGCATATGATACTTTTATAACTATAATTAATTACGAGTACTTGTGCCTATTACCATAGAAATACGGGACGATATACATAGTTGCTGATGGAAAGAGGCAAATCAAGAACTTGGATTGCGCTGTAGTGAGTTCTAGGTATCCCCTATTCGAATGAATTATTTTGTATATACGAGTCTCTGCGTTCTCTAGTACTCTGGACACGTTAATTCCATCATTTAACATCCCACCGTTCCCTGTAACGTTTTGTTTTTCATCCAAAACTAGAACCCCCGAGCAGTTTTTCTGGAAAAAATTATCAGAAATTTCGGTTAGATAGTGTGAACAAATCTGAACCAACCATGTACATACATCTCTACTGGAATTTTTCCATGGTATAGACTCACCCACATTTACAGAGGAGGTCAGAGCAACATCATTAATTTGTTGGAAATCGTGCTTCTCCCCCCCCCCCCCACCAAATTCTGCTGCGTAATTCCACAATTTAACATCCCACCTTCCCCTCTGACTTTTTATTTTTTATTCAAAAATAGAGCCCTAGCTGCGATTCTTGCAAAAATGTTGTTATACTTGATGTTTTCACTATAAACAACAATATATACATTGTATGAAATTGAATTGTCCAAAAGTTGTTTCACTCGCATTATAAATTGGAAGAGAATAATTATTCATGTTTTGCTGTCGTGCATAAGATTGTTGCAAGCTTTTCAATTCTAACCTCATTTAAATCTTATGAAAGCTTAGAGTAACTCGAAAGTTATTTATGTACTATGATTTCTGAAAGCTTATACTTTTCCGGTAAATTTACATGTACCCTTTATAGAGAGTGATTGGTGGTAAACATATTTGCTGAAGACGTACTCGGTTTTTCTTTTAATTTTTTTTTTTTTTCGGAAAAAATCGAATTCAGAGAATGATTCGATGTATTTACTGCAGGATTACTTAATAAACAAAAAAGGGACTATCCATACGAAAAGAAAAGTTTGGCGACCACTGAAGGAGGGGATCAATCAGCGACAATATACACATACAGGGTGTTTTTTTATCCCCCCCCCCCTGTTTTTTTTCTTGCTAATTGAGATAAAATGTTGCAGTTCGGATCATTCTTCATCATTTTGGTTGAATTTTCTTTTTTTGGGGTTGAGACTCCCCCAGCCCCCCTAGGGAGGCCCCCAGGAGGGCTATCTCAAAAATTTCTAATGGCAACCCCTATTTTGTGCACACATTGTTCAAAAGGGCGTAAAATTCTAAGACTTTTGGCGCAAACCGGAAGTTAATATCGTTTTTTTTTCGATACATCGAATTTCAAAGTTCGATTTGGACCCATTTTCAAAAAATCATTATTCCACTTTAGAAAGTCGGATTAAAAAAACTATGGGTCCAAAAAACTCTAAAAAGCAAGTCCTTTTCAGATAAAAAAATTAAAAGTTCAATTTTCGCCTATCTTCATAATTCGATATTCGATATCTCGATATCGATATCCGGATTGCGCCAAAATGTTCAGTTTTTTATGCTTTTTTGATCGACGTATCATCCAATAAGGGTCGCGGAAGGGAATTTTCAAGATAGCCCCTTTTAGGAGCAAAATTTTTAAAATAATGTTGGGGCTCTAAAATCAAATTTGGACTAATTTTTTGTCAAACCCATTTCGTTAATTGAAAAGGACCTGCTTTTTAGAGTATTTTGGACCCATAGTTTTTTTAATCTAATCTATAAAGGATTTGGAGTCTCCAAAAATAATGGTAAATGGTATGGTATGGTATGGTAATGGTATGGTAAATTTTACCATCATATGGTAATGCAACGTACCTGGATGTGAAATGTATCAACATAGGTTACTTTAATTTACCACATAAGGTACGTTACATTTACCATATGCTAGTAAAATTTACCATACTTGATAACAGATTCTTAAATTAGCCATGAAGATGGTAAATGCTACCAGTCTTTTTTTCCGTGCAGGAAGAAAAATGAAGAACATTTACGCTTTTGTTTTCCCTCAGAAATGAAATAGTAAAATGAGATTTTTGAAACCCTTCATTGAACAACGCTTATTTATAAAAACACTGACGATGTTGTCACACCACACATTTGACTTTTGAATGGTTCCTTGTACCAACAAGTTATTTTAATTTACCACAAGGTACAATGCATTTACCATACGATGATAAACTTTACCAAACTTGATAGTAGACTCTAAAATCAGCTGTGCAGATGGTAAATTCTACCAGTCTTTTATTTCCGTGAAGGAAGGTAAATAAAGAACATTAGCGCGTTTGCTTTCCCTCTAGAAATGAAATAGTGAAGTGAGATTTTGAAACCCTGCATTGAATGACGCCTATTTATAAAATCACTGACGATATTGTCACACCACACATTTGACTTTTGAATGGTTCCATGAAATGCGGTCACGGCAGTGTTGCCAGATCGAGGGTAAAAAGCCGTTTCGTCCCCATTTGAATCAATGTAAAATATACGGCTTTTTCACCCCAATCTGGCAACCTTGGGTCACGGCGTGCACATACATTCATGAAAATTCATATCGACGGAGGACGGAGTTTTTGCAGTTTTGGGATTTTCCTGTGGAATTCGCATTTTATGATGCGGACGTGTGATGTTTGCTTTTCTCAGAGCCGTTGCGTGAACGAATTGTGCAGCGTTGCCATTTTTTCCGGATAAATATCCAATTTAACCCCATTATTTGACTTCTTAAAAATTGGTAATTTTTACTGAAATCTGGCAACATTGAAAGTATGGGTGTGGGTGCGGTCTCCGACACTAGCTTTCTGACGCGATGATTTCTGCAGTCATGCAAATACAACGTCACATTCGCGCAACCGAAAGCGCTCTTTTTCGCGTGCAGTGACATTTGTTAGGCCAATAGTCAGGTGCGATTTCGGGTGAAACTTTTCAAGAGTTCAATCCGATGGATAGCGCCACTGGTTGCTCTTGAGAAATGTCGTGCATGTTTTTGACAATTTTAAATTGAACAAAGAAAGAATGCAAATTCTAAGAACACCGGCACTTGTGTAATTTTGTCTGGAGTTTTTGAGCCAACAACGAGCGAAATTGGTTGACAATGGGTCTGTTGCATACTTCGGCTACATCGTTTTAAAGTATCAATTCCTATGTAAAAAGCCGAGAAAATAACAATGGCAGCATCAGAAAACACTAAAATTCAGTAATAAACTCACAAATTGCGAAAAACACTAGACACTATTCACCCCTGTATCTTTCCACCGCGTGCACGATATTTCGCGAAATTAGCGCGGCACATTTAAAATAATCACGGCCGACTGTAATCACAGCTGACTTCATAAACAAATAAACAGTAAACACTGACGGCGTCTGCTCGAATTCTCACGTTTCAATATCCTCAATTCCTCACAAAAGGTTGTGAAAGGTACGGAAACCGATATTATTTGTGTCGAAAACATATCAAAATGAAACAATAACACACAGGAGTTCCAAGGATGATTCCAACTTCGATCATCATGCTTGGAACTCCTGTGTGTTATTGTTTCATTTTGATAAGTTTTCGACACAAATATCGGTTTCCGTCCCTTTCACAACCTTTTGTGAGGAATTGAGGATATTGAAACGTAAGAATTCAAACAGACGCCGTCAGTGTTAACTGTTTATTTGTTTATGAAGTCAGCTGTGATTACAGTCGGCCGTGATTATTTTAAATGTGCCGCGCTAATTTCGCGAAATATCGTGCACGTGGTGGAAAGATACCGGGGTGAATAGTGTCTATTGTTTTTCGCAATTTGTGAGTTTATTACTGAATTTTAGTGTTTTCTGATGCTGCCATTGTTATTTTCTCGGCTTTTTACATAGGAATTGATACTTTAAAACGCTGTAGCCGAAGTGTGCAACAGACCCATTGGAATACCTGCTTGTTTTTCTTGGAAGAGCAACTTCAAGAAACTGCCTTAATTAAAGATGAAACTAACGCAACGAAACAGAATTATTGTCTTCTTAACACTCGAGTGCATTAGACGCAAAATAAATCGCTGAAAGTTTTTAGCAAAAGTACTTAAGAAGCAGTTAGCCGAGAAGAATAAAAATAAAAAAAATATATGTAAATAAACTTGGAATTTCAGCCATTTTCTTTCGCTAACGATTCGATGTCAGTGACAGTGGGAGCGGTGGCTTAAGACATTCCTACGAAATTGAACAATTTCCCTCGTTAGCTACGCCGTAATTTGTTGCAGCTTGACAAATTATCCTCAAACCTAAAGCCAGGGACTGACACTTCCTAACTTGGAGTCTCGTCTTCTATATTCTAGTTCTCTTCTTCTTTCTTTTTCCTTATCGCAAGTGCAAAGAACATCAATGTTGCCAAAATTTTTGAATGAGATCGCGATTGTGACAGGGTATTTGAACAATCGATCGATATTACAAGAATATTTCTTAACGTTAACTTTATTGAAATAATTACAAACTAAATGGCGAACAAGTACACGTAAAATAATTGGAATGGAAACTATATCGTGTTGGTCTAGCTCCCATTTCAATTGTCTGATACTTGTACTGTGTTTGTTCGGCCATTTATTTTGTAATAGGTCTGTTGCATACTTTTGCTACATCAATATGACACATTGTTTCTAACGTAAAATTCGGCGAAAATAACGATGCGCATATTAAAAACTTTCAAAATCCACTCATTAACTCAGAAAATACCTTCCATTTCAAACAACCCGCGCTGCACTAGACACTATATCACCGACTTATAACTACATAGATGGAACCATCTCGTTTATGTGTAAACATGAACAGAACTTACAAACATTGGAATGTTTCGTTTAGATGCCTACATTTCTTATATTATTTTGTAATCTGTGATAAACCGAAAAGACCAGACAGCAAATGCAGCCAATAGTTCATGTAGTTAGAACGGAATTTCATCATTTTGTAGTTACGATGTTGTTTTCTTATGCACGGTGGTTCTGTCTATGCAGTTGTATACCGAAGCAAATAGTGGCTAGTGTAGCGCGGGCTGTTTGAAATTGAAGTGCTTTTCTGAGTTACTGAGTGTTTGAACGTTTTAATGTGCGCATCGTTATTTTCGCCGACTTTTACATAAGAATCAAGGTTCTATATTGTTGTAGCAAAAGTATGCAACAGACCCATTGTTTTCATATTTCTTGCACTGGGATTATTATGTTCTTTGTATCCAGAAACAACGTATATAATAGAGACCACGCTCTACCTATCTTATCCACGTTTGCGCGCGGTGGCAGCTTTATTTTCGAAGTCTAAACAAAACACTGCAAACGTTGTCCATACGCTGACTGATAAGCAGAGTTGTAGAGGTTTTTGTCCAATGAGACCGAAGCACCGAAATCGCATCAATCGTGATTAACATATGGACCTTGTTTGATGGTGCTCCCTCATGCTCCTTTTAATTCCTGTAGAGTTCCGAAAAAAAAGTCAGCCACCGCAAGAACGGTTAATACATGCGATCTCTATTATATAGTGTCTCTGTTTGTGTACTGTTGGCCTATAGTTCCAATTTCAATTTTTTGACAAGTTAACTGTATTGTTTCTTCCAATCGAGGTTTCGATAGTTTATGGACTCCCTTATTTACTCTTTATGTAATGTGGAATTGGCTGGGATTCGGGCGATTCTAACTTCCAAATTTATCATCTAGTCTGTATATCTTGCTGATTCCAAAACTTTTGAGGACGTTGAATTCATAACAGTGGCGGATCGTGGGTCAAAAAAGTGGGGGGCTTGAAAGTGAGAATCTTTTTTTTTTTTTTTTTTTTTTCTTTTTTTGCTTTGCTTTGCTTTCCATCTGATCAAATATCAACTCGAACCTCCGAAGCCTCGGAAAATAGTGGGGGAAGGCTTCAACCTCTGAAGCCCCATACGCGATGTCGCCACTGATTCATAATCACAAAAAGGTCGCACTAATTTCTTGGATTAATAAACCGAAATCTCTGTTAAAAATCCACTTATGCGGAAAGTACAATGGACTGGAGCTTGTTAGGAATCAGAGCCAAAAGGCAATCGATACTATATATCATTTTTACTGAAAAAGTCTTTACGGCCGAACATGCTTAACATGGAGTCTTATCGAATTTCGATAAAATCGACATGGAAATAACATTAGATTAGAAATTATATCAGAAAAAACCACTCCATTCACCAATTTCGGTCTAAGAGTGGTTATTTTTCTTTCTCATAAATCATAGATGAACGTGGGTGAAAATATATTACTGGAAGTATTTTGTGCGATCTCAGCAACAGGTTTTTTTTGCGTAAATCGCATTGGCAACACTGGTCATATTGATTACTCTAAACGCGCGAACTATAAATATTTCTTTTTAATTGGGAGGGGTTCAGGATACACTGCGTTTTCCTGTAATTCAATTAGTTTCGAATTATGTTTTCCGGGATGAAAATGTTGACAGGGCGGGGACGTCAACAGCTATGTGTATATCTAGAGCTCCGCTCGTGCTGAGTAAAAAAAAAAAAAGAAAAAAAAAAAAACAACCCGCTCTCCTTGTACAGAGTTAATTGCAATTAAGAAAAGCTGATGGTCCAAGTGCATTTAAAAAAAAAAAAAAAAAAAAAAAAAAGGAAACCAAGGAAATAGAACGTTCGAGGAAAAGGAGGGGTGAAATAAAAGTTATAGGAATGGGGGAAGGAGAACAGGATTTCATCTCTTCCCTTTAACTTCTCGGAATTTCATGAAATCCTTATTGCACAGTATTTATTTCTAGCATGATTTGTATATAATGCGAACCAAGCAGATTTAGAATCAACAGATGGGAGATCCTGGAGAGCTATAGATAAGATTAGCGATGACATCATGACGGGATCTTTATTTATATTTTGTTATCGTAGTTCATATTCTTTTTCTTTATTTTCGTTTGACCACGCACAGTTTTGAGGTCGTTACGGCAAAAGAATAAATAATTGACCTGCTGGTGGATATATAGCTAGAACTGGTAAAAATATGAAAATCGGAGAGAAACAGAGGGGCTGGTTCAATCTGGCAACAACGCTTTTCCTTCATTTGATTCCTTGCAAAACAATCGATTCGATAATGAAGCGGGCTTTTCCAACAATCGATTATAATGCATGGATTCGGGTAGAGAAACAAATAGTCGCCAAATTGCATGAGCCGCCCTAGGAATGAAGATTGTTCCGTAAAAAGATTTGAGAATTTTCTGAGAATTTTAATGGGGCAGTTGCAAGGATCTGAAATTGTGTGTTTTTATAGAGACAATGATAGTACTTGATGAGCTGAGAAAAATTTTGCCTTTGCTTTTTTTCCTGAGTGTCCCAGTTTCGGAAATACACACGAGTAAAGTTGCAAAAAATTGTGTGCGTAGTGACGTCACCTATACGGAATTCCCATTTAAAACAATGTATTTTGGACCATAATTTCATATCCAGAACAATGAGACTAAATATTAGAAACCAAAGGCATCTTTGTTCTCAGCTCATCGTGTATACTTTCATTTTCTTCATAAAAAACTTTGCTACTGCCTCATTATTATGAATACGAATCATTATGATTGTGTTTATAGAGAAGGTGCTTCTTTAACTTTTGGCAACTTTCGTTGTAGGTTGACTTTAATCATTGTATATGTCACGTGTCCGTGACTAACCGAAGTTGAAATTTACGGTATACCCGCCAGGCGTCCATAATTCCATCCCACCTATTCCTTACACATCGGAATGCCTGTTTATTTTCCTGTATTATTTGCTTTCCCCATTTTCTCCGCCGCTGCGAACCTTTTCAGGTTTCGCAGAAATACAGAATTATTTCTATCTCCACAAGCACCCAAAGCGGCGATGGTCTCAACCGGCACACAATAGAGTGAGTCACTGGGAAAGACAGAACAAAGCGTCGCGACTTTGAATGCGTACATATATCAGTGGCGTAGCGTGCCATTTGGTAACATTGTACTTTGTCCATTTAAACCCGTGTACAAGGTCGAATGCGAAGGTGTTCGCCGAACACCCAGTACTTCGATATTTTTCATTGGTTTAAACGGACGAACTGCGACGTCACCAAATTGCACGCTACGCCATCTGACATACATCTTTGTTAATATGCAACGCAGAAGTTTGTTAGTAGTTTCATCGGTTTTATTGGTTAATTTTCCTATCAGAAATCATATCCTAAATGGTTCGTTTTTTGACCGTAAAAACACTCAAATTTGCAATTTCAGTCATTTTGTCCATATCCGACCCATCCCATTGACTCGGTCAGTAGCGTACGAAGGAATATGTCTCTCTTTCTCTTCTCCCGTTTGAATGGTGTGCTGGAAAAGGAAAGAAATAGAGGCTGAAGACATGTTTTAGCCCCTGTTATTGTCCTTTCCTAACACACGTGCTCTAATGCGGCAAGAGAGAGAAAGACAAATTCCTGCGTACGCTGCTGGACTCGGTCCACTGTGTGGCAGAAGAATGTTGTAAGAGTGATAGTAAAGCGAAAATCTCTGTTTGTTATATTTTTATTTCTCTCTCAATTTCGTACCGCGGAGGGGAAATATTGAACGGAGAAAAGGCATTACGGGTTCGTTGTCGTTCGATCAAAGGTGGATGTTCACAGTGTTGCCCATACGCGAATACAGACATTTGTTATTCTCTCTCTCTCCTCCTATCTGAACGCATGTATTATAGAAAAGAATATAGCAGAGGCTGACCATCACGTGACTTTAGTGACTTTAGTTCCTATCTCCGTCCTTTCCTAACACACACGTTCAAATGTGAGAAGAGAGAGGAGAGAGAGAGAGAGAGAGAGAGAGAGAGAGAGAGAGAGAGAGAGAGAGAGAGAGAGAGAGACAATCTCCTGGATCCGCCCATGGTGTTGCCAGCGTAGTAAACATCTATTCAAACTTTACTTAAACTTACAAAGTCGGGTTTTGTTTATACAAAAGTTTGACTGAGGTGACAGAATTTTAGTGAATATAGCTAGCATAGAACTCTTGTAAGGTTTTGCCGTAGACAAATGGACTATCTATGTGTTGCAAAATTTTGCTACAGTATTATATAGAGGGTACAGGTCAATTCCTGCGTAAAATTTCGTGAAAATCATATTGAAAAGCATCGAAAATTCTCGAAATCCACGCACAGTTACAGTAAATGCGTTTCACAAAATTCAAAAATGGCGAATTTCAATTTTCAATGAATTTAAATTTTTCTTACTCGACCTGGACGATTTGAGTAATGAGTGGTTTCGAAGCCCATTAAGTCAAGTCAAGTATAGATCTCACGTATAAAGTACCTCTGAATTTCACCTTATATAAGTAATCAATCCTTTTAAACAGATTTAACCTTCTAAAGGCCATGTTAGTTCAGAAAAAAACGTCACTCTTTCGTTAACATAGGGAAGGTAGTTAACTGTTCGTATTCGGGGAAGTTGGAATTGCCTATACGACGGATTGAAGGCGCCCGAAGGATAGCTTATCTTGTAAGTATTTTCACCGATAGTCGCATTTATCCAGAATGAAGACTGAAACAATGTAATATAGAATAGAGGAGAAAAACGAGTGTTCTCGGGCTTGGTCCAGTAGCGCAACTAGAGTTTCTTCATCTCTCTCTTTTCTCCATTAAGGGGGTATCCTACCCTAAATTTAGGTCACTTTAGCAATTTTTGGGGATTTTGACTTTTTTGACTTTTCTTGTTCAGGAAATCCTCGTGAAGAACGTGATATTTTTGGTTTTATTTTTAAAGGCTTAGAAATATTTTTAATTAATTTTTTAAAGTCATGCGCCAATAATTTACACACCTATGGTGAGCAAAAAATAAATGTTTGTTATTTTCTTTTTCCATTTTTAGAGCATGTTAATTTTCCCCTGTTTTGCCGCACAGGAAAGTTGGTATCTCAGTCCCTAATTGAGCTACAGACTTCATTTTTTTTTTAAATGTTCGAAATTGTATTATCTGTGATCTGTTGGAATCAGATTTTTAACCTACCTTCAATATTTTTTTCAAATTAAAGTTTAAAGTGAAAAAGTAAGCTAAAAAAAATAGATGCCATTGAAAATTCTTACCCGGGCAACTAAGCATTGAAAAAAAAAATCTGTCTCCAACAGATCACAGAAAATCTAATTGTGCATCATTTGAGCCAAAGAACAAGTCGATAGAGCAATTATATCAGGCTCTAGCAACTTTCCTGTAAACGACCTTTTTTTCTGCTTATTATTAGATTTCAGGGGCAGGTATCAACCACCACAACAAAATTTCAGGGTTGCTTAGTTTCAATGTGCTTATTCCATTCCCAAAAATTTTTCAGAAATTTTGGAGGTTAACTGGTGAAAAAAATTTTTTGGGTAGGATACCCCCTTAAGAAACGTATGTTAGACAAGGATGGACAATAGGGATTAAACCCCCTCTTCTTGTCCTTTTCCTACTTTTACATTCAAATGGGAAATGAAAGAGATGGAAGAATCCTGGTTGCGCCAGTTGCTGGTCCATAAGGGTTAAAAAGGGAAAAGGGGGTTTTGATAGTTTTTTGTTTACTAGCCGAGTAGCCACCTATATGTAATCCGTGCAACTAAAACCGTCTTTTTCAAACTCGAATGTGCGTCAATTTGTCAACGTGGCAAGCTATGTTTTTCAGCCGAGGCTCATTGCGCACGCCAGCTAATATCGATGCCCTAAGACTTTAAATACTTAATAGTTTTATGATCGCGAGCATTCCTTCCATCTACTTTCCCTTTGGCATCAGATTCGAGTCTGAATCAGCGAAAGGGAAGCCGCCGGCTAAGTGCTTATGGAAGCAAAATAATCCATAAAAAAGAGCGAGGAAAAACACTTCGAGTAATTTCAGATTCTTCCGTGCGCATTGATTCCCTTTATAGTACAACACATCCTGATGCTCGACAAAAACGAAGATTTCTTTCCTTGTTTTCTTTTGTTCTCAAAATATTGTCTTTGGTGGTTGAGTTAAAGTGGAAAATTTTTTGAGCGGAGCGAATTGGATATTCCTCGCTGTGCTCGAGAGGTACGATTTTAAGATCAAGGAAGACGGTTTTATAAAGGAAAGCGGATGTGATTCTTTTTCCCGGGGATGATTGCTTATGGCTTGACTTAGAATACTGCAAATGAAGGAACAAAAGTTTCGATATAGAAACTAGGAACAAAGAAGAGCTGCGACCTATTAATTGTTGTGCAAATACTTGTCTGAAATGTTTGTTTCCCATCATTGCCAATGGGTCGCAACAGAACGCAATGAGAGTTTCTTCACTCTCTCTTTCCTACATTAAAAAAACTGTAGGGAACACCAGTAATATAAAGTAAGGTTCAGACCTCATCAGGATTAGCGCTCACAAAATTTAGCGTGAGACCTCAGTGCACACGCAAAGTGAACCACTGTGAGACCTCTGTGCGATGTATGGAAAACCTCGCGCCTCGCGAAAACAGATAACAGATAACACGCAGCTTGACCTTCGCAATGTAGAGCGTAGTGGATTGACGAAAACACCGAACCGCGCGGAAACAAATAACCCGGCATTGACCTTTGGGATGTATCATCTCATTAATGTTCATCTTAATGAGTTCATGAATTTTACGTAAACAGTATCGGAAAAAAATTCTTGACCGTCCTTTTTTTTAAATCGTCACGTTGCCGTGGATCACACCACTATCGGTCAGAGGTTAATGAGCATTATTGCGAACAGTATCGGAAAAAATTTCTAGACTTTTCCCTTTTTTTTTTAATCATCACGTTACCTTGGATTACACCACTTTCGGTCAGAGGTTAGTGAGCATTTTGAGTAACTTTTCTAGAACGTTCCTTTTTTTAATAATCACGTTTTCGCGTCACACCACTTTTGCTTATCAAATTCGTATAAAACGCGAAGTTTTGCCAATAGTCAATCAATCAATCGATTCGATCGCTCAGAGTTAGTGTTCTTTACTTTCCTGCTCTATAGTTTTCACTGTGTTGTGTCCACTCCTTGATATCAAAGTGCCCTGTTCTCCAGTTTTCCCCGCGTTGTGTCATACTTCTTGATATTGAAGGTAAGCTTTCTTTCCAATTTTTATACTTGAAGTGAAGCAATTTATAACTAATATTTTAAAATTCAATATTTTTTTCCAAAGTATGATTAAAGGTATTCAAAAAAATAGTGCAAAATGTTGTAAAAATCCAAACAAATTTGATGTGGGGAAATTTAAAAAACATATTTTCGGAGTTTAGAAAGTGTTAAATTGTTGTGTTGAATGGTGAATCACTACAATTATTTGGGTTTTTTTTTGGTCGTGTGAAATTAATAGCACGAATAGTGGTTCAGTGCTTTTATAATACCGAAAGTTGCAAATTAAAATTATTCCATAACAAGAAAAAATTGGGTATATAAAAACGGAAGAAATTTACTCAATATTTTCTTTAAATTGAAAAAAAATTGGAAAGATCAAAAATCATTTTAAACAAGTTGAAATGTAAAATACAAACGGAAGAAACGTTTACTAAAGGGAAAAAAACTTAAATTGCTGATATTTCACTAATTATTGTTACAAAAGAGTGGTAGGAAAGTTTAGGAGGGTGAAAAAGTAAAAAAAAAAAATCTCTTTCTCTGCCTTCAATCCAAGGGTCCGTGATTCGAGTCTCGAGGGACCACCATACTTTTTACTTTTTACTTTTATCTCCTTATTTTTTCATTATTCAGAGCAATATCTTCAGCAGCTTCTTAATGGCTTCGAAGTTTCTATAAAATTGCTGGTAAAATTTACAGAATTATCACTTAAATTTCCAAAAAATGCAATTTTTACCGAAGCAAAAGTTTTTACGTTTGAGACTTAAATACAGACAAACATGTGCTTCGATAGTGTTTAGTTTGACAAGAATCACTGATGAATATGACTGGGTTCACACCTGTTCATTTATTTCAATTTTGCTCAATGCAATAGAGAAAAAAAGTTTTTTTTCCTGATATATCGGTACACCCGACATCCGAAATATGGAATTTCTTTTCCACTCATTACTTCAATTATATTTGTTGAAATTTTATTTTTCAACTGGTATCCTAAACGTACCAGGCTTCTCAATATTTCAATCAAACATTTCAATCATTAGCATTTATGTCATTTTCAAATCAGTTGTCTTTGTGAAGTTTGATGGCTCATTGAGTATGTGCTCTGCCTCCAATCCAAGGGTCCCTGGTTCGAGTCTCAATGAACCACCATACTTTTTTACTTTTTACTTTTAGTATGCCTCCTTATCAGTGGCGTAGCGTGCAATATGGCAACGTTGTACTGTGTTCATTTAAACCCATGGAAAAGATCGAACTGTTGGGTGTTCGATGAACACCTTCGCATTCGACCTCTTACATGTGTTTGAATGACCACAGCACAACGTTGCCAAATTGCACGCTACGCCACTGCTCCTTATTTTTTGATTCTTTGATTTTTTGAGTATTCTATTGAGTAACAGCCTCAGCAGCGTTTTAATACCTTAGAAGTTGCGATAAAATCACTGATTAAAGTTACAGGATTACCAATTAAATTTCGAAACATTTCAATTTTTACCAGAACAAAAATATTACGTTTGAGACTTTTAAAGATAGACACAGATGTGGTTCGATAGCAACGAATTTGGAAAACCATCGCTGGTAAATTTAATAGGATTACCACTTTAATTACATTTTTTTAATTTTGACCGACGCAAGATTGTTACGTATGCGACTATGAAACACAGACAAACAAGTGATTTTCATGATACAACTTGTATTTAGACTTCTTCCGTTTTTTCTTTTTCAGCTCTCGTTGCTGTATCACTCGTTGTTTTGGTTCACTCGCACTAAGTTTGACCCTTGTCGCCTGTTCTGGAACGTTCTTCGGATCAGATTTCAAGTGCTCCTGCATCCCTCGTTCATCTGCACTCTAATTTGTTGAACATCTACTCTTCTTGGTAAGAAATTCCAAATTAAAAACTAAAACTCAGGTCCTATCATTCTGTAGAGTCAGCTTTTGAACGAATTTGAATTTTGATGAGAGCTGCCAATTTCACAAGCTTGCCGGGGGGGGGGGGGGAAGAGTGTAGCAAGTTAGTAAGTTGGATTATTGCTAAAGAAAGTACCCCTGTAAAAATTCTATTGAAAAGATGAAAAGGATGAGCTCACAGCCCGTCTGATTCGCAGGCGTTTCGAGTGACGGGCTGTGAGCTCGTCACAGCCCGTAACCTTCGCAGGCGATTCGAGTCACGGGCTGTGACGAGCTCACAGCCCGCTCACAGCCCGTCACCTTCGCAGGCGATTCGAGTGACGGGCTGTGAGCTCATCCTTTTCATCCTCTGAGCGTGTCGTTTTTATCTCCCTCATGGTGTTTAAAAAATTTCTCTCGTCAAGAGTCAAGGACTCTATGTTAGACTGTATCTTGAATCTTCAAAAATTTTCAATTTTTCCCAAAAAATTTGCCATTTTTTCCAAAGTAAAAATGTATCAGTTTGAGACTATTACTTATAGGCACGTTTGGTTTTTTTTTTTCATTTTTTGTGTTTAATTTGGAAAAGAATCGCTGATAAATATTAATAGCCTATCAATTAAAGAAACAAAAGTTTTCAAGTTTTCACTGTGCTAAAGAATTCAGTTTGAGACTATCAAATAGTCAACCATGCTTTTTCATAATATGTATCTGTATATCACTGAGACTTCTGTCATTGCTTTTTCAGTTCTCGTTGCTGTCACTCATTTGTTTGGTTCACCGTCTACTTTGACCCTTGCCGCTTGTTCTGGGACGTTCTTTCTTTCAAATTTCAAGTCCTCCTGCATCCTCCCGTTCAGTTTCGCTACTCTTGAATATCTAAACACTTTTCGGTAAGACATTTTGATATTAAAACTAAAAAATGTCTGTCTGCGTTGAGTTCTGTCATCTTTGTGAATGCTGGTTTGTACAATCAGGTTCTCATTTACAAAGTGTTAAACATAAAAATACTTTACTACAGCAGAACTCTCCATATTCTCATGTACCTGATGACAATGAAGTATCTATCCACATCGAAAAATGTCAAACATGCGACTACTGGTTTCTTAACAGAAAAGATCATATCAATAGTCAATATCATACTGGTGCAACTTCTCACAAGTTTGAAAATAATCAACCTCCCGTTTCTTCAACTTGCTTGGAAATATTTAGATGCTTTCATTGTCATCAATGGTTCATTGCAGGTGATGATCATTTTAATTCTTTAAAAACACAAAAATAATGTAAAATATTCTGGCGGTGGGGTGTCTCGTGGATACTCCACAACTCAAAAGAAAACCAAACCAGTCGTTAAACTCACACACTGCTCCATATGCGATGAATGGTATGAACAGGGAAGTAACCACAATCAATCAACATCGCACATTCAAAAAAGTTTTTCCTCTAATGAACCTGCCGTTTTAGTTGAAACTGCCTTTAAAAACAGGTTGCAAACTTATTTTATAAGAAACATGACCGCTACATTATTGGATTTGTCTAGTTATTTGGATACTACTAAAAAGCTTGTCAAACAGAAAATTCGAAAAATTTTTAAAAAAAATTTGAGTCGATTAAGGTGAACATTCTCATTCACTTGTTATTTGTCAAACCTGAAAGTACATCACAAAAGCAAGCAGTTTGTTTTAAAACCAAAAACGTTGTAATATACAGACAAACAGATTTAAATGACATTTTCCAAAGTTTACGTAATAACATACTATTAGAAAACAAAAATTTTCATCTTAAAGGATCTGGGTGGATTCTCGATAAAATTGTGGGGATGGAACTTCGTATCAACAGATTGTATAACCTCTCAAAAGGCTCCAGTTACATACCTCTACCTTTCAGCTCCAACTGTATTATAAACGTGAAAAATAATGATTCTCGCTGTTTTCAATACAGTGTCATGGGTAAATATCTTCATGAGAGTAAGAAACATAAGAATTCACCTTATAGCTATTCAAACTTACCACAAGTTTATGATTTTTCTATGCTGACTTTCCCTGTTTCTCTAAAAGACATTCCATCTTTTGAAAAGGAAAATAATATTTCTATTTCAGTATTCTCCTTTCGTCCTATTGAAAAGGAAGATAAAAGAAAAAATAAATCCAGCTGCTCCGTACAAAATTTTATTTTTTTCCCCCTGAAAGTTGTGGAAAAGGAGTTGAAAGATCATAGGGATTTGTTGTATTTTTCCAATGTTGATGGTACTTCCCACTTTTGTTGGATTACGAATCTTGCAAGTCTCATCAGATCTCAGCTCACTAACAATAAACGTAGAATTTTCCTTTGTAAAAAATGTTTTAAATTTTATCATGATCCCAGTAAATTAGGAGAACACAAAAGGTTATGTAGTTCAATTAGTAAAAATGCTTTTTCTCATTCTTTTCCGGATCCACCTATTTTAAAATTCTCTCAACATGCCAAGGCTCTTTATCATCATTATTGTGTTTTTGCTGATTTTGAAAGTTATTTGCAATCTGTTGAAAACGATCCTGACACCCCCACTTTTGCATACCAACAACATTTACCAATGTCCTACGCTTGGTTATGTGTTTCCCCAGATCCAAAATTCAACTCTAATGAACCTTTTCTTTACCGTGGTGATCTCGCACATATTCAATTTGTCAACAACATGATTGAATTAGCTAAAGAAATATCCCAAAATTATAATGACACAGAATCTCCTATTATCTTGTCTCCTGCTGATTATGTTCGTCACGCTACAGCTACTTCGTGCCAGGTTTGTGGAGCAGACTTTCAGCAAACAATAAAAGTTAGGGATCATAATCATCAATATACTCCACCTGGTCAATCCAACTATCGCATGGCACTGTGTTCTTCTTGCAATCTAATCTACAGACACCCTAAAAGTATGTTGGTTTTTTTCATAATTTGAGTAGATATGACCTACATTTCATAGTAAAAGCTCTGAATGATTGTCCACATGGAATTTCCATAGTACCATCTACTGAGGAAATATACCTTAGCTTGTCAATTCATTTGAAAGATCCGGAACTAAAAGAATTTACAATAAAATTTATCGATACGTACCGTTTCTTATCCAGTTCCCTTGATAATTTGGTCACCACCATCCCCGAATCCTCATTCATTAGAACGAAACTTTTTTGTAAAACTAAATCTCAATTTGCTTTATGTCGTCAAAAAGCGGTTTTTTGTTATGATTATATGACAGATGCATCAAAACTAAGACAAACTTACCCTCCCTCTCCTAAACTTTTTTATAACAAATTAAACGATAAGCACATCACGCAAGAAGAATACAGTCGCTTTTGCAGGACTTGGGACGTTTTCCGTTGTAAAACTTTGGGAGACTATGCAGATGTGTATTTGAAGCTTGATGTTCTCCTTCTATCAGACGTTTTTCAAGAATTTAGATCATTTTGTTTCAACACATATCAGCTAGATTGTGCGAATTATATAACACTCCCAAGTTTTGCATTTGATGCGTTCCTAAAAATGACAAAAGTGGAGATTGATCTTTTTACGGATTATGACATGACTCTTATGATAAATTCTGCAATTCGCGGTGGGATTTCCCAATGTTCCCTGAGATATGCTGCAGCAAATAATCCCAACATCCCCGATACTTACGATGAAACTGAACCTTCTTCATTCATTCAATACCTTGATGTTACAGCCTTATATTCTTATACCATGTGTAAGTCATTACCATATGGTCAATACAGATGGGTTGACACTAACGATTTAGAAAACTTGAATGTGTGCGAGATTGCCGATGATGCAGATATAGGTTACATTTTAGAAGTTGATCTTTTGTATCCGAAACATTTAGAATATTCTCATTCCGATCTTCCGTTTTGCGCTGAAAGTAAAATCCCCCCTCTTCCAGACTCTAAACATCCAAAACTGCTCACTACTCTTGAAGATAAAAAGAAGTATGTTATTCACTTTGCCGTTTTGAAGCAAGCGATTAGGCAAGGGCTTATTTTGAAGAAGATTCATCGAGCCATACGATTCAAACAACGGCCGTTCCTTAAACCTTTTATACAGCTTAATGCAAAACTTCGGAAGGAAGCAAGCAACGATTTTCATAGAGACCTTTTAAAATTAATTTCAAATGCATGCTATGGTAAATTTTTAGAGAATCCACTCAAGAGAAAAGATGTCAGGTTAGTTACCAAGAGTCGTTCGATTTTCAACTATATAGCTCGAGTTGATTTTGAAGATCGGACAATCTTTGATGAAGATTTGGTTGCTGTTAAATTAAAACAAACACACGTTAACCTTGACCGTCCTGTTATTGTAGGGTTTGCAGTATTAGAATTAAGTAAACAACACATGTACCAGTTCCATTACGACGTTATGTTACCCATGTATTCACCAGAAACCCTTCGTTTACTGTATATGGATACCGATAGTTTTATCTACCTCATTTTCACAGAAAATCTTTCTAGAGACATGCTGAACAACTTAGATTGGTATGATACAAGTAACTTTCCAAAAAATCATATTTGTTTCAGCAAAAAAAATGAAAAAGAGTTAGGTACTTTTAAAGATGAAACAAAGGGTACGCCGATAGTAGAATTTTGCGGTCTGAAAAGTAAAATGTACGCATATAAAACAATAGAACAAACCAGCATGCGCGTAAAAGGTATTCAAAAGTGTGTAAAGAACAAAACTTTGAAATTCGACCATTATTTGAAGGTCCTTTTTCATCAAGAAGATCTTTTCAGAGAAACACGAAGAATAGGGAGTATCAAACATGATATCTTTAGTTTTCAAGCAACAAAGAAAGCTCTATCATTTTTCGATGATAAACGCTTCATTTTAAACAACAGTATTTCCACTTTACCGTTCGGCCATTCAGAGGTAACCAAACTATTATCCTTGAAAAGATCAGCTAAATCAGGTAATGATGATGAATATACTTTAAAAAAAAAAGAAACAATCTTTGAGTTTCTGCTGTTTCTTTTTTTCCAGTTTCAAAAATGTTTTCCTTGAAGAAAATTGTGTTAGAATCTCTCTCGGTGGAAACACTCCTTTCTATTTTGGAAACTCACAAATCCTCTATTCCTACGAATCTCATTTGTCATATTACAGCACATCTTGCTGTGCATGTATATGATTATATTCATAAGTCGACGAATTCCATCATTGATGAATATCATAAATGTAAATACAGCTGTGCAACTTTTTTCTGGAAAATTTGTGATAGTTTACAAGCAGCAGTTAACACTAAGTGTTTCATACATTTCTTACAATCGGTGCGGTTATACTGTGAAGAACAGCTAGAATTAAATTTTGACGAAGGTCTTCATTTCTACACTCTAATGATTCTAATCCCCCTAATTCTTCCTTCATATCCTCTTCTACCTACTCAAGTTAAGAATCCAAAAGTTTACTATGATTTTTACACCGATATAACTGATCTGTTTCAGAAAAATATGGAAGCTTTCAATCCTATTGCCAAAACAATAGTGAGTGACCGAGTTGTTCCCGGGGAACTTACAAAAAACAAATGTTACCCTCTCTTGAAAATCGACAGAGTGGAGTCTCAGTATGGAGAGGCCATTGTTGCCTCCATATTAATCAAAAATGTGTCGCGGAAGTTATATCTTCCAAAAGTTTATGCAAAAATGACAGATGAAAATCTCGAGAAAATAAATGACGAATCTTTCGATTTAAAATATTTAGGTCCGGAGGGGCTTTCTCATAAATACACGTTAGTTAGAAGGGATTTTAAAAAAAAAAAAAATAATCTGAAAAAAATTAAAAAACAGAAAGATGAGTCAGACGAGGAGGAATCTTCCTCGTCTAAGCCGAAAAAAAATATTAAAAACGGAAAGATGAATCAGACGAGGAGGAGCCTTCCTCATCTAGGACAAAAAAAAATATTAAAAAACGGAAAGATTATTCAGACGAGGAGGAGTCTTCCTCATCTAAGTCATTCAAAAAACCGAACGTAAAAAGAAAGAAGAATGACTTAGCCGAGGAAGATTTCTCTTCTATAACAAAAAAGAAGACTGTTCCTAAGAAAAAAATCATTAAAAGGAAAGAAGAGTCTCTCCTTTACTCTGAGGATGAAGCTAACGATGATGATGAAGTAGAAACGGAAGAGGAGGACTTTCTGAACCCAAAAAAAATCGAAAAAAGTACAACCGAAAACAATTTTTAAGAAAATCTCTGAATCGGACGATTCAGACTAGTTATCTTCTTCCGTAACTACTTCTCTAATAGATTCATTTACACTTAAAAAGTGCTGATTCAAGATGTAAATTTTAATTTAAAAACATGTGCAACTGCGACAGGTTGTAAATGCTGATTTTACGTTATGAAATTGCTGTCTCAGCCGTGGACGTAGTTGAAGGAGCAATTTTAAACGTTGAATCAGCATTTAGAACTTGAAGCACATTTTAACGTCTTAAATGCTAAATCAGCTACACTTTTTTTCAGTCTGATTTCTCAACTTGAATTAGTTTTTATTTAATTTTTCTTTCGTGAAAATCAATGATTTCTCAGGTCAAGTAAACGAAGGGTTTCTGAGTTATTAATAAATTGTATTGTTGTCTTTGTATTTCTTCTTTGGTTCTATTACTCCACCCCCCTCTTATCTTTTTCAGAATGGATATCACAGGTATTATTGATTTACAGTGGTTTACTACAACCGTTCAAGACAACCGTTACATTGTTAAAGAATTAGCATTTTCATCTCTTGATCGAAATTGTCATCAGAGTTTTGTTTTTAAACCTCCGACTGACACTTGTTCAGAGTCAAATGTTATCCCAGAAAAAGCTGACTGGATAACTAACTTTCATTTCCAACTGTCATGGACGGACGGAGATATTCCATACTCCTGTTTAAACCAAATTCTTCTAAAACTAGGTGATCAATTTAGAATAATTTATGTGAAGGGATTGCAAAAAAAGACATTTTTAGAAAAATTTTTGCCTCAAATCAAAATTATAAATATTGAAGATTTCGGTTGTTCAAAGTTGATTTTGCTGAACTCCAAAAAAACGTGTCTGAGAAAACATTCTAATTGTGCCCTTGCAAATGTTGACAAAATAATATCATGGATGGATCTTTACTATAGACTAGGATGTTGGGAAGATCATTGGTAGTTTTTCCATTTTTTTTTATTTTTTTTTTGCAGGTTATGAGCACGAGGCTGTTTAATCCCAAGTCACTTGCTTCAATTTCAATTGCTTCATTAAATTTTGAAAGCGTTCATACTCTGCTTTTGTTATGTAATTTTACATCTCACATTAAACTTCTTTTACTCCAATTTCATGCAAAACACGTGCTTTCCGAAACAAAGCACAGAATTTACACTTCCGAATGGAATAATGATATTGATTATTTCCACCCTCAAAATTCTCAGCATCTCATGAAAGATCCTGGCAATACCAGACATATTTGCAATCATGGATGTTATAATGAATTTATGAATACGGTACTTCCTTTAAAAAAAAATTGGTGATACAGATTTTAACTTTTATTTGTTCCTTGTAAAGAATTTTTACATGCACAGTCGTCCTTTTAATTTTTACCATCCAATGCTTTTCGAAATACGAAAATATTTAGTTTTTGCTGTTTTAAATGAGCATTTGGAACATCCAAATTTTCATTTTCCAAGAATAGAACTTTACATTCAATTCACCAAAACAGCTGAATATGAACATTGGAATAAACTTTCTCGAATGTTAAAATAAATTCTAAAACATGGAAAAACAGAAATGTTTTCTTTCTATTCAAGGTTTTGCTTTGGAAAGCATGTTTGTTTTTAAAGAAATATCAGTGTTATGTACTGAAGGTAAAGTTTTTCAGACTTGGGTTTTAAAACCTCCACATGTCACGGAACAGCTTAAGCTCTTCAATAGATATGTAGTATTCAATAGTACATCAGAATTTGGATTAAAATGGGATGATGGGTTCATACCGTATAATCATTTGAACCTTCTTTTTGAAACTATTTCGAAACAATTCCAAACTTGGCTTGTCAATGACGAAACCACTTTAAGTCAAGTTTTACCTTTTAAACCTTCTTCCGTATCCCTTGTGGTTATTGAGAAAAGGCAAATTACTTCAGTAGAGAGAGTTGTACCTTTACCTGTGACTTGTATTTATAACCATTCTCAATGTGCAGCCCGAAACGTTGTTGATCTTTCACGAGAGTCAGATATTCTTTAGTTGTAGTGTTCAATTATTTTTGTTTTCAATTATTTCAAATATTTTTTTTTTTGGTTTTTCTTGTTTTTGTCTTCCTCCTTTCTTTTTGAAATGACTAGAGCAAACTTTTTATTATTTTTCATTCATTTTTATTGTTTATTTATTTTTTAGTTTCCCATACCTACACTTAAGTAAAAATGTGTTTAGTTTCAATTATTGAAATAAAAAAAAAAAAAAAAAAAAACTGTTTCTGTACATTCTGATTTGACTTTTTATTTTGTTTCCCCAAATGTAGATCGTGAATAGTTGATAGAAACATTTTGAAATAAAGTCAATGTTCATTTGAACTGAGAAATTTTCTAAGGGGTAATGAGATCTATTGAATAAAAACGTAAACTTTAAATCAATATTTTTATTCACGAAAAAAAAAAATTATGTACATACATACATCCATACACAGTGAAATGTTTTAAAACAAGGAGCAAAAGTATCTAAATTAAATCATTACTGAATTTTCCTTACTAACCCTGTCAAACCCTGATACGTATAAGTTACGTCATGGATTAATATTGCGTACAGAGTTGTATTTGCTGGAAAATTGTCATTTGCTTCAATTTCTAATTGTATATCTAAAGGACCAGGTTTAATGAGTTCTTCATAATAACATCTGACTACAAAAATAGAATTTCCATTTTTAAACTCTTCAAAAGACAAAATTGGCTCACAGAGTTTCTCCCAATTTGAAAACTCCTGCAAAAACCTTAAATATGCATAATAAAAGTTGAGACATTTTCCGTGGGTAAAATTTTCATTTTGAGTCTCTACTGGAAGCGTCTGACTGTTTAATTTTACTGTAACAGATCTCATGTTTAAATTATCGAACTTGCTAGCATCTACTGAATCTAAATCCATACGATTAGTTTGTGGAATGACAATTATATGTGTGGGAGCTTCAACATTTGTTGTAGTCATCAATTTCCAAGTCTCTCTAGTATTTAGTGGTAACTGTGGATATACATGTGTTTCAAAACTAGCAAAACGTAACTGAAAACTTTCGTTGTTTTTTATTTTGTCTAAAATCATCTTTTCTGGACCTAAATGGAATTTCACTTCCGGCATGTTCCAATACATATCATCTATAGAGACTTTAACTTCAAATTTATCCCCATTTGCTTTCACTCTGTACGCATTTTTATCAGTTCTTGACCTTACAAGGATGAGTTCCTGACGTATACGAAACAGAGGGTCTTTACAGGAAGATGCAAAACCTAAAAACATACTAAGAGGAATGATTGTATAAAATTTACTTTTCCCGTCTGTTATTGGAGAATCCCAACCTGCAACTTTCAAACCTTTTGCCTCCTCTTTCGTACATGTTAAATAAACTTTAGCTGTACTAGTAACACCAACATATTTGCATCGATCTATTTCTACTCCATTGAGCTCATAACGAATCTGATCAAACAAAAAAGCAACTGCATTGTTCACTGTTTCAAGCTCCAAACTGTCTGCTGTAGTAGCACCGGGTTTTTTTTTATACTTTATAGTTCCTTCAATAACTATAGTTGAATCTCCAGGAACAGTGTACAAATCTTGACTGTTCACGGGAATTCGTATCTCATCATTATTCTTATAGGTAGCATTATACGGACGATACTTGTGCCACCCATAATACTTCAAAGATTTTATGTATTGCATTTTGTTAATAAATAACAATATAACCTAACTGCTGTAAAACACGTTTATTATACACACTCAGCTGTTTGAACAGGATTGGAAAATTACTTGAGTGGGGTCGCCTTTTTATATTTTTATTTTACCCATCAGCTTTCAGATGTAATGCTACTGTTACCTCTTCATTCCCAAAATTAACTAAAGTTCCTGTCTGATCCTTTATATTTATAGATATTCTATCTATTGTGTGTGTGTTGACTTTATGATAACGCGGGGGGTTTTGGCGAAAGAACCATTTTATATCCTGGAGGTACGGTAGGACTAAAAATAAAAATGCCATGTGCAGCTTCCCCGTTGATATAACATCCACTTGCTATATTACATTCAACGAAAATGACGTTCACATTCATTATTTTCACAGGTAAGTCGGAGCAATATTTTTGCTTTGGTTGTAAAATTTTCTGACTGAATCCCAGAAGAGAACCAATCGAATTTGGTTTGGTAAAATCTATGAGAAATGACGACTCAATTTCACATTGCAATGTGCTATGGTTTGGTTTTATAGAAATTTTTTTATCACCCAGCTGTGATTTTAAAAAACCCTCAAGGTCTTCGAGCTCATAAGCACCTTGTGGAATTATTATAACATTTTCTTTGTTATCTTTTTTAAAATGGAAATATTGATTCGCATAATCCACATTGGGTATAGAGTTGTAAGTAACAAAGTCTGTTAGGCCAATGGAATGTGGTTTTTCCAGTACAATCGGGTTTTTGAATGTACATTCCAATTCGCTTTTACGACCAGAAAGAATAATTAATTCATTCATACTGTTTATACTTTGGGAAGTATAGTTTGATTTAACAGGAATTGGAGACATAAATGTCCGCAAATAGACGTGTTTAGTTTTTGTTCAGTATTATAGTTAAAATAAATGGAGTTACCGCTTAAATACTTTTCAACTTCTTTTGGAGGTGGGAGATCACCAAAACTATCGTAGTAGAAAACTTTATTCCCGTTCTTATGATAAGCAACCCAGTGCGTCCCCATACCGGAGCTAGAATCCAAATTTACGATTCCCATTTCATTGTTCCTCGGTATCATGTGTACTAAGTCATCTCGCATAAAGATTCCTCGAAAATTAGGAATTTTCAATTTTTTCACCATAATTCGTAACATCTCGCTTGTCAAGGGTTTTCGCGGTAACTCCTTTATTAGTTTAAATTATGTGGTTTTTTTAACAACAATCCATAACCTGATTTATAAGGTCGAAGATATAATCCTTTCCCTAATTTCACCGGTTTGTTTGCTTTTCCAACATAGCTTTTTATTCTTTTCACTGTTGTTGCGACCTTCTTTGCTGGAATTCCTACCGTGGATAAAATTGAGTTCACCTTTCCTCCTGATGGAATGGGGATGACGCGTGTACCTCTCTTCTGAGATTTCTTCTTCTTCTTAGTAATTCCACCTCCAATTTTCTTACGGAACGCTTTCCCTGATTTCTTGCGTTTTCCACATCCAGCTCCTATTTTAGCTTTTAATTTCATGGCGTTTGTTACACCGTATGCAGCTATCCGTTCTGGCAAAGATGAATCTTTTGATTTAACTCTTTCCCAAGCTTCGTCTGCTAAAACCAAATCTGCTTTATTACGGACCGCTGTATCAGAGGTTTTACTGTACACAATATCGTGTTTTTTGCAAGCCTCGTCAAGGGGATTAATCCCTGGATCTCCACGTTTCAAACGTTCTTCAAGTTTTGTGCCTGGCCCACAGTATCTGTAACCAGGAATATGAGCTTCAAATGGTAAAAGATCGATCAGTTTATTAATGATCCCACCACCTTTTAGTTTAAGCTTCCGTCCCATTCTACTTTTCATCATTGTTAAACGCTTATATTTATAGTCCAGATGACTACAAAGAGTACAATGTTAAAATTTCAAGATGACATGAGAAAATCTCGCAAAATTCGTGTTGAGGTTTGGAAAGAAAGAATCGTTCTTGGGCACGTATAATGCCTGCTTTACACATTTCATAAAGTAATTCAACGTCTGGTTCAAGGGGGATTACGTCCGTGTTGAGAGTTATTTTGCTTTTTCGGTTATTCTTTCTATGCACACAGATTGTTACCAATCTGCACAGTTTAATTCGACCGTCATCAACGTCAGTTTGCAATTCTCGTTCTAAAATTGAGACAACTTTGGATTTTTTGAATTTCTCTTCCAACATCGAAGAGAACTTAGAAGGTCCATTTAAAGATGAAGTTTGGAGATCGATGGTTCTCTCCTCTGTTGATGACTCAGGTAAACTCATTCTTGAAAAACTATATAAACACTGACTGATACTCTTTCGCATAGACACTAACTTTATCATGGTTTGACTTCCCTTTTATAGTTTTACCAGAGATCTAGACTGAATAATAAATCAGTTTAAAACTATCGATGAAATTCGTTCAACAACCAAAACGTCTTAAGATTCATAACTTAGATCTTTACAATCAAGTTAGGAATCGTAGACGTCGGCATAGTGCACTTCTCCCCGATAGTATCAGATGTCTAATTTGTGGACCATCTAACTGCGGTAAAACTAATGTTGTTGTAAGTCTTCTTCTTGACACAAATGGTTTAAATTATTTAAATGTGTACTTGTACTCAAAAACTCCATTTCAATCAAAATATGAACATTTACGCAATATTTTCAAAAGTATTGATGGTCTGGGTTATTTCGTATTTTCCGAATCTTCAGATATTATCATCCCTCAAGCTGCTAAGAAAAATTCAATTTTTATTTTCGACGACGTAGCATGTGATAAACAGGATGTAATACGAGATTATTTCAGTCTAGGACGTCATAGTTTAGTCGACTGTTTTTATCTCTGTCAAACTTACACACGTATTCCGAAACAACTAATACGTGATAATGCGAATCTCTTGATTCTCTTCAAACAAGATGAGCTTAACCTTCGTCACGTATATGATGATCACGTAACTACTGATATGACTTTCTTAGACTTTAAAAAATTTGTTCTGAATGTTGGATTGAGAAATATGGGTTTATTGTTATTGACAAAGATTGTGAACGTGATGAGGGAAGGTACAGAAAAGGGTTCGATGTCTATATAAAGAGAAAAAGCTGAATATTTTAGTTAAAGTCAGTCGTCTAGTGCGTAGTGACGAATCGATATTAGATATGATATAAGAGAAATTTTAATGAACGATTATCTATTGAAATGGAGGGTTATGATAACCTTATTAAAACTCGTGATATTATTAAAAGGAAGTTTAATGAACTGCGACGAGGACATGTGGAGGTTGCTACTCATCTTGAAAAGCAGTTTAAACCTATAGTCAACCCTTTGAAGGAACTCGTAGAGTTGCAAAAAGAACAATACGAAAAGAAAGATACGCCAAAGCTGACTCTTTAAAAATTGTCGACCAGAAGGAAGACAAATTTCATCCGGAGGAAGATGAAATTAAACTACCAAATAATGAAAATGCAAGTATTAGTGATGAAAATGTAAATTCATTGGTCTACAACAAACTTAGTGATCATGATGACTCACCGTCAGTGGAAACTGAAAATACTTCAAATATACATTCGTACTTTCTCGGAATATCAAGGAAGAATAGAACTTTTGATTTTATTTATGGGTTGAGAAAAGCAGACACAGGAAAGTTAATGATTGGTAATCAATCAGTCTCTATTGGTGAGACAAATGAGCTTGCTGTAAAAAATAAGAAATTTTTTCTCACATTAGGTTTAATTGAGCTCTTATGTAAAAAAAATCCGCAAGATTACACCACAGACGATCTCGAAAACTATAAAAGAATCTTAGAGCTTACTAACGCTCATAAAATTCAGTACGATTCCTCAGAAAAAATATACCGTAACAAATCTCAGAAATATAATTTAATTATCTCAAAGCTCTTTCCTCCCTTAAACGAGGTGAAACGAAAAAAAAGGGTCGGGAGTGTTTGTGCCGCAAGCAGAAAAAAAATATATATACTGGGACGATCCAAACGAATTAGCAGAAAGATTATTTTTACTCTTGGCAGAGAGCAAAGCTGGTCATACCGGACACGATCGAGAAATTTTAAGTATTGAAGAAGAGTTACGTGAGGCTGGGCATATAAAATGATGAATACCGCGATGGCCAATTCTGAAAATGATGAAACATTTACAGACACAACTGAGAATGTTCCGTTACCGAACGCCGAAAAATACACTTACGTTCTAACTCCTAATTTAGAAAATGAGGAAGATAAAAGTGTTCAACCAAGTAATAAAGCAAATAACTTATCAGAAGATGGAGTATACGCAGCGAAAAACATACATTTGTTGTCCGATCCAACTTCTGATAAAGATGGTGTGACAAAAGAATATGCAGATCAGCACTTAACTCGATTAACTAAAGAAATTGATATGGTGAATGTTCTCGTTACAAATCAAGCGGATAAAATTAAAAATGTTGAATTTGATATGAAAGATATCGACGAAAAAATTTAAAAAAGAAACTGACACAAGATCAGAGTCTTTTAAGTAGCATCAGCAACCGAGTAATTCAGATAGAAAAAAAATTATCGGAGAAGAAAGATAATAGAATGTTTTTAGACACTCTTTCCAGTCTTGAGAAAAACGTTCAAACTATAGAAAATACCTTGCATCTTCTCCCACACGAAACTATTAAAATTCTACCAAATCTTGTTACTGACCTACAACTTATGAAACTAAAACAAACGAGAATCGGAGAAATGGAAGACAAACTTAAAAAATAGACGTTTTACATGAAAACGTTCTAAATTTAGATAAGAAAGTAAAAGAAAATTATGAGAAAAATTTGACAAGAAATTACGGGAAGGGATGAGACTTTACAAAAACTTATGTCCATGGAAAAAAACTTCGATCTATCACAAGCGATCCGAAGTTACGTGAAAGAGATTACGAAAAATATTTAGAATTAGAAACAAAAATTGGAGAGATAGAAAAAAACTTTGAAAGGAATAGTCAAGAACAAGGAAAGTTTAGGGAACAAATGAAGGAAATAACTAATGACTTCAAAACAATTCGAGAAGATTTAGGTTGCCGGACCAAAGTAATGATGGAAATAGCAGAGATAGCACAAAACTCATACGAGAAAGCAGTTGCTATAAAAACTACACTTGAAGGTATTTCCAGCAGATTGCGCAACTTAGAAGTTAAACTATAAAAGGATTTACAATTTAAATTAGTTAAATTAGAAAGGAAAAGTCAATGACAAGTAAGCATGTCTATCGATAAATTTGGGACAAGGTTAGAACGTTCCTTAAAAAAAACGAAACGATTCGAATACAGACACGAATGGATAAGGTGATGATATTAGATGATGATGATCAATACTCCGCACAGAATAAAAGAATCAAACTTCTAAATGACCCACTCAATGAAAAAGACGTGGTGAATAAATCATGGGTAGAAAGGAATTTTTTGAAACTTCAGAACACCTTTGTGTCGATGGGAATGAAAAGATTATCAGAGCTTGGAGAGCCCCGGCAACGATCTGATGCGGTAACGATGGGTTACGTAGATATGAAGATGACAAAATTTAAAGAGAGCTTTGAAAAAGAAATAAAAGACAAGACGAACGGTATGTTTAATCACTTTGAAGACGAACTCAGAAAAATTAAAATTGAAACGTCTAGTTTGAATACTTTGCTACGTGAGTCTATTAAACACACAAAGGCTGCTTTGACTGAGGAAAAAACAAAATGACAAAAGAAGGTTTAATAGAGGAGTTACATAAATCTGTGAGACGGAACTATCCTCGACGGAAAGTGTTCCTTAAAGGAATCAATGATCTTTGGCAGGCAGATCTCATCGAAATGATTCCTTACGCAAAGGTGAATAAAGACTACAAATACATCCTTATTGTTATAAATGCGTTCACAAAATATGTTTATGCGGAACCTTTAAAAACAAAAACCGGAAAAGATGTCACAGAAGCAATGTCCAAGATACTCAACTCAGTTGAAGAAAAAACCCAAAAAATCTTCAAACTGATCAAGGATCCGAATTTTACAATAAGCAGTTTCAAGAGCTTATGAAATGTTATGGTATTAACCTTTATAGTGTTTACAGTACAACAAAAGCATGCATTGCAGAAAGAGTCATTCGAACCTTGAAAACAAAATTGTGGAAAACCTTCAGTTTGCAAGGGACCTATCGATGGATAGCAATATTAAATTCAACTGTATATGAATATAACAATACTGTTCATAGAACTATAGGTATGAAACCATCAGAAGTAACAAAGAAAAATGAACAGCTCCTTCTCAATAGAATCAATTCCGTTTCTCGTCCATCCCTAATTAAATCAAAATTTAAACAAGGAGATTTTGTTCGTATCAGTAAGATTAAATCTATCTTTGAAAAAGGTTACACTCCAAACTGGTCTGCTGAGGTTTTCAGAATAAAAAAAGTGCAGTCAACATTTCCAACAACATATCTCCTGGAAGACTTGAATGGTACTTCGATTCAAGGTTGTTTTTATCCGGAAGAGATAAAAAGAACAAAGTTCAAAGATACATATTTGGTTGAGAAAGTTGTAAGGAAAAATAAAAAAAAATCATACGTAAAGTGGTGGGGGTTTGACTCGACTCATAACTCATGGATAAATACGAATGATATTCTCTAAAAAGGTAATTCAAGTTTCTAATTCAGTTCGGATACCATTCTGTTCCTCTCACAACCACTTTTTCAATCAATTATACCTGTGCGATTATTAGTGCAAACTCTTCTTTTTGTTTCGTTGATATATCTTTGTCATTACCTTCTTACGTCACTCTTGTCTGTATTTAGACACAAGGAATTCCATGAAATAATTATTTTAGAAAATTGTTTTTACTCTTCACTCTCATTTTTTAGTTTGTGTTTTTTCAAGCAATATCAGCGAACAATCGATAACTATTTGTTCAGATCTGCTCAGTGAGCAATATTATGAATCTTTCCGGAGAAAAGCTCGAGCAGTTATTAATATCTCTTGTCAGTTTCAAAAAGTATTACACAAGTAAATTATCTAATCAAGAACTTGCGGATCTAAATGAATGGATAAAAATTTTACAATTCGTGGAGTATGTTCCTGTTTACAACGAACACTTTGTTATTTGCGCTTATTTTGATGAAAGTTATGTAAGAATACCTAATGTTGCTCAGTTCCCTAATTTATCCTGTGTCTGTCAATCAGTTACTGATATCCTGCGTAAATTCATTAGTTTAAGAAGAAAGTACGGTGTAGACGAGGAATTACAAACATTAATGTTAGGTTTGCATATATAGATACATAAAAATGGATTATGAAGATACTTTACAACTCCTACTTCGAACACTTCAATTTTGGACTATTGTAGAGAAACAAAAAACAATATCGGAAGAAGGACTGGAACAATTACAAGAGGATGTTGATATTGTATGTCAATATTTAGATAGTACGCCAAATGAAAATGGTCATTTTGAGGGTTGTTGTTGTACTCAAAAATTGATAAAAATTGAAGATAAAATCTACTTACCTCAATATAATTTTTTTAATTATCATGAGTTATTTTTACGAAATCAGCTATCAAAAAGCAAAAAAGAAATTTGCAAATGTTCTCGATTCAACTCCGCTCTCTTCCGGATGAAATACTTTGATAAAGTATATGAATGAAAAGGGAAATCCCTGAGATAGTTAGATAGAGCCATGTAAAAGGAGTATAAACATATGGTAGATATAGATTAGGGTTCAGTTCTTCGTCTCATAGTGATCTCACATGGGTTTATTTTGTGAGCGCTAATCCTGATGAGGTCTGAACCTTACTTTATATCTACTAACACCCTACGAACACTTTCTCCCTCCATTTTTATCTAGGGGAGACCCCAAGACCCCCCTTAAGAATTCTGAGGGAGACCCCCAGACACCCCTTAAGCATTCTGGGGAAGACCCCCAGACCCCCCCTTAAGAATTCTGGGGGAGACCCCCAGACCCCCCTTAAGAATTCTGGGGAAGACCCCCAGACCCCCTTTAGTATTCTGGGGGAGACCCCCAGACCCCCCTTTAGTATTCTGGGGGAGACCCCCACGCCCAAAATTGATTTTTTAAACGGTCTGAAGGGTTATTTTGCTGAACCATGAGGGGTTAATTTTACTGTGGGCTGGTTGTAGAATGGTTTTACAAATCTTCTTTCTTCCAAATTTTCCAAAAAAAAATTTTCCTTTTCTTCTTTCTTCCAAATCCAAAGATCCAATATTGAAATATTTAAATTTTTTTCTTTGTTGACCCATTTTCCCATTGATTTTAATGAAAACCGTTTTTCATCCATAACTAACCTAAAAATTAAAATTAAAAACAAAAACAAAATAAACTGTTGGGAATACCCTACGAACACTTTCTCACACCAGTTTTATCGGGAGCGGCCCCCAGACCCCCCTTTGAAATGTTGGGGGAGACCCCAAACCCCCCTTTAAAATGCTGGGGGAGACCCCAGACCCCCTTTTAGAAATCTGGGGGGAGACCTCTGACCCCCCTTTAGAGTTATGGGGGCGGCCCCCAGACCCCCCTTTAGAATTCTGGGGGAGACCACTAGACCCACAAGTATTTATCAAATATTTTCATCTCTAGACACAATTCTGCCTTCAATCAAAGAGTTTGCAAATTTGTTGAGAAGCTGTACGAATAGTTGCCTACTTCATCAATTGAAGGCTAATTGAGATCCCGAAATTCTAATCTGATGTTGCTTTCAACAAGTTTTAGATTAATTCCAGATTCCAATAAGTTCTTATTCTTTAAGCATTTATTCTATTTGTTGGAGTTTCTTTTTTTCCCTTTGTTTTTATAGGTTGTCAAAATCGATATTGATTCTTGCATTTCCTCCAATAGTCTAGGGCCCGAAAATCGACTTTGGGGTACACTTTTTATACTTTCAGGGCGTGTTCTGGGTCACATGGGACACCCTTTTTTGCCCATAGGAGCTCCCAAAAAATCCGGCCGCACCTTCATATCCGCCATTTTGTATTTTTTTGGAGTTTTCCGAGGTGCATTCAAAAAATCACATAAATGCAGAGAACGGCCGCTTCTAGGAAAAATGTCTAAGGTAAAAAGTTGTTTAAAATTAATTTTTACATCCAGTAAATTCGCTATGAAACCCCATATCGCCTGTTTAAGTGGAAAAAAATCGCAAAAACATGAAAAAAAATTCAAAATTTTCCTCTCTAAGTTTTGAGGCAAAAATTGTCAACCAGCATAGCTGACGCCAGAAAGGTGCTAATTTTTTTTCAGCTCGGTAGAAATCATCCCAACATACTACCAAAGCACCCTACGTCCCTAATCGCGTCAGGGCTTAGCCCCTTTCCCGGCCTTAGCACTCGGACTTGGCCTATATCTGAAAACTCAAAGATCTCAAAATTCGCGTAATATACGAATACCTCTGAAATGTAGCAAAATATCGATAATAAATCCCGAATGAAGCCTCTTTTTGTGTTTTTGAGTCGCAACACTCAAGAAAATATCTGAAGGACGAAAAATTTACCCGGAATGGTGTTTTCCTTTACATTTTGGCTGAAATAGCCTGAACTGGCTGCTGTGAGAAACGCGCTCAGCAGGATGATCAGCCCACCCTATCAGCCGTTTTTGGCGATGAAGGACTGAACTTCCAACTTTAAGATAGGAAGTCGGGGGGGAAATACACCCGAAAAATCAGAATTTCGTATTTTCAATAGCTCCCGGGGTCTCCCAAAGGGGTTTCGGGAGACGGTGAGGGGGGGGGGCGGGGGGGGGGGTTCAAAAACAAAAACTCTGATTTTGCAAGCTTTTACTGGCTCTCTAATGGAAAATGTAACGTCAAATTTGTAATTTCCTCAATTTTTTAGTGGACGTTTAAAGGGGAAAAAGCCAATTTTTTCCGATTTGGGGCCCCCGAAAAAGGGGGGACTCCCCTGCTAAAAACCCCCGCAAGTATTCAAAACCCCAAAAACGTAAAATTTGTTGAAGAAACTCGGGGGAAAAATTTCTTCTCCCGGTTTTCGACGACGAAAACTCGAATATTTGGGTCTCGAAGAGCACCTGGGCCTTTTGGGTACGTAAGGGGGGGCGACGCGATCCCCAATCGCGCGTGTTTCAACTAAACCTCATCGTAGAATATGGGGAAAAAATTCTATCCCCGTCTCTGACGACGGAAAACTCAGATCTCGGGGTTTCAAACGGCACTCAGGGACATTTCGAGGCCGTTCATGGGATGTGGGGGGGGAGGGGGGGCTCCAGTCTTGTCCAGAAAATTAATAATAGAGACCACGCACAAGCCGCGTGCGCGCGGTGGGTAACTTTTTTTTCGGGACTCAACGGGAAATTAACACAGGGAGCAGGAAGGAGCGCCATCCATTATGGACCATACGTTGATGATGAAATTTTGGGTGCTGCGGTTTCTTTAGGCAAAAATCTCAACGAATTTTCTCATCAGTCAACGTAGGTCCATGTTTGTGGTGTTCTATTGAGACCCCAAAAAAAAAAAGTTGCCTCCGCGCGCAAACGTGGGAAAGATAGATAGTGCAAGTGCGTGGTCTCTATTATACAAACAAGGTGTTTCAGACCCCCCGCGCGTCCACCATGATTTTAGGGGAAACAGCGCAAGAAACGGAAATCCTGACGAGACATTTCCAATGTATGTCATCCAAAAAAAAATTCGGGGAAAAATATTGCCGTCCCCGAGAAACGGCCCTTGAAGACCTAAGGACCAAAAAAAAAGGGGCCAAATTGCTGTTTCTCGATGTTTTCTAATGGGACGTGTGTTATTTTTTTTTAAAAAATAGAGTCAAAACACAAAAAATAAACATTTATGGTTCAGGGCATTTTTTTCAAAAAAGGGCCCCCTTTTCAAGTTAGGCCTTTTAAAAAAAAAATTGGGGTCATTTTGAATTGCTCGCTGTGACCTTAAAAATGGACGGCATTCAAAAAAAAAAAAATACCCTGAGTGAGCAGATTAAGAACTTTCTTTTGATGTATCGCAACCCTATCTTCTGCGGAAAGAAATTTGGGGGGCCCCCCCCCCCCAATTTTTTATGCTTTTGGGGGGTTCTACGAAATAAATGTCATATGGCAAGGTATAGGTTGTGATACATCATTCGAAAGGTCTTTAGAAGACAAAGAAAATGGTCTAAACCCGAACTCAATCGAATAATTTTAACGAGAGTTCTAGCGTAACCTCTCCCCCCATATTGCAGCTTGAGGAGGGGGGGCTGAGAGTAAAAATTTGGGAAAAGGCCGGGTAAAATATGTTATAAATATTCGAAAGTCCTTAAAAATACGAAGAAAATGGTCCAAACCGGGTATCAGTTCTGTAACTTCAGCGAGAGTTACAGCCATTCAAAGATTTTCAGTATTTTTTTCGTACTCGCTTGATTTTGTAAGTGGTCGTAATTGTTTTCTATGGCCTCCTCGATGTATCCTCCCATTGCATCAGTCATCAACGTATGGTCCATAAATTATGGTGCTCTTCCTGCTCCCTGTGTTAATTCCTGTTGAGTCCCGAAAAATAAGTTACCCACCGCGCGCACGCGGCTTGTGCGTGGTCTCTATTATTATTGTCTATGGACAAGACTGGACCTCCCCCCCCCCCCCCGCATCCCCATGAACGGCCTCGAAATGTCCCTGTCGAGTGCCGTTTGAAACCCAGAGATCCGAGTTTTCCGTCGTCAGAGACCGGGAATAGAATTTTTTCCCGAGGTTCTGCGATGAGGTTTAGTTGAAACACGTGCGATTGGGGATCGCGTCACCCCTCCCCCCCTTACGTACCCAAAAGGCCCTAAACATCAGCAGGTGCTCTTCGAGACCCAAATATTCGAGTTTCTCGTCGTCGAAAACCTGGAGAAGCAATTTTCCCGAGTTTCTTCAACGAATTTACGTTGTTGTGGTTTTGAATACTTGCGGGGGTTTTTAGCACGGGAGTCCCCCTTTTACGGGGCCCTAAATCGGAAAAAATTGGCTTTTTCCCTTCAAACGTCTCACTAAAATATTGAGGAAATTACAAATTTGACGTTACATTTGCCATTAGAGAGCCAGTAAAAGCTTGCAAAATCAGAGTTTTTGTTTTTGAACCCCCCCCCCTGCCCCCGCCCCTCACCGTCTCCCGAAACCCCCTTAGGGAGACCTCGGGAGCTATTGAAAATACGAAATTCTGATTTTTCGGGTGTATTTCCCCACCCGACTTACCTATCTTAAAGTTGGAAGTTCAGTCCTTCATCGCCAAAAACGGCTGATACGGGTGGTCTGACTCATCCTGCTGAGCGCGTTTCTCACAGCAGCCAGTCAGGCTATTTCAGCCAAAATGTAAAGGAAAGCACCATTCCGGGTAAACTTTTACGTCCTTCAGATGATTTTCTTGAGTGTTGCGACTCAGAAAACACAAAATGAGGCTTCATTCGGGATTGTATTATCGATATTTTGCTACATTTCAGAGGTATTCGTATATTACGCGAATTTTGAGATCTTTGAGTTTTCAGATATAGGCCAAGTCCGAGTGCTAAGGCCGGGAAAGGGGCTAAGCCCTGACGCGATTAGGGACGTAGGGTGCTTTGGTAGTATGTTGGGATGATTTCTACCGAGCTGAAAAAAAATTAGCACCTTTTGGCGTCAGCTATGCTGGTTGACAATTTTTGCCTCAAAACTTAGAGAGGAAAATTTTGAATTTTTTTCATGTTTTTGCGATTTTTTTCCACTTAAACAGGCGATATGGGGTTTCATAGCGAATTTACTGGATGTAAAAATTAATTTTAACAACTTTTTACCTTAGACATTTTTTCCTAGAAGCGGCCGTTCTCTGCATTTATGTGATTTTTGAATGCACCTCGGAAAACTCCAAAAAAATACAAAATGGCGGATATGAAGGTGCGGCCGGATTTTTTGGGAGCTCCTATGGGCAAAAAAGGGTGTCCCATGTGACCCAGAACACGCCCTGAAAGTATAAAAAGTGTACCCCAAAGTCGATTTTCGGCCCTAGACTACAATGAACAATTTTTAGTTCCTTCTTTCAAACGGTGGATCTTCAAAAGATTTTTTAGTTTAGCAGATTAAACCCCCTCCAAAGATGTATTTTGTTTGCAGACTGCATACACAACATTTCAACAAAATTCATCCAGCCATTTTTGATTGACTCTTCTCTATACGTTTAATTTTTCTTATACGTTTTTTTTTGGTTTGATGGAACCTATATTGCCTTTAAACAGTATCAGACTTAAGAGTTGTTGATTGTAGCTATACATGGAAAAAAATTATGCCTAGGCAGATTGCAAACTTTTTGTTTTATATTCATCGAACTTATTGAGTCATACTTGAATTACTAGTTCCAAATATTATTTTGTCTTTATATTGGCTTTAGTTTAAAAGATTTTTGCTCGATCGCACCTGTATGGCCTTGAAACGGTCTTAATGGTTTTTTATGATGACTGTATGTAATATGTTATGTTGTGCAAAGTTTCATCAAAATTCATCTCATTCATGATTGACTCCAAGTTTACTATTAATTCCTCACTTTAATTCTTTTTTTTTGGGTCGAACATCCTATTTGATTTTTAAACTCTCTTAAGGGTTGTATATTGTAACTGTAAGGGATACTTTCTTTTGTAGACTAATAGTAGATTTTATTTTCAAGTTTTCATCAAAATTCATTGGACCAAACCTGAACTATCCCAATTAACAGGAATATGTTTTTATTTGCTTTTATTCCCATATTTTTTCTCAATCACACCTATATTGCCTCTTGAAAAGGTTTTATCAGTTGTGTATGGTGACTAAGAAAGCAAATATGTTAGTATTTTGATAGTGGATTGTGTGTACAAAAGTTTCATCAAATTCATGGAGCCATAATTGATTGACTCCAAGTAAAAAGATTAATTTCTCACGATAATTCCATTTTTTGGCTCGAGCGCACTTATTTTGATTTTTTAAACGGTTTTAAGGGTTGAATATTGTAACTATGTGTGGTTTATTTTATAGTAGGCTGAATGTAGATTTTTTTTGCTAACTTCCATCAAAATTGATTGAGCCAAACTTGAATTATTCCAGTTTTACCCATTTTTACCCTTTTTACCATTGATTTCAATGGAATCATTTTTTCCCCATAACTAACCTAAAAGTTGAAATTTCAAAAAAACAAAAAAAGTGCCTCTGGGGAATCTAAAAAGCAACAGCTGTGCAAAATCTGGAAGCATAAGGACCAATATTTCAAAAGTTATGGGAAGGTACGGACGGACTGACTGACGGACTGACGGACAGACGCCACAGATTTTTTTTGCATATATGTCTCTATGTTCGAAAGGGTTAAGAAATATGGGAATATGATTGAAGTATGTTCTTTCTGATGGTATTAGACATGATGAGAGGCCATTATTTTGTAAAAATCATGATTGACTTGGTCGTGAGAGGCCAACTATCGCAACAAAATACCTTGAAAATCTCTGCGCCATCGCAATACTTTCTCAATTTTTCTAATTTCATTAGAGTGAGAAAGTAAAAAGTCCCTCTGGGGAACATTAAAGGCAACATCTCTGCAAAGAGGTTGTTTCATCGCCCATAAGGAATGGGCTGAGAATGGATTTCCTTCATTTTTTCAGGGCTGATAGAACTATTCTTGGGGAGTCTAAAACTGGCCTATTTTTTATTTTTGCCCTCTTAGAACCGGGGGGCGGGGGGTCAAAGGCAAAACGGTTTTTTGGCCATAACTTTTGAACGGTTTAAGATATTAAAACGAACTTTTTTTTAATCAAAAGATCTTTTAAAGACCTATCTTTTGATGTGTATAATATTTCAAAAATATTAAATTTCAGTCGAGTTATTGCATTTTCAAAATTATGGAAATTCCAAAAAATTAGTTTTTTGGATTTTTTTCATATAGGGATTGCACTGAGGAAACAAAGAACTGTTTCAAAGAAAGCCCTTTTTTCCGGTTAAAATGAGCTAAAGTTCGTTTTCGGGAAATGATTTGTCTTTGAGTTATGAATTTTTAAAGTGTCAAAAATCGCTATTTTTGGGTCCCAGCGGCAGCGACGATGCCGAAAAAAATCATTTCTCCGCATGTAGTGGATGAAAGTCAATGAAAATCGGTATCTGGAGGTTTTGGAGGTCGCAGATTTCAATTCTGCCGTCAGATTTGAAGAATTGTAAAATCCAAGATGGCTGCCGAGTATATAGAGGTCGGCAGCCATCTTGGATTTTACAATTCTTCAAATCTGACGGCAGAATTGAAATCTGCGACCTCCAAAACCTCCAGATACCGATTTTCATTGACTTTCATCCACTACATGCGGAGAAACGATTTTTTTCGGCATCGTCGCTGCCGCTGGGAACCCAAAAATAGCGATTTTTGACACTTTAAAAATTCATAACTCAAAGACAAATCATTTCCCGAAAACGAACTTTAGCTCATTTTAACCGGTAAAAAAAGGCTTTCTTTGAAACAGTTCTTTGTTTTCCTCAGTGCAATCCCTATATGAAAAAAATCAAAAAAAACTAATTTTTTGGAATTTCCATAATTTTGAAAATGCAATAACTCGACTGAAATTTAATATTTTTGAAATATTATACACATCAAAAGATAGGTCTTAAAAGATCTTTTGATTAAAAAAAGTTCGTTTTAATATCTTAAACCGTTCAAAAGTTATGGCCAAAAAACCGTTTTGCCTTTGACCCCCCGCCCCCCCGGTTCTAAGAGGGCAAAAATAAAAAATAGGCCAGTTTTAGACTCCCCAAGAATAGTTCTATCAGCCCTGAAAAATGAAGGAAATCCATCTCAGCCCATTCCTTATGGGCGATTGAAACAACCTCTTTTGGATGCTTATGGATCAATAGTTAAAAAGTTATGCTGGGTTTCACGTTTTTGATTACAGATAGACAGACAGACAGACAGAGGCCACAGAAATTGTGTGCATTTACTCCTCTCACCGCATATGGTTAATAAATATTGAAATATCATGGATGGATGTTCTTTAGGATAGTATTAGGCATGATAAGAGCCAATTATTTTATAATTATCATGATTGACTTAGTCGCAGCGGGTCAAGTATTGAAACTAAATGCATCAAAAATCTCTGCGCCATTGCAATACTTTCTCAATTTTCTAATTTCATTAGAGTGAGAAAGTAAACACGTATGTTAGACAAGGATGGACCACAGGATAAAACCCCCTCTTTCTGTCCTTTTCCTACTTACACATTCAAATGGGAAATGAGAGAGAGAGAGAGATGGAAGAGATCCTAATTGCGCCAGTGCAACGAGAGTTTCTTCATCTCTCTCTTTCCCCCATTAAAAACGTATGTTAGACAAGGATGGACAAGGGAATAAAACCCCCTCTTTCTGTCCTTTTCATACTTATACACCAAATGGGAAATGAGAGAGAGATGGAAGAGATCCTTGTTGCGCCAGTGCAACGAGAGTTTCTTCATCTCTCTCTTTCCTCCATTAAAAAACGTATGTTAGACAAGGATGGACTACGGGATAAAACCCCTCTTTCTGTCCTTTTCCTACTTACACATTCAAATGGGAAATGAGAGAGATATGGAAGAGATCCTGGTTGCGCCAGTGCAACGAGAGTTTCTTCATCTCTCTCTTTCCTCCATTAAAAAACGTATGATAGACCAGGATGGACTACGGGATAAAACCTCCTTTTCTGTTTCCTACACTGTTAAAAATAATTCATTCCAAGAAGGACTTAATACGGGAACTAGGCCAAATTTAACACCAGCGTTAGAGTGAACTCAAATATGAACTCGATTTGACGAGTCATGCAACACACGTTAGATTAGTTTCACTCTAATTGACATAAGTTTGGATTGATTAAGAGAAAACGTTGGAATCATTTTATGCGAAAATGGGTGATTTGACGCTAGCTAAGAGTTTAAGTAATCCATGTTCTCGAGCGATTGATTCCAAATTGGACTATCCATAAACCGGGAGTGGGGGTAGGGGAGAGGGAGGGGAGGGGGAGAGGTCGATGGCGGGGGTAGGGAGGGGGAGGTAGGGGGTGGGGGAGGTTGGGTTGGGGAGGGCATGGGGGGCTGTTGGGGTGGTGAGGGGAGGGAGGGATGGTAAGGGAGGGGCTGGTAATAGTTGGGTAGGTACTGCGGGGAGGGAAGGGCAGGCGTGGTTGTGTGAAGAGGGGTGAAAGCGGGAGGGGAGGGGAGAGGAACAATATTAGGGATTGATAAAGCCAACAAAAATATTGTCTTGTGCTTACGGGGTCGACTGACCAAATGTCCGGCTACACCGGTTACAAATTTTTACTGCCACCGCCGGGATTCGAACGCGCAACCTACCTATTCCTAGCCTAACACCCTATCCGATACACTAACCTATCAGTTACCAGAATGCGACGAAATTACGGTATTTAAGGTTGTAGACGGTATAGAAACGAACTCCAAGAACTTTAAAATGACTCTATGACAAGAGTTCATTCACTCGAGCATCAGATTTAACTGAATCTAAGTCTTTTGCTGATTTAACTCTAAGTTCAGTTCCTTAAACTTCTTTTTCAAGTGTAGTAATTCTTGTGAGTGTGTTTTGACTCCGTTTCCGTGTGATATAAAAATTAACCTGACGTGAGTTCATTTACCAGAGCGCAAGATTCAATTGAATCAAAGCCTCGCTGATTTAACGACAAGTTTAGCTCCTTTCAGTCTCTTTTGTAGATGGATTGACTCTTCATGTGTAGTCATTTGGAGTGGAAAAAAAACAAACTATTCTAAGTTTTTAGTCCTTTCACTAAGCATGGAGTCAATTCACTTCTCAGACATTATTTAACTCGATAAAGATCAATATGTCTAATGTTTGGGTAAATGCAACTGTCAATAATGTGAATTTTTAATCCATTTTAACTAAAATGAATCATAATTCCTTGAATGATTCCAAAAAAGAGTTACCGACTCCAATTTAGGGTGCATTTGGATCCGAAAAAAATGACTCCAAGTCACAAAAAGTCACTCCAGTGTTACTTTTTTTTTACAGTGTACTTACACATTCAAATGGAAAATGAGAGAGATATGGAAGAGATCCTGGTTGCGCCAGTGCAACGAGAGTTTCTTCATCTCTCTCTTTCCTCCATTAAAAAACGTATGTTAGACAAGGATGCACAAGGGAATGAACCCCATCTTTCTGCCCTTTTCCTACTTACACATTCAAATGGAAAATGAGAGAGATATGGAAGAGATCCTGGTTGCGCCAGTGCAACGAGAGTTTCTTCATCTCTCTCTTTCCTCCATTAAAAAACGTATGTTAGACAAGGATGCACAAGGGAATGAAACCCATCTTTCTGCCCTTTTCCTACTTACACATTCAAATGGAAAATGAGAGAGATATGGAAGAGATCCTGGTTGCGCCAGTGCAACGAGAGTTTCTTCATCTCTCTCTTTCCTCCATTAAAAAACGTATGTTAGACAAGGATGCACAAGGGAATGAAACCCCATCTTTCTGCCCTTTTCCTACTTACACATTCAATGGAAAATGAGAGAGATATGGAAGAGATCCTGGTTGCGCCAGTGCAACGAGAGTTTCTTCATCTCTCTCTTTCCTCCATTAAAAAACGTATGTTAGACAAGGATGGACTACGGGATAAAACCCCATCTTTCTGCCCTTTCCTACTTACACATTCAAATGGGAAATGAGAGAGATATGGAAGAGATCCTGGTTGCGTCAGTGGGTCTCAATGATAAAGCAGGTACAGAGTTAGTGATTTTGATTACTATAGCGATCGTTTCGTAATCCCATTGAGTTGATTATGATCGAGAAGTTATATGTTTATGGGTGATCTTTCGAGAGGATGCAATTCAGAGACATTTTACTTTGAAACACTGAGAGATTATTGTTTTAATCCAAGGTGTGTTTCGTTTGTGTTAAAGAAAGTGCAGAGTGAAATGTTGACAAAGGGGGAGTTCCTTAACTCAAGGAAAATGTCTGTCTTTACAAGTATAATATTCCTTGTTGTGAAAGTGATCTGCTCGGGTCCAGCGGACTAATTGTTTACTCTCATACGTTTAACCAATAGAAAATACTGTCTTTAAGTGGCGCTATTGGTCTAGAATTGTAAGATTTTACTGTTGCTATGGTAACTATAGTTAAATAGTCGGTTTTTAAAAGCTACCAATGAATATTATTCATGAATCAAACTCAACTATAATTACCATAGTATCGGCAAAATCATACTATTCTCAATTAATAGACTCACAGATAGACAGTCTTATACATCATAGTTTAACATGAAATAAACGATCAGTCCGAAAGGCAGGGTCACGAACAATACCTGTACCCATGGGCGGATACAGAGAATTGTCTTTCTCTCTCTCCCTTCATTTGAACTTATGTTTAGAAAAGGATAGCAGAGGGGGCCATCACGTGACTTTGGCCCCCTCTTCTGTCCTTTTCTAACGCACGTTTTCAAATGGGAGGAGAGAGAGATAGACAATTCCCTGTATCCGCCCATGCCTGTACCCGGACTATTTAAATCAGCTTATGCCTAAAGAACACGTTCGGTCTACTGGTGTAAGTACATATCACCCATTCCGATTGTATATCCAGAGCTCATCCTTTTTTCCATTTTTAAAATTTTTTTTTTTAAAAAATTTCCCTTTAAAGGTCCTTAAAGTGCTTTAGTTCAAGATGTGTTTCTAAGTTACAAATTGGATCGGCAAAATACTATGACTTTCAAAATAAAGTATCCTGGTGGAAATTTTCACTCTTCTAAATTTTTTACTAATTTTAAAGAATTTTTCAGTTTACAGGTATTTCAAAATTTAACAGAATTGACACTGAAATGTATGCCTAAAAAAAACGAAAACACTGGAAAATAATGGACAACTTATTAATAAAGATTTTGATCAGCGGACTATCTTTTACAGGTCATAGTACCTAGATCTTAAGTAAAATCGCTCAAGTACTAGCGTGGACAAAGATACCTGGCCAGGGTATGCAATACGCAATACACATCTTACCATTCAACACACGGATTAGGTGTGTTGCGTGTTGCATACTCTGGCCTGGTATATTTGTCCCCGCTAGTACATGCACACTTAGAGTTAGTAAAAAAATAAAATCGAATGTAACTGTTCTTATGCATGAGCTTGAATCATAGATCTGGGTTTCATAATATTCCAACGGGGATGGATGGTGAGCCGATATTGAAGATATGCTCAGCTGAGCTATGTGCAATACGAACACGTAGCAGAGAGAAAGAGAAATATTTATGTTCTTGGTGTGAATCTCTCTTGAGTAGAGTATTATCTGTTTTTTACCAAGCTCTCCTGTACCAGTCCTTATTGTTAGTTCACCACAATAATCCATTGCCATTTTCCTCCTTTTTTCTATTATTTTTTACTTCTTTATTTATTTATTGATTTATTTATTTATTTATTTATTTATTTATTTATTTATTTATTTATTTATTTATTTATTTATTTATTTATTTATTTATTTATTTATTTATTTATTTATTTATTTATTTATTTATTTATTTATTTATTTATTTATTTATTTATTTATTTATTTATTTATTTATTTATTTATTTATTTATTTATTTATTTATTTATTTATTTATTTATTTATTTATTTATTTATTTATTTATTTATTTATTTATTTATTTATTTTTATTTATTTATTTATTTATTTATTTATTTATTTATTTATTTATTTATTTATTTATTTATTTATTTATTTATTTATTTATTTATTTATTTATTTATTTATTTATTTATTTTTATTTATTTATTTATTTATTTATTTATTTATTTATTTATTTATTATTTATTTATTTATTTATTTATTTATTTATTTATTTATTTTTTATTTATTTATTTATTTATTTTTTATTTATTTATTTATTTATTTATTTATTTATTTATTTATTTATTTATTTATTTATTTATTTATTTATTTATTTATTTATTTACTTATTTATTTTTTGCAAAAATTTTACGTCTAAATTGTTTTTTAACATCTTTTATCTAACTTTATTATTGTTATTATAATTTTTTTTTTTTTTTTTTAATTTTTTAATAATTTTTTGGGTGTACCCGCCACAAGATTTTTTCTTTTAGGGTAAACCCCATCAGTTCTATTGTTTTTTCTATTCCTTTTTCCTTACGTTCAGTTTTATATGATGAAATAAAAACTATTATTATTTATTATTATTGTTCATTCTTAATTTCTAGTATAAATAGTTTTCTATAACGTCAATATAATATATAGTATTCATCAGTTCCTTGTTAGTATTCTTGTTATTTACTGCTCAGCAACGTCATATTAGTTTACCCTCGAGTAGAATCATATACATATGATTCCTCAGGGGATGAAGCATGTATGCGTGAATCTTAAAAAATAATATTTATAACATATTCCATTGTAAATTCTCAGCTCGCAGGCTAAGCTGCGCCATGAGCGATGATATCTGGCATGCCCGCGCGCCACACACGGTATTACCCCGCTTATAAATTCGTGCCTTCAAAGCCGCGGATCGGATAAGCTTCCGGAGTATTAGTAATACAGTTTAATATGCAAACATTTAAGAACGGAAAACAGCTAGCTCTACAATGATGAATTTGTTTCACCTCCCACCCACACCATCCGACTCATGCTCATTGTGTTCATACATACATACATACAACAGACACTGTATTGTACCCTGCATGATTATGGATTCTCTCAACTCGACGTTACATTCATGCCGTTGGATCACTAGCTCCTCCGTCTCGAGAGAAATGATTTATTAGAGCCAAAAGAGTTATTCATGCTCAAACGAAAATTCCTGGGGTCGTAAGTGACGCGCCGCTTGTCGAGAATCGAGTCTTTCGTGCGAGTAATAAACGTTTGAGTGACGCGGTCCTGAATAGAACACTCGCAAAACGACTCGATGCTCAATGAGGCTTTCACGAGAGATATCAACATATCTTTCTTACAAGTGATTGTTCACGGAAAGGCAATGTCTTTCGGTATTTATCGAAACTATGAATGGCACCGTCAAAGTTGTTGTCATGGAAACGGCAGTGAACTCATTGGCATCATCAAAGCGTTTACGGAATTCATTCAGGTGTTAAATGAGTGTAATTATAGTAGCGGGTACATTAACATACAGTTCACCTTCATAATCCATGGCGTGTTTCATTTAGCGAGCGAATTAAATGCTCACAGGCCGATCGCGTCGATCAATAGTTTAAACTAGAGTCCCTATATGTAGGGAGTTAAGACAAGTGAAACCATGGGATGTCATTGGATGTCATTGGAACCATTGGATGTGATTTTGCACATGTCTTTACATTCTGAGGGCCGTCGTTGTGTTTTGGTCCACTGCAAAGATTACGGTGCCGCTGAGTTTCTAACGATGTAATCTTCCGCTGCTTTTGTTGATCGACATATTTATTTACGCTTTGAAAGTTTTTTTTGTGATTTTTAGACATTCCAGAGTCGTATCATGTTTAAAATTAATATAATCATCGAAAAGTAACTCTTTTTCCGTAAAACCTCGTTGGTAAGCAACTGCGATTGTAAACGAAAGTGCAAAATAGCATCCAATCGCGGCGTCTGTAGAGCCTAAAACTCATCGACCAATCATAAGTTGACTACCCTCTTGTCTTAACTCTCTGCATATAATAGGGGCTCTAGTTTAAACAAGTCTACGAGTGACTCTTATGGAGTCCCTAATTGTATAATGTTATAAGACAAAGTGAATCCATGGAAGCCGTGATTGTATGCATTTTTGCACATTTATTCTTAACATTCTGAGGGCCGATGTTGTGTTTTGGTCTCATGCAAATATTACAGTGTCGTAGTGTTTCTAACGGTGTAATATTTCACTATGCCTTTGTTCAACGATATCTATTTACGCATTTGAAAATTCTTTCGGGAGTTATAGGCATTCTTGGGGTGCATCATGATTAAAATTAACAAGTTCATCGATGATTAACTCTTTGATCCCTAAATTACCGTTTGACTCCTTCACTTGTAAACAAATGTACAAAAACGCATCCAATCAGAGCTGCCAATTTGCGTAGATTTAATGGAATTTTTAAATTCACCGATGATTTCACCAATTGAGTAAAGATTACATAGTTCAATTCAGTGTATCACTGTATTGCACGAAAATACTCTGATCTGTAATCTTTTCTCAGTCGGTAGAAATGCCGTGAATTAATTAAAATATACCAGTTGAGAAAAGATAAATTCCGCTAGTATTTTCGTGAATTGCAGCCATACACTGAACTAAACTCTGTAATCTTTTCTCAATCGGTGGAATCTTCGGTGAATTTCAAAATGCCATTAAATCTACGCAAATCGGCAGCTCTGCATCCAATGGTGGCGCCCGTACAGCCTAAAACTCATGACCAATTAGAGGTTGACTATATACCCTCTTGTTTTAACTCTCTACATACAGGGACTGTAGGTAAGTGATGCAACTTCGGTTCAGAATCGTGTCATGCTTATTGAGAGCTGCTATGGTAGCCGTGGTTTAATAAAGCTAGAACTAAGGATAAACTTAGCTATGAATACCATAGCAACCTAAACATTTCAACTTGATTGAGTTGCATATCACCATTGTCACCGCGGTAAAAAACTTCACACCCCAATATGCTATCCCTTTGGGAGATTCTTACTTATATGGAATAACGGCATTTCTATGCGGTCCATTTATTTCTCTCGCTTTCTCTCTCTCTCGCTTTCTCTCTCTCTCGCTTTCTCTCTCTCTCGCTTTCTCTCTCTCTCTCTCTCTCTCTCTCTCTCTCTCTCTCTCTCTCTCTCTCTCTCTCTCTCTCTCTCTATCTCCCTTTCTCTCTCTCCTTCTTAGTTTTCTTGCGGTTACAGGTCTTTCTTCCATTTTCCGTTCGAAACACTTCTAGAGTGCTACAGTGATGGAAAAAGAGGCCACGGAACAGGAAGAAAAATGCTTCTTCGACTGATGAAAAAGGGGAAACCCATTGCAACACTTGCCGGGTCTCGTATTTTTACTATAGTCATGCCTCGTCCATTTTTCAGTTTTTTCCCCCTTTCGGAATCCAGACAATCTCGAAAGCAAAGTAGCCACATTGCATAGTGAGACTTGATGCACTATCAAATTCGTACCAAAAATCGTCATTCTTAAAATCTGTTTAAAATCAACAGACATCTGTTACACTATTGAATGATGTCTGAAATATAGATGAATGAAAGAAAATAAAAGCTCTTACGATGGGAGGCAGAGTCAGGACTATCTATCAAGTCCTATCTTCCACTCAACCTCTCAGCTCATCTACCCCATAATGAAAACAGAAGTCACGAAAAATAAAATAGAGAGAGAGAGAGAGAGAGAGAGAGAGAGAGAGAGAGAGAGAGAAAGAGAGAGAGAGAGAGAGAGAGAGAGAGGGGGGGGGAGAGAGAGAGAAAGAGAGAGAGAAACACAGAGACAGAGAGAAAGACACACAGACAGAGAGAAAAACACAGAGACAAGCAGAGAGAGATTCAGACAGAGAGAGAAAGAGAGGGACATAGACAGACAAATGTCAGCATTCTCTTTCGCTAACTGTGGCAACGGTGATTGAGGAAAGACTCGAAAACGGAATCACGCAAACGGAAGCGCTCAATCGAATGATCCGTGAAAAAGCTTCTTTTTCATCAATTTTTTCACGGATCGGTGGAGGAGAGAATATTCTAACACCACCCACCCCCTCTCGCCCCTTCTCTTTGCCGCGATGGTTGTTCCTCAGGGAGCCCCATGCACTCACCTCCCCAAATTATACAGTCATTGCAGCGTTTGCGTGCGGCACTTGAAGTGCTGAAGATATCGCGCACTATTTCCCGCCGCGTACACGAAACGGTCACACGTGTTTCTCTTTCTGCATTTTGAATAAAACGTTTCGCGCAACGGACTTTATAGATATTCGTCTTTATACGTTCAATTCACTCTTTCCACATCGCAGTTTTTGCCAGGTCAATGAATCGAATTAAATATTTGTATCAGGATGAAGGCTTATATATGTGCAGTATATATTATATTATAGGAACATTCGTCCAATGATTTCCGTCCATATTGGGATCGGTCCAAAAATATTATAATATTTGTACGTCCAATAATTAATGTCCTTCGCATTATTATAACCTAATCGTTGGGCTTGAATACGAACTTTTCTGCGATAATATTTGCCCTTTATCAATCAATTAGTGGTACAAAATCATTAATGACCAGTTTATGTCCCAAGACAGAAATGGAAACATATTCCACAACAATTAAGGTTAGGAATTTTAGAGACGCTATTGCAACTTTGTTTTTTTCCTATTGAAAACTGTCACAATTTTTGTTAGGACCATAAGCTTAGCTATAATTTTTGGATCTTTGGCAAAATGGCAACCATTTTTCATTAGTAAAATTGGATCAATTTGAAAAAATTATCAAAAATGTATTGTAAGTTTATAAAAAATCCTTTAAAAATTGGTTAGGCATCAGCAAACACTAGCAATGAAGATTAAAAAAAACTGCTATTATACTTATGTTCAACCTTATCAATTGGACTAAAATGCGCAAAATGGACATTTAATAACATTTTGGTCAAAAGATATGATGGATAGAATTATTAAGTGATTGTATTATACTATACGACAAATGTTATAATTGGACGAAAGTCTTCACTGAGAGAAATCACCTCTTTATAAACAAGGAAACACGTTTACTTGTGACAGTTTTCCTTGTGGGAAGTAAGTTCTGATTGCATGAAGGAGAGAATCACTGTCACAACAAGGAATCTTTCACTTGCAGCAGCAAACATTTCCCTTGGGTTAAAGGAATTTCCCCCTAGTCAATATTTCATTGTGCAGTTTTTTTAACACAAACTAAATACACCTTGGATTAAAAAAAGAATTCTCTCGGTGTTCGGACGTGAGTTCCTGGAACCGTATACTTATAAATATTGCGTTTAAAATTATACCTTACAAACAAATACCGGACTGATTTTGGTTTTGGTGCAACGGAAAGGCCTTGAGTAACCTTGAAACGTATAAAATTAAGAATTAGCGGAACCTGGTTAAATCTACCGCAACATGCCCTTCCTTTTTATAAATCTTGAGATTTCACGCCACCGTAGCTTTTTCACCAAAGTCCTATACAACTGAAAAAGCCTCCAGCTGAGCTGACAAACCGAGGGGAAACGTTATTCTATAAAATACCGGTGTTGCCAGCTTCGGCATAAAATATTGAAATATATACATTTTGCATATAATTTAAAAAATAAAATATATCTTTTGTTGCCAAATCTGACAGCACTGTAAAATAAGCTCTTAGTCAGGGTTGCCATTTTTCGGATAGTCATCCGATTTTTTCCCCATTAGACCTAATGTAAAAATTGATGATTTATAGGGAAATATGGCAACACTGCTAGTAGTACATAAAAGTTAAGAGAGCATTCCACCGAAATGGGCGGATAAAAACGGAGAACGTGGGTCGCGAGTTGGAGAATTTTATTTCCTTCCTTTTTTTTTTTTTTTTTTTTTTTTTTTTTTTCTTTTCTTCCCTCCTCTCCTCATGTTTATTTACAAGGAGAAAAGTAACCGGCGTGGCGGGAAGCAAAGGAAGTAGGCCTTAGGAGGAAGCGGAAATGACATTTATAATCTTAACTGAGCTCCTGTCTCCTGGAAAATGCCTCAAGGAAGCTCCGCAGCACCGCACCGCTTCGAAGCCTCAAGCCTCCGTGTTATGATTGCGCCAAAGCACGGGGATAAAGTAATTGTCTTGCGAACTGTTTCGTGTCCTGGAATTATGTCACCAAGCCGCGACGCGGCCGTGTCTGTCGAGGGACCAGTGATGGTGAGGAAGGGGGTTCCTCTCTTTTTTATGACTCTTGAGAGAATAATCAACGCCTCATTTCTGTAGTTATCGTTAAAGAAAATATAAAATTTTAAAAAAAAAAACAAAAGAAATCGTTCCATTTTCCAATGAGTAAGGAAATTTGTATGAAAACCTTTTTCCTAAAATCATCAGACCAATCACTGCGCTAAGCAGAGCTATTTAGACCAGAGCTGCCGTTTTGTGTATAATCAATGCTATTTTCTATTCACCGATGATTCCACCAGCTAAGAAAAAATTACACCGTTCAAATCTGTGTATGACTGTAATGCACGAAAATACTCTGATCTGTAATCTTTCCTTAATCGGTGGAAACTACGTTACTTAATTAAAATATCCGCAAGTTTTTTAAAGTCATCGACGACTCAACCGATTGAGAAAAGATTACAGATGCGAGTATTTTAGTTCATTACAGTAATACACTGAACTGAACTGTGTATAATCTTTTCTCAACCGGTGAAATCATCGGTGAATAGAAAAATAGCTATGATTATACGCAAAACGGCAGCCCTGATTTAGACACTTTTGATTGCCTCAAGGTGATTCCAGGTGAACTTGCCCAGATTTCAATCTGATGAATAGCGCCTCGCTAGCACTGCTCAAAAAGTCAACATATTTTGGCTGTAATTATTGAATTACGCAAAAAAAATCTAATTCGAGGAACGTCAGCACCTTCAACATTCCTTAAGAAGACACCCTGAAAGTTTCAAGCTGAAACACTCAAAAATAAAGCTGGAAATTACGGAAAACGAAAATTCTCATAAGCCTCAATGACTGCGATTGAGGCAGATAGACATATTCTCACTTTCACTCACTCGCACTCATAGCTTATGGCAAAATGATTTCCATAATTTACGGTGATAATTCTCAACCAATTTCGATCAATTAGGGCTCAAAAATCCATAAAAAATTTTTGGAGATGCTGATGTTTTTGGATTTTGCGTTTTTTTTAGCTAGTTCCATTTTAAAATGCCAAAAACACGACTTTTTCCAAAAGTGACTAGTGGCGCCATCCATCGGAAAAATCCTATAGCTTGAATCACCTTAGGCTATTCAAGCTATAGATTAGTACAGGTAGATGCATTAGCCGTTTCAGAGCGTCGCGTCGCGTCGTGCGAAATATACCAACGAGCTATAACTTTTGAGTGATTCCAAGGTTTGAGGTTGAATTCTGTAGGTCGTTTCCGGCGATGCCCGAGTTTGTTTGCGAGACGACCGGAAACGATCTACAAAATTTAGCCACAAAATCGATTGTGACGGCAAGACGGCGGCGCCCTAGGTAACAACAGTGAACAATCGGAACGATCCTTGAATTGCCACTCTAAAAGTTATAACTTCTTGATATACACTTCTTTTGGGAGCTTATATGGGTTAGGGATAACGGTATAGTCCGTTTACCGCAGAGTTAGTGTTACCAATGAGCGATTGTGAACCATAAAACATCATTCATCAAAATAAAGTCGCATATTGACGGACTTTATAGAAATAGCTCGAAAAACGTCTACCTTGGTTTTTGAGTTAGGATTGAATGGTAGATAAACACTCACCTAGAGTTATTACGAAACGATGATCCACATCTCGAACCCCGCGAGCTGGTTTCGTAACGCGAGATCGACATTGGTTTTTGTTGGTCCTCTATTATCCTTGCCATTTTTATGTACAAATATGCCATGCCGGTCAACGGCAGCACATACCTGGGAACAAAAAAAATACATACGAGTTATGAAAAAGCTTATTACTATATATTATCAAACAATTTTCAAACGTGAACAACTTTTGATACCATCAAATCCTATAAGACCAAAGCTTTATTAAACGAGTGAGCTTTAATCAAATATGCATTACTATGCAACTATATTCCCACGTAACAAGATGTTTTTCACGAAACTCAAACATTCAAGACAGTCTTGTAGGTAATGACTAAGAACCATGATTATAAACTGCACAGGTCGATGGTAGAGTCCCTTGATGGAAAAATTGTATAGGGAGTACCAACACGAGCTCAACGAGTTCTGATTGGTCGTTGGTTTTAGGCTCTCACGGAGTCGAGCAGGAGTCGACGACATCGAAGGCTCCACACGAAAGGAGTCGATTCGTAGAGGAACGTATGGGAACGGACCGGAATGCCGGCAAATCCGCCAGTCCACCACTGGTCCACTGTCAAACTGAACCTTCGAATGCGTTCACGCGGTCGACAAAATCGACTCCTGTCAAAATGCATAAAGCGTCGTGTCGGTACTCCCTATACAATATTTCCACCAAGGGACTCTAGTCGATGGCAAAGAATGAAATTGAGACTTTAAAGGATTTGGTAGTGCACGTCATGACTCATTTTATATTGTGCTTTGATTTGCAATTCGAGTAGGAGTGTTATTTGACCGTGAAGAAAAAAATCACTAGGCAAGAACGTATTTCGCCAATTCAGCGGTTAGCAGAGATTTCGTCCAATGCCAAATGTCCAATTTTTTTTGGTCCAACTTTCTATTTTGTACTATGTAAGAAAGAATGCGTACAAAAATTATTTGTCCAAATTTAAAAATATCCAGAGTTTACTTTTGTCCAACAGGAAAATTGGCCGAAAACATTATGTCCAAAAATGAGAAGATGCGCTCTGCACAAGATTCAAAGATTCAATTTGTATTTTGGACGCACTTAGTACGTGGACGAGCAAAAGAAAACCAAAAAAAGTAAACAAATGGAATACAAAATTCAGAGTTCAATAAAAAAACAAGCAGGGAAAATTCCAACACGCAGGTGTTGGAAAAGCGTGCCACTAAAGTCTGAACAGCTTTAATGCTTTTGCTAGCAATGATAATTCATCAAAGAGGAACCATGTGACATGGAGCTGATCTCGAGAAAATTGAGTCCAAAGTTGAAGAGCTAGCATTAAACAAAAAACTCGGAATTACTTACGTTTTGATTTCATTCAACTACCGTGTTATGTTTTTGCATTTCAACACCGGAAGAGTGGAATTTCCTATGCAGGAAAGGTACCTACTTAATTTTTAGCGTTTAAAGTGACTTGGTTCCTTTCTTCTTTTTGTTTGGCATAATCACGAAAAACGAATCTCTAAGAGAAACCAAACGGCAGAGTTGGTTTCCACTGTTGATATTTTAAAATCTGTTAATCCGGACTTAAGTCCGTTCCCAATTCTATAAAAGGAACCAAGTCGGAGTTGGTTCCTTACGTGACTCGGATTAAGGTTTAAGAAAAAGGAACCAAGTTCTCATTTTATTTCATCACATGGACAATGACTTCAATGAGGCTTCAATGAGGAAATAGTTGTTATTAGAAGAAGCACTTGTTGCTTCGAGATTGAGTATTGCTAGGTCTATCAATCAATAACTCAATTTTATCAAAAATGTCACTCAGTTCTTTTGTGACAAGTGCTGTCCAATTGAGCTGATTTGGTGAGAAATGATGAAAAAAATAAAAGATCAGATGTATCTATAAGGAGATGAGTCAAAGGCGTTGTTTTTTGTGTTCGTTTTTTGATTTTTGTTTTCAAAACTTTGGAGGGCTCTAGCTCAGAAGAGAAACATTTGCAGCACATATTCGTGTAGGAAAATAAAGCCTTATATATGTGTTGACCCCAAAAATACACTCCATAAGTTTGGCACTTAAGTTTTGAAACACCCTATATTCTTGATATTTTTTGCTCCCCCCCCCCCCCCCCCCACCCTTCACAGAACACAACATCTTGACCGTGCAAATTTTAAAATCACAGTTTGACTGTAGAGATATTTTCTTCCCCTCCCCCCCCCCCCTTTCAACGAAAAAGGGGAAAATGGATCGCCTATCTTTGATGTTCGTCGTATGCGCGTGCAGAGATTGTTCGGCTTTACGACTGCCATTTTGGCTTTCTTTATAATGCGTTTTGTGGGTTTATTAATGGATTTTATGACTATTTGATGCCGCCAATGTAATTTTCAGGCGATTTTACATAAAAATCAAAACTCTATAGCGCTGTAGCAAAAGTTTGCAACAAACCCATTGAAAGCTGAAAAGAGAAAATTATTTGATAAGGCTCGATCTTTTTTACCCACATAAAGTATAGACAATAGATATTTCTAAATCCCTCCACCTTTTAAACGGCTTGTTCAGGGATCAAAAATGAGGTTGGGTTCTTTTGAAGTCAAAAAGTGTCATATTCGGAAAAGCCGTGATTCTAAATAATAAACAGTTTTTTTCTTCTTTTTTCCGTTTTAGGTGCTGTCAGCACTTGTTGCGATTGTCACGATGTAGATATGTAATATGCATAAATGGAACACTTGCGAATTCATGAAAAAATAATCCTTTAATATACAGAACTAACCATTTCAGGTGCCCTTTACACGTCAAACATTCTAGGGGTATAGATTATAGTAGGTGTGGAGGTTTAAGACGTTTGTGGATTTTAATTCCCCCTCTCCCCATTTATTTTGTTGAAAAGTATCGAAAGTTTACAGTTGAAACTAAGCCTATAACGCATTGTAATATGATTTTTTTTTCTGTTGCCGTGGGTCGATATCAGTTTTTGTTTTGGAAAAGCAAAGTTTCATATGGACCTATAATTTCCAAAATTTGAAGAGGCTTCCAGTAAAAAATACTGTACACGCGAGAAACTTTTTAGGATAGGTAAATAAGTTATTCCAGAGTCAATTCCATAGCCGCAGGGAGGAGGCTGTCCAGGGGTGGAAGACACGAGACAGCCCCTCTCACTTTTTAGAGCTATTAATGCGAAATTTAACCCCCTCCCTTTGTTCTGGATTTTAAAAACTTTTTTTTCAACAAAACGCCCAAAATTTCCTCAAAAATCCCTTGATTGCATAGACGCTCATTAAGGGGTTTTCAATTTGCCGATCCCCCAGAATTTCAAATGTTTCCAATGACCAAGACCTGTTTAGTGTGACGTCATGAAAATAATTGGTTCCAAAAAAAGGCTCCGTCTCACTCGCTCTCGTGGGTTTTCCCATATGAAATACGATCCAAATTTTCAAATACAAGTGCTAGTAAACAACAAGTTCTTTGCACCAGTTGTGTTTATCACACCATTGGGTTCCACGTCCCTTATAAAATTTCCGATTGTTTCAATGAATTTTCCGATATGATATATATTCCCGCGCTTTATTTCCCATAAAAATAATCGAAATTTTATAGAGACAATCGGTATTCGTGTAGATTCAAGAGCGCTGACTATAGCAACGATAGGTCTTATGATTGAAATAAGACGAAACACATCTATGGTTCTATTCTTACAGTTTTAACAGCCACTTTTTTCTCAGTGATAAAATGTGAGCTCGCTACCACACAACTTTTTGAAACATCGCGCAACAATGCACAATCACAGCTATATCGAAGAAAGTCCTATGTTTTGTCCTTGTCACACTCACAGTTTCTTATGAGCACAACATTCTAGGATATAGGCTCATCAGCACCATCACGACATGTGTTATACCTCGAACAATAGCTTCGATACGAAGAGAAGTTAGAATGATTGAGTGTCATGGCGGTGATACTCCCATAAGAGACCGTGAGTAAGACGAGGACAAAACGTAGAACATCTTTCGGTATAACTGTGATTGTAAATTCGCTTGTGATCTTTTAGGAATTCTGTTAGAGTGAAAAATACTTTAAGGTACGTGGAATCTAATGGTGCAATAAAATTTGAGAAAACTGTGCTTTAACTAGCATGAATATGCGTTCGAACATTTGGATCTGATTTCTTATAGGTAAATCAACGAGAGTGAGCGAGATAGAGCATTTGTTTGGAACCTATTTTGATGGTGACGTCATCACAAACAGGTCTACTAAAGGATATGAATGACCCCCTCTCTTTTCTATCCCCCCCCCCCGCTCTTCATCAATACCTCGCCGTCACTTCTTTTCGATACCGTCGTCAAACTGATGTTGACACTTTTATGAGTCCTCAGACCCTCCGAGATCCGAGACACAAAGCCTCTCTAACACCCTCTCTCCCCCACACATTCACAAATCTCTCCGCTTACTGAACCGTGAAGAAATCTCGTGACCGGTGGACCCCAAAACCGAGGGGCAAAGAGGGTTTCTGTGAAGGAGGGTTTCCACCCCCCTCCTGCCTTGGAATTTTGACTCATAGGTTGGCAAAAATGACTTAGGTTGCTGGACCTGTATGGAATTCTCGTTCAAAGGAATTCGACTTTGACGTTAATAACTTATTAAAATTAACAGGAATACCAAAACTTTTACAATTTTAAGAAAATAGACGCCGAGACCTCCTGGATTGCAGCAATAAATTAACGATTAATGAAACCAGTTTTAAGAAAACACGTTTTTAATTTTTAAAACCCTTTCCCCGCCAAGGTTTTGCCATAAGCAAAGCATGCAACCTATATATTAGATATGAAATGAAAACAAAAAGCGTACCGTATATATACGGCACGCTTAAAACAAAAAAAAAAAAAAAAAAAAAAAAAAAAAATAATCGAAAAAAAGGAAAAAATTTGACAGTTAATTTTGACATCAGGAGGTTTTGCATTAAAATTTCCGCATGGGGGAAAAAAAATTCGGTCTTTGCCACTGGAACTCGTCTTATGTCAAACTCTAATGAAAAAAGATATATTTTATTTGAGGCGTGAAAATTCAAAAAGTTGTAAGTGCCATTGACGTTGCAAAGATTGTGCAACTTTCTCTCTTTTAAAAAAAAGTTGAAGGCTCTGGAAAGAACGACAATTTTGGGAAATAATTTTCTTGAATTTGACGAATTTTTTAGGAGAAAAATTCCGACCGAGTTTTTCCCCGAGGTTACTCTACACAAGATTCAGAAGCTGCACAATCTTTGCAACGTCAAATAGCACTTACAACATTTTTAATTTTCACGCCTCATTTCTTCATCACTGAGCAGGTTTGCTTTATCTACAAACATAAAATTCAATCTGATGATAAGATAATTTAAAAGATCCCTTTTTATATAGAAAAAATGACATTGTTCTCTTCTTCCATTGCATAATAGTGAGTTTCGCTGTTTTTGATTTCCACAAAAGTTTCAAAAAATTGGACGAAATTGATAAATCGTCCTTCCTTTGATTCAAAATGGACCAAATAAAAAGTGGGTAAGTTGTACTTTGGGCGAAATAATAATAGACAATTTAAATTGGACTAATTACTTTTTGGGCAAATCGTGTATTGGACAAATTAGGATTGGACGAAATTTCTTGGAACCGATTTAGCAATGGTTCAGGGTCATCGACACTATTGGGTCAATTTCAAGAAAGTAAATTGCCCATCAAGATTTCGCAAGTCCTTTCGAGCTATAAAATGCTTTTGAAAGCAAGACCCTTTGGTTGTTTGGGATCGACTGATTACCGGTCAAAAAATCGATCCTTTGGTAAACCCTCAAGAACTCGATGCTTTTATAAAGGGTCATATCGAAAAAAAAAGGTTGTAAATCGTTCACAAGCCACCAGTGATGGCCCACCCTTACTATAAAGTGGTGTCACGAAAGGCTTTATCCGCTCTAAGCAAGCCGTGGCCGTGGACCACAGAATTTGACGTGGACATTGACGGGAGATTCCGTCATTAACCTTTCGGTCCCGTAGGAAATTGGTCGAGAGAGTTAGTTGGGGGAAGTAGGTCGAGATTCTTTCGATGCTTTGGGGGGGGGGGGGGGGGGGGGGTCGGTTATCAAAATCTGTCAGTTCGAACTAACGACTGTCACCGCTGTATGAGGACGCGCATCACGAAGCCACACAATGAAAGAGAAAGACGCCGAGATCATCAGCTCAACGTTGCCTGAGTAAAAAATAAAAAATAAAAAAGTAAAACTAATTTGAAAACAGTTTTTAAATTTAATTTGGAGGAAATCCCAAACCCTGCCCTGCTGTCAAAGCCCACTATTTTCTATCTTAGAGAATGATCAACGTAATGACGAGATAAAAGGTTCCTGTTGTTGACTCAATTGCCTGAGCTCAGTAAAGGAACATTTTATCGGTATCGTATTTAAACGAGGTCAATAAACCCTGGGAATTCTTCCTACAATAAAGAAGGAGGAAAAAAATCTCGACAGGACGTGGACGACGCACTTATTTGCTGCAGAAAAGGACAAACTGTCTGATAAACTTAAGAGGGCACGGTTAGAGGTGATGTTGTTACGTAGTTAAAAGCTGAGTGACGATGGGTTGCTAAAACAAGTTTCTCAGACAGCTATTGCCACTTTAAACTCGATAAAACTTGTCTTTTCCCTCTCTATCCATTATCCAATCTAAGAAATGATAGAAGTCTCTGCCATTTTTCGCCATAAATTGTAAGTGTCTCTTAAGTGCACTCAGGTCTTTGGTGGGCAGTTTAACTATCAATGAATGTGAATTTTGATGGTCGATTGGTTTGATTCTTGTGAAAAATACCATGAGCATTAGAACATTAGAAGATTATTTTACAAGGGCGAAACCCCTAACTCGAGGCGGACGCACTCGCTGCGCGGTTGCGGTGTCAGTCGTAGCGCATGATGAAACGCCTTCAATATTCGGTGTATGCAAATACAACTTCGTTATGTAGGAATAGTTACCTAGTCACGACATTATTCTAATGATTTCATTGTCAGTGTGATGAACAATGAAAACTTGATTTATCCGTATGTACAGTTGAATTCGGCGGAGAGAGAGGGGCTTACAATTCCTGTTTTTGGTGTATTAATCTCCATACTCTGAAATAATTCACAGGGGACTAATAGTGTTCCGATTGACAGAAGTATTTCATGTGTTTCTCCTGTTTTGGAGTCAACTTCGACTCATTTGATGAACTTGGATCAGAGTTAAACCCCCCCCCCCTCTCATTACAGGTTCAACGGCTCAGCAGTGACGTCACTGCCGAGACAATAATTGGCAAATTATTGAAATCCTCGGGAGTAAAAATCCCTAAAAATTGGCACCCCTGAGTGGGGTTGAATAAATGACAAAGATAACATACATGACACATTACATCACGCGATTGAGGTGAGAGAGCTCTCTCTCTCTCTCTCAGCTTTGAAAATCGATAGAAAGTGGCTACGTTGGATGACAAGCAATAAGCCGTTGACAGATATCAAACATAAACCTCCTCCCATACCCTACCCCCCGGGGCCCCCACCCCTAAATTCCTCCACTCGTCTCTCCCTAAATCATCACTCATGCTGCGTTGCCAGATATGCGTTTAGAAAAATCCCCAGATTTTCATTTCGGAGAAATGCAAAATCGGCGTCCCCCCCCCCCGCCCTAGATCTAGCAACACTCCTCTCTCAGGTTCAAAGTCCTCTTACCACTGCGAGTAATGGGTTAGTTGCGAGCAGTGTTGCAAATGCTGTTAAAACTGGCCAATATCACAAAAATCACGCAAAGAAAGTCTAAATTTCAGTAATAAACTTAGGAAAACAGGTGTGACGGCAAGATTGTAATGTCGGCGAGCTACGCAGATATCATGGGAGATTCCTATCTAATGTGTCACTTTCTTGTGGAAACACAGAGTTATGATTCAGACGATGATTTCACGATAACAGGGATTTTAGCTGAAGCCGACAAATCTTACAAAACTTGCTTTATTGAAACGTTTAAAGCTATACAAAACGAAGAATTTTTCGTCAAAATCCGTTTTTTTTATTAGCGCAAGCTCTTTAAAAAAGTAATGCGTCGTTTTACTAAACTATCTGAATTTTCATCCATAATCTGGCAACTCTAGACCCCGAGCCGCATTAAATTGGAGTTTCAAGGGGAGTGAATGTGGTTGGGGGGGGGGGATGAGAGCGTTTTTAAAAGAGGAGAGGGCGAACGTTGAAATGACCGACCTTGACATTACCGATTCATGTATTTTTTTTTTCCCGCGATGAGCGAATTTATTCAATTTGCATGTCAAAAGCCGCGCCTCCAAATGAAAACGCGCTAAATCCTTTGGTTTTTGTCATATTTCCCTGAAGTTTTATTAACACAGTGACAAGTAACGTTAAGGGAAACAAAAACAGATTCCGATTTTGTTCATTTAAATAATACCACTTCGAATAAAATAAGAATCCGTTTTATTTTCTTTTGACTGGGAATAAATTAACCTCGTTTACAATTCAAAAGCTTCCTGCAAATGCAGACGCACCGAACTCGCTGTGATCTCTAACTTTGCTTTCTTCCTCAAAAGATGATTATTAAAGTAACGTCGTTACACATTAAAAAAATAACGGATTTTCGTTTGTTGAGGAATTGTAACCAATAGGAGGAAAAGAGGAACACAAAAGTATACTTGTGATGAAACGATACCATTAACACTCCAGCATCCTTAAACAAAGACAGATTCCCAGCGTTATAGGATCCAAAACTACCAATTCTCCGTACCCCTACCCCAACTTACGAAAAATTGGGGAAACCACTAAATATAATTAATAATGTTAATCGAGGTGCCTCTGCCATGTTGCCTTCGACGGTGGCGTTTGTGCAATACCGCCTTACTCATACCCGGCTGCTCTGTTTGAGATCGGGGAGGTTATGTTCGTCTTGGTATACGTAAGCTTATGGCCCGCTTATGGAGTTATCGAATATTTGTTGGTTTTGTTGAAGTTCAACCAAAATTGGAAAAGCACGTCAGTAATGAAAGTTTTGGGCTTAGTTACTTACATAAAGTATTAAAGACTTGAAAATCATATTTAGAGAGAATAAATCACGATTTTGAATTTCATCAACATTGCACTCTCCATAAGCTCTGTATACCAAGATGACCCTAACCTCAAAGAAGCAGCTTGGTATGTGTAGAGGCGGTATTGGTTTGTGTGATGGACCGAGTTCTGTAGAAGAGAACCAACTACAAGAAACCAGAGCTGCCGTTTCGTGTATAATTAATGACTTTTTCAATTCGCCGATGATCCCACTGCGGTTGAGAAAAGATTACAAAGTTTAGTTCAGTGTATGACTTTACTGCACGAAAATACTTTGATCGGCAATCTTTCAGAATCGGTGAAAACTCCGTTAATTCGCATTAATATATCTGCTAGTTTTGTAAAGTCATTGACGACTCTGCCGGTTGAGAAAAGACTACAGATGCGAGTATTTTTATGCTTTACAGCCATACGCTGAACCGAACTGTGTAATCTTTTTTAACCGGTGGAATCATCGGTGAATTGAAAAACACCATTAGTTATACACAAATCGGCAGCTCTGAGAGGAACCCCATATGATAGAAGTTGGTTCCCTTTTGGAGAACTCCGGTCATATATGTATGAAGTTTTCTCCAAGAAAACAACGTATGCTCGTTTATGATGCGGATTTGATTGGAAATGCGTGAAATCAATTTCTCATACCCTCAAAAAAATTCCTTGAAAGTTGCATGCCAATACTTCTACTGAGCCGTGAGATAGAATATTATACGATGAGCTTCTTGCTATACTGTAGCCGCACATCACGAATCAAAACTTCAACTTTCTCAAAACTGCATATTTTTAGATAATGCTGTTTGATCAAAAAAGTCCTGATAAATGCTATATCCGTGTAATAGCAAATAGTTAAAATCAATGATGGTTGTGAACCCAACATTCAAGCAATCAGACAATTGATTGGCAATGAATAGAAGGGTTTGTTTTTTGTGTTTTCTTACTAAGAAATTGAAGTAAACTCAAGTAAGCATATACAATAGTAAGCAAACAAGAATGCTTTTGGTTTCTAACTAGGTTTTTTAGTTCCGGAGATGCGAGTTTGGCCCAAAATATCCTATATTATCCTATATTATATTTGTAAGAATGAAGCTAAGTTCCGGGAGAACCGTTGCACCGTTCGGGAGGGGCCTGGTACCGATCGGTCGGGCTCGGCTCCAATGCTTCGGGAAAATTATAAGTTTTTCCGTGCGGGCCCCACGTCCCTTTTTAAAATGCTAAAAACTTTTCTCTCAAAAAGTTGTGCGAGTGCGAAAAGGATGTGAATCAGTTCGTTTTGTAAGGGTGGGAGAGAGAAGCGAGATTTTGTCGTCTTTTTTTAAATGCATACGTGCGGAAGAGCATACGATTTTGTACGCGTGTGAGCGAGAAACGTGATGCTCTGACAATTTTTTTTTTTAATTCGATCGCACGATTTGACGTTACCATGGCGATCTTCATCATATGTTTTACTCGCGGAAGGAACCGTCGGGTAGACGCATTTTAATAGCGACTTCATGATATCGATGTATAGCTTCGACTTTTTATCCATTTTTTAACGTAGATATACACAATGAGAGAGTCACTGTGCTGCTAGCTGTGTTGAAAAATATACCAGGCACTTCAAACTTAATGAAAAATTTGTATAAATATTTTATGTTAAATACGGCAGCACTGTACACTGTACAGTCTTCGATGGATGATGGCTTGACGAGGTTGCTATATCGCTTCGCGATGTATAGAGCTTCGATACTTATCATATTTTTCATATGCATAGATATATACAGAATAGTACAATCAACGATGACTTGATGAGATCGGTGCATTGATTCAATATCTCGAATATAACCCAGCAAATTTGAGTTAGGTTTCGAGAATTTATAAAGAAACTGAATGATTAGGGTTATTATTCATAAGTTGAGACGGTGGTTATACTTTTTTCATTAATAATATACTGTCAAATATTACTGAATACTGAGTTAAGTAAATAATTGGTTTTCTGTTGAAAATGCATCGTTTACTTTAAATGTATAAGTGATTCATCCAAGAATACTACTTACTAACGAACCAAAATATGGTTACAGATTTTTCATTTTTAAGTTGGCGATTTGAGTTTTTTTACGTTTCAGTTCGCGTTTTGGCGAGGTTATGATGTTTTTAAGGTCTGTTTTTTCCGATTTAAATAAAAAAAAAAGAAGACAAAGTTTCGATAGATCTCTTGAGCCTTGAGTATGTAGTTTTATGGTTCATTTGATTGTATACCTGTTATTTTTTAATCTGTGCAGTAATATTAGTGGGCCAGTGCGACGTTTATTTCAAAATAGATGGTTCTTTTAGTGATGACTTGGTGATGACGTCATCCGGTGATGAGCGTTCCAAACATAGACTGTCTTTCTTGCTCTCACGTAACCCCCATGTTGTACTGCTATACTCTAATTTTAAAAAACGTATGTAGAGACATCTTTTGTGAAATATTTTTTGCCAGAAATGAGTTCCTCAATTTTAATGCGATTTTGCTATTAACATGCCGTAATACGAGACCCTGTGTATACAAATCAGGACACTAGAAAGAGATGGGTATACACATGGGGATTGGAGGTCACGGGAGAGTGGCTGGGTGAGATAGTTTGGAACGCTATGCGAGTTTTGTCACAACCGATTGCAACCGATGAGTGCATTAGTGATGCAATTTTGGCTAACTGTTGACTTCACACTAAAACTCTATGGTGAACTTGAGATGCCCTTAGATGCTGGAACTGGGTCCAATGGACCCGTTGCGTCGTATGCTAAAATCGGCAGCCAGTAACTGTTCACTGGTTATACAAACTTGAGCTTCGTGAAGTGTCTAAAAAGACTCAAAAAATAGGATTCATCATTGGGGGGGGGGGGAGGCGACCATTCAAAAGCGCCAATCCCAAAAAGATAAGCCAAAAGCGCTAAAACATACACGAAGGAATTTTTGAAAAAGTAGCCCAAAAACGGCAATTTGCTGCAAAATCAGTAGTCAAAAAGCGCTAAAAGAATGACCCTAAGATCTTAGACGAAGTTTGCCTGAATTTTCGAGCCAACCTATTTCAAAAAATTACTGTCGTTAATAAAGGGCTGTTTGAAAAAGGCATAGTTTTCCCGCGCAAAGTTTCTCTTCCATTCATATATAGATTTTTGATATTCACTGAAACGCAATGTCTTATTGTCATGTCAGTTCAACGAAAGGTTATCGTAGGTGTGCGATCTCGGTCATGCGTTTGTCTGCTTAACCCGGACTTCTCATTTTATTTTGTAAATGCAGGTTTCTCACTATCGCTATCTCTTTCTCTCCTTCCCTTCTTTTCTCTGTACAGTTATAAATCGTATAATCCACATGCGCTAATACGGTGCATCCAAATGCGCCGATTCTGAGGGTTTCGGCGTCTCCATGAGCGCCAAAAAAAATTGGCGGTTTTGGATCGGGCCCTCTTGAGAACGACTACCCCCAAAAAATGTTTAAATTTCATGTAAAGGGGTTTGGGCGGGGGTTTTGCAATTTATGCCCCTCCAAATAATGACTCCTGTTTTCTAAACCTTTGGTGTACCTGAGAAAATAACACTTCAGTATTTCAGGAATGATAGAGTAAGTTTTTACATTTCGTTCTTCGGAGCAAGATTAGATGGGTGATTAGCAAACGGAGTGAGGGAGTGGATGATAAGAGAGTGGATGATATCGAGTCAAAGTCTTAGCTCGAAAAAACAAAAATCACGCGCAAGACGCGAAACGGAACGCTTGGCCGCGAAGCGGCCACCGGCCACTAGTATTATTCTAATTAGGAATTTCGTGCTGCGATGTCGCAACACAAACAATGGGCTAGTCTTGCAAACTTTTGTTGTGAGCAAATAAATAGTCTGCTTTGATGTAAAATCCGCGAAAATCACGAAAACCGCCCTTAAAAAAGTCAGTAATAAACTCACAAAACTGCTGTAACGTCAAGATCGTAATGGTGGACCTATACTCAGGTATCATGGGAATATCCAGTGAAATTTGTCACATTCTCTACAGGAACACAAAGATATGTGTCAAATTAGATGGGAATCTTCCATGATACCTGCGTACTTCCACCACTAAGCCCGCAATTCTGGGAATAAATTTCGCGATTTTTATTTAGTGCATGTACTCATCGTCATTTTTACAGGTTTTCATGCAAGAATCGTTTCTTCAATCCCCTGTTGCAAAATTTTGCAATATCCCCAGCCCCCCTTTGTTTGCAACTTCACACGTATGTGTATCTCCGCAACTGGGATACGAAGTAATAATAAAAGACCAAACCCACCTTTGTTCTCAAAGTTCTCAAGTTCTAAAATCCAAACCTTTTTGATAAAGGTATAAATATTAATTTAATAATTAATTCCATAATATCAATCTTTGATGTTTGAGGAAAATAAAACAATACAGTAATAAAAATCAATTATACAAAACCGTTTGACTGTAAACCTGAAGCACCCTACCCATCAATTATTGATTAAGGTATTTCATCCATTCTTAACACGCCCGCGTGTTTTGAAGGCTGCTTGTTTTCTATGAATAACTCTGCATCCGTAATCAATGAGTATCAGAACTGCAAGAATTAACCCGCACTTAGCTGAATTTCGTCAAAAACGGCACTCGTAGTACTGCTTCTCCTGTCAGGTGTCGATGAGTTCCCAAAACAATTGATCCACCCCCTCCCCTTTACCATTACTTTCGCCCCCGCCACCTCACTTTCGATCCCTCCCTCCCCCTCCCCCGGTTGCTTTGGCTGCTTATTGTAATTTAAAGATGAACGTTGTAAGGCTATGTAGTTTGGTGTCTCTTTTCGCCTTCTTCTCCAGCTGAAGCTTTGCAGAGTAAAAGCGGGAAGGAATTTCATATTATCGTAAGCCTCTGTTTTCCCTGCAAGCAGAGGTGCCGTTTTGCAAATAATTAATGACATTTTTCAATTCACCGATGATTCCACCGGTTGAGAAAAGAGTACACTGTTCAGTTCAGTGTATGACTCACGGAAAAAAAAAATACGGTGAAAATAACCATACGGATACCTGATTTTGGCTCCTGCTAGATGTTATGGTAATGTTAACCAGAAGTATACTATGTTTTGACTAGGTACTAGGTGATGTTACCCGATTGCATGTCGAATTTAGTCAAAGTATCAGTAAATGTACCATACTTCTGGTCAATTTTACCATAACATCTAGTAGGTGCCAAAATCAGGTATCCGTATGGTTATTTTCACTAATTTTTTTTTTTCCGTGCTGTACTGCACGAAAATACCTACTCTGATCTGTAATATTTTCTCAATCGCCGTTAAAATATCCACAAGTTTTTTGAAGTCATCGACGACTCCATCGGCTGAGATAAGATTACTGCTGCGAGTATTTTCGTGCATTAAAGTCATACGCTGAACTGAACAGTGTAATCTTTTCTCAACCGGTGGAATCATCGGTGAATTGACAAATGCCATTGAATATATACGCAAAACGGCAGCATTGGTCTCGTCTCGTCGCCTTGCCTTCTCCTTTCTCGCGTCTCCAGAGCACCGGAGTGATGTTTTAATTGTCAGCGTTGTTTACACAGCTTTAATGCAAGAATTTTCTCAGCTCGTTTTCTCCGGGAAGCTTGCAAACAGACATGGCTGCCAAGTTTGAAGAAGTTTTCGACCCGCACCCCATATTAGGAAGTAATCGCAAACAAGTTATATAAAGAAGGATCATAGGCTCATATGTCCATTTTTTGAAAGCTTTTGAAAGCATATTACGAACTAAGCGCAAACAAGATATATCAATAAGGATCAAAGGCTCATGTCCATTTTTTAAAAGCTTTTTGAACTTTTGCAGCTTGGATTTGGGGGAATTTTAAACATTTATAGTGCTGATTTTTTTCCACCAGAGCGCTACTCTTCGATTAATTTCAAATTACAGGCCAAAAAGAATTTACATTTAAGAACACGGAGTACCAGTTATAGTTAAGCACCTGCAAAACGTCTTGGCAACATATTTTGTCAAAATCTTCAAAAATAAGGTTGACTGGGCCAAAAAATGGAATATCGCTAATTGATTCTTATATCGACATGCGACATTCCATTTTTTTAGCTTTTTTTTTTTTTTTTTTTTTTTTTTTTTTTTTTTTTTTTTTGTAAATTGACGAGATATTTCTCAGAGACTTTCTTCGGGTGATTATCTAGTGACGGGTACTCCGTTTTCTGAAATATAAAATTTCTTTCGGCCTGTAATTTAACATTAATTACTTACAGTGACTAGATAAACCACAGTGTACGGCCATTTTGCCCGTGTTGCTAACTGGCTGGCGTTTAAACACCCAAGCAGCCTTGTCCGCCCCTAAGAACGCGTATGAAATACCTGATTTTCACACAAAACACGTCGATGAGGCGATTGGACAAAGAGGTTATGTGAGCGGAGAGGTGTTGAGAGAATGTAAACAAACTGGCCGCTGACGGCTGAGAC